>JAVSCE010018627.1:0-194028 GCA_032199065.1 Smutsia gigantea | reverse complement strand
AGGGAAAGTTTTCAGCAATTATTTCTTCAAAGACACTTTCTATCCCTTTTTCTCTCTCTTCTTCCTCTGGTACTCCTATAATGCGAATATTGTTCCGTTTGGATTGGTCACACAGTTCCCTTAATATTCTTTCATTCCTAGAAATCCTTTTATCTCTCTCTGCCTCAGCTGCTCTGTACTCCTGTTCTCTGTTTTCTATTCCACTAACAGTCTCTCGCATCTCATCCATTCTGCTGTTAAGCCCGTCGATCGCTTGTCTGATTTCTGTATTGTCTTTCTTCAGTTCCCTCACTTCCTCCCTCAGCTCTTGCACATTTCTCTGTAGGTCCATCAGCATGGTTACGACTTTTATTCTAAATTCTTTTTCAGGGAGGCTGTGCATTTCCATCCCTTCAGACTCCCTCTCTGGGGTTGTCTGGTTGATTTTGGTCTGAACCATATTCCTCTGTCTTTTCATGGCTGTATAATTTGGTCACTGATAGTTGCCATGTATGTCAGCTGGGCTCTTTAAGACTTTAAAAAGAGAAGAAAAAAAAGAGAAAAAAAGAAAAAAAGAAAGAAAGAAAAAAAGAAAGAAAAGAAAAAACAAAAACAAAACAAAACAAACAACAAAAAAAATGCCCACCGGACATAGATTCTGTGGGAATGCTCTAGGTGGCGCTATTGCCCCACTATTCCACAGCTGTGACTGTGCCGCTCCGCAGGGCCCTTTATCGCTCTGGCAGGGGTGGGAACGAATAGGAGGCTGTTGATCTCAGTGAGAAGTGTTAAGTATGGCTACGCTTCCTCAGTCGCCAGCTAAGGCGTCTGAAACTCCCCAGGACTCCCAGCCTGCTGGGCTGAGTGTGCTGGGGCGATCTGGCTCCTCCGCTGGGCTCCTGTCTCTTTAAGACCGCTGAGGAAAGCGCGCACTTTTTTTTTCCTTCCCGGAGCCGGCTGCAAGCCCCCTGGCGCGTTCCCCGCTCAGATCCTGCCCCTCTGTCTCTCCAATCTCCGCTGCACTGCGCAATGTGGGTCAGCGCTCCCCGCGCAGATCACCGGGGCTGGCTACTTCGCGGGGTGTACTTCCACTCCCTCCCGGCTCTGAATCCTCTCCTCCCGCCGGTGCGCTGGGGTGGGGGAGGGCTCGGGTCCCGCCGGGTCGCGGTTCCGTATCTTACCCGCCTCTGGGGGTGCCGAGTCCTCTCGGGTGTAGCTGCACGCTGTGCGCTTTCCTGTGTATTCTCGTCTCTCTTTTAGGAATAGATGTATTTTCTGTGTTTTCGTAGATAAATATAGTGTTGGGAGGAGATTTCTGCCGCCCTGCTCACACCGCCATCTTCCCGGAAGTAGGGCATAATACTTTGTGTGTATTTTTTTTCTTCCATGAAGGTTTCTTTCACTTACGAAAAAGTGACTAATTTTTGTGTCATAAAAACTTACATCTCTAATTAGGTTAGTTTTAATTCTCAGATGTTTTGTGAGGAACAAAGAAGTCAGAAATTAACTTAAGAACTAAAGTCATCTGAAAGTGAGTAATTTATGTTGCCTCATAACATTTTAATACGGTTTAATGAAATCCCATTGGTTTTTCTTGTCTTGTTCTTTTTTAAACAGGTTTTGTTCGTAGCTAAACTTATGAGCCATTTGGGATATTAGTTTAGTTGCTGACTTGGTAGCATTGCAGTGGTACATGATTTAACAGGAGAGCAATTTTTAGAAATAGAGTTTGTCAGCTGAGTTGCTATAATAGGATGTATTTCATTTGAGATTTTTCTCTCAACTGAAACTTAATGGTTATTTAATCATCAGTAGGCAGAGCCTCCAAAGACTGTTGACTGTTTTGTATACTTATCTGGTAGTTGTATGAATAACTGAAACCTGAGTATATTTCTAGTCATTTTGTAAAGCTAATACTTGGAAATAGTGTCCTTTTCAATAAACTAGGTGATGATGATACTGATTCTTTATGAACTATGACAGTTTTAATTATTTGTAGAAGAACTAGGTAATATGGTACTTCACATACTAGAAAATACATAAAGTGAAGAACAAAACCACAGCGTTTGCTTTTCTTGTCTTTGCCAGGTGACATTAGTTTCACTTTTAAAAAATAATTCTGTTAGTCTTTGAGTTTAAATAATCTTAAATTAACTTTAAAAATGTATAGAATTAATTCCTTACTTTCTTCCAGTAATAAATTATTGTATGTTAACATCATAGTAATGCCGTATGTGAATGGTAATTTGTAGTAGAAGAAACAAAATTTTAAAAAGTTACTTGTAGCTAGGATGTCATTGTAGACCAGAGAATAAGGCAAACATATGAATCCTTTTTTCCATGATATATCCTGGTTTTAAAAGGCGTTTTGTGTCTTTTTTGATGCTAACAAAATGTTTATAGATTGTAGGCTAGCTTTTCTATTTTAACTCTGAATTTAACAACTGTTTATTGATTACCTGGAGAAGTTTTTGTTTAGCCCTACTTTTATATTATATGTAATTCTGATGTACTTGTTATCCAGTGTTAGACCTGAAGTATAATAAAAGCAGTAAATTAGAAGTGGTGAAAGAGTCTACCACAAGAAGAAATGCTTGTAGCAATGAGAACTAACAGCTGACAATATAGAGAGTGAAGAATGAGATGGAAAATGGAGAGAAATAACTAAAAAAAATCTTGGATGTCTTGGTTGATGTAGCTAGCATAGAAGCAACTAGCTTTCAGAGGGCCCTTCCTGAAGTGTGACACATTTAATAATTGTCCCATATAACCAGGAAAAGATTAAATTAAGTTCCATATATTAAGGTTTTAAAGGCTTAAACCTTTTAAAGGAAAGGTTATAATACTGTTTGGGAACATGTCCTTTCCAAATGACTACAATAAGAAGAGTTTTTATACTTAAATGGTAAGCCCTTAGCTATTGGAGATTTGACTGTTCCCAAAGACTTATTCTACTGGTTTACAATAACGGTTGTATTCTAAACATCAGTCATAACTTGACATCTCCCATTATTATCGGTTATTAGTCATTGTATAATAAATCCTGACTTCTTCTCTGCCCTTGACAATTTATTCAACAGGTTTAGCTTTGGCTGTAATGAAAGGGGATATGTATTTTGAAGGAATATTTAAGCTAGAAGAATCTTTTGCATGCCTAAGTACTTGAATTCTGATTTGAAGAGTTGTTGGCAAGGGAAGGAAAGACAAATGAGAAAGAAGAGGCAGAGGTTATGAGTATCTCAGCAGACTGCAGTTAGTCTTATCTGGAATGTTTGAAGTGGGATTAGTGTATGGATGGCAGGATTAAACATGAGTCTATGTGCCCTTCGATTACAGTGGGAGGGGATACGTGCAAGCAGTCTGTTTGCTGGATGGTTTGTAGGTTTGGTGGTAGTAAGATGACATTCTTGTCTGACTTATTTTCTTTTTGAGGTCATCTACTGAGAGTGAGTGGGGAGTTAGTTGATGGAATGTCTGGGGTTGATAGTGATCTTTTAAAGAGCCACTGTGGAAAATGGGAGGTTTTTCTAGTTATGTTGAAGAGCCAGTTCAGGTTATGAGTTTATGGTAGAACCATTTGCAAAATTTAATGGCAACGAGGGCATAAGACCAGAGAAGGGAGATGATTGACTATATTCACATAGACTATACTAAAACAGTATTATTGGATTGGTCATTAGAGATAATGGGCTTTATAGAAAAGGAGTGGTTTTATTTTATTACTACGAGAATTTTCCACCATCATATTATAAGTTGACATTTGAAATGTCTGAATTTCATATGCTGTTACATACTATTTTTGAACAATAGTTAATGATATTAAAAATAATACTCTTAGAGCATTCTTGAAAAAATGTACAAGCAGAGCCTGGAACTAAAACAGCTTGTTGTTGCTATTTATGGAAGGTTAAATCTGTATCAGTCACTTTTCAATTAGAGAAACAACTACTGAGAGACATAGAGAACCAGGTTTCTTGCAGGGATTTGACCTTATATAATTATGGAAGATGGTTAAGCAGCCTTTTTAAGACTGTTGTGTTTACATCTGATATTAGAGCTTTAAGTCCAGAGGGCATGCACTTGGGAAGGAAAAATGGGTGTAAAGTGGGAGAGAACATGAACAAGTTGTAACCCACTAGCATGAGCTAGAGTGCTCAAGGATGGACAGAAGCATGTGCCAGTTCTTGTTGCCTCTAACCTTGGTGGTCTGGCAATCCTGTAGACTAGGCCAGGAGCTAACTACACACATCTGGGCCAGAGGCTGGGGAAGCTAAAAGAGGATGGAAGGAAAGGGATGGTTGCAGACTCAGCTGATGCCTTATATTAAAAAGTGAACCAGCAGATAAGTGAAAATGTATGCAGCTATAAAATGGCCTCTGCTTCATTTCCACTCTCCAGATCTCCTCTGAGAATCTCTTTTGTTGCCCACCCAAACCAGAAACACACAGAAAAGGGAATACTGGGAAGTATGTATCAGACTAGTCAAATTAATTGACAGAGTGACGACAACCCATGCCTTGTTACTTGGCACATCTCCTCAAACTACCTTTAATTTCCAAATAAAGAAAATTACAAAGTTATGCTTCTGTTTAACATGATACACCTATCCCATATGCAACCAAAAACATGCTAAAGCTTTATGAAGAATATAATACAAAGTTACCATTAATGCATTTTATGTTAGATAGTAAGGGGTTGAGAGGGGGGAAGAAAATACAAAACTCAGTTAATATTTAAATGTATATTTACACACACATATTCATATCAACTTATTGAAGGGATAATTTAACTATTACCAAATAATTATATACCATATATATTAATATATATATTACTATTAAGTATTAATTTCTGCAACTGTGGTTTTAGCTTGTACTTATAACTGCTTTCCTTTACTGTCCATCCCATATTCCTTTGCCCTCAGGAGTACATCAGCTGGTCATGGTTCCTTCTTGCCTGGTGGAGTGGGCCCAGATCTTCATTCAAAGGTCTAAGCCGTTGATTAGCAATCTTGCCTTGAGTTGTTGTAGTTTATCATTGACTTTAATCATAGGTCATGAAAGTACTAAAAGATGCCCTAGATCTCCTACATTCAAGATATATTTCCCCTTACATTCATTGTGTAGTACCAACCCAGTTGGCCCTTGATAGTCAACGTCAGGCACTCCAGCCAGTATAGTAACTCCCTTCTTTGCCTTTGGAATGAGCCAGAGCAGTCAGATGGCAGTTTCAGCTTCAAGTTCAGTGAGTCATTTTGAGTCCTTGGTGTGAGTATTCCTCCCTTTGGAACTAAGACCTCTAGGCCAGTAGGGCCTAAAGTCACAGGGATGAAAAGCAGACATTTTCCTAGTATATTAAAAGAGGCAGTAGTGATATGCGTCACTCCTCTGTTCTTTCCCCCTACATCCTCTGACCTGTGTGACTCCTGGCTGTGGGGGGAACAGCATCATGGTTTAGGTGCAGATTTAGAGCATGAACTTCATCCTGGAGGGTATTCATTCTCTCAGCCCCACAAGATCTCACCTAGTCAGCATTTGTAATTAAAATCTTTAAAACACAGTTCACTGTCCTGTACAGCCGGCTGCTTCAGGCTGATGGGGAGGGGGAACATGGTGCATTAGGTGGGGACGGACCATTGCCTAGTGGTTGTCATTCCATGGTGAATGCAGTGGGTGTGGGTCTGTGAATTTAATGTGCATGGGTCCATTGCCGCATTTATTTGCTATGAAATTAGTTCCTTGGTTAAAAGGTGTGTGTGATACCATGATGATGTAAGTCTATAGATGGTAGTTTGGGCAGAAATATTTCATGCAGCGGAGGCAAATTCATATCTAGAGTGTCTATTCCAGTAAGAACAAAATGCTGCCCCTTCTGTGATGGAAGCAGTCCTATTTTTTGTCTTTATAAACTTCCCTGTTCTGGACATTTCATTTATATGATAGTGATTTTTTGTGACTGGATTAGCATAATGTTTTCACAGTTCATGCCTGTTGTATTGCGTATCAGTACTTCATTTCTTTTTTTTATAGCTGAATAATACCCCATTATATGGATTACACCTTTTGTTGATCTGTTCATCAGCTGATGGGCTTTTGCATTGTGTCCATCTTTTGGTTATTATGAATAATGCTGCTATAAAGATTCCCGTACAAGTTTTTGTTAGACATGTTTTAATTTTTTCCTTGGGTGTATATCCAGAAGTGAAATTGTTGGGTCATATGGTAATCCATACACTTAATTGTTTATTGATTAAGCCATATTTATTTGTTTGAAGAACTACCAGACCATTTTCCAAAGAAGCTTCACCATTTTAACATTCCCACCAGCAGTGTAGGAGGGTTCTGATTTCTCCACATTATTGACAGCATTTGTTACCATCTATTTGATTTTAGCTATTCTGGTGAGTGTCACTTGGTACCTTCATTGTAGTTTTGATTTGCATATTCCTGTGTTTATTGGCCATTTGTGTATCTTCCTTGGAGAAATGTCTGTTCAGCTCCTTTGTCCATTTTTTAATCAGGTTGCTTGTTTTGTTGTTGTTGAGTTATAGGAGTTCTTTATGTATTCTGGATGTAAGTCCCTTATCAGTTATATGATTTGCAAATATTTTCTCATTCTCTGGGTTAATAGTGTCCTTTGGTGTACAACAGTTTTTAAGTTTGGTGAAGTCCAACTTACCTATTTTTTATTTGTTGCATATGCTTCTGTTTTCATCACCAAGAACTCATTGCCAAATTCAGTGTCATGAAGATTTTCCCTTATGATTTCTTTTAGAGTTTTAAATTTTTAGCTCTTCTGTTTAGGTCTATGATCCATTTCGAGTTAATTTTTGCATATAGTGTAAGGTAAGGGTCAAACATAATTTTTTTTTGCATGTGAATATTTAGTTTTTCCAGCACCATTGTTTAAAAGACTTTCATTTCCTCATTGAATGGTCTTGACACCCTTGTAGAAAATCATTTGACTGTATATTAGAGGGTTTATTTCTGGGCTATCTATTCTATTCCATTGATCTAAATGTTTGTCCTTATGTCATTATCACACTGTTTGGATTACTATAACTTTGTAGTAAGTTACAAAGTCTGGAAGTGTGAGATTTCTAATATTTTTCTTCTTCAAGATAGTTTTATCTATTTGTAGTCCCTTGAGATACCATATGAATTTTATGATGGATTTTTCTATTTCTGCAAAAACATCATTAGGGTTTTGATGGGCATTACATTGAATATATAGATTATTTTGGATAGTATTGACATTTTCCCTCCTTTTATTTCTTTTATCTTTTCTCAAATATATTAACAGGAGCAGAATATGCATTTCTACATATAACTGCACCTTCTATATATAACAACTACTTTATCACACTTTTCTGATGTATTTAGAAAAGAGATTCGCAAAGTTTTAACATTTACGATGTATATCATCTTGATGTTGTACCATGGCATCAGCTTTGTTTAGGACTCTATCCAAATGCTGAAGAGGGTTATATTCATACCCCTCTTTTTTCACCTCCTTATCTCCAGCAATTTTTGTTTCACTTTTCCCCTTATTAGACTTAATGCACTCTCCACTATTTGTTAAAAAATATTGAAAAATTTTCTGTTCATTAAAAAATATTGATTGTTATTGCCAAATATATTTGGAAGACGGTGGGCAGAAGTTCATAGATGATGTGTACATGAGTGATAAATTTAAAATATTTTGGATCAAACCCCAAGGGGAAGATAATGGGGAAAAATGCAAATAATTAGAGGGTGTAGGTGGAGGGAATTATAGTTATTCTTGAAGAGATGAGTACTATGTTTCAGTTGTGTTAAAAAAATCATTCAGACTTAATCGGCAAGACTATTTAATTCAAACAATATGAATAAATCAAAGAAGTTTGTCAGTGTTGTGGAACATAGATTTAAAGAATAGAAGTACTGTTTTTCATGTACAAAAGATTTGATTTGAATTGAATATGTTCCTTGATCAATTATGAATTGATTTTTAATAACTCTGTTTTTATAACATATCATATGAAGGTGCAGTTATATGTAGAAATGCATATCCTGCTCCTGATAATATATTTTAGAAAAGATAAATACCTATTAGGTAGCTGTTGTCTTTTCTTGATAAGTACCTTAACTTGATTGGATATGTTTACTCTAGATGAAATTTAAGGTTTATTCTAATTCTCTGTTCTGCTTCATAGACAATATTCAAAATATACTCTTTCTGTGTTTTAAAGATGAGTTTCTTAAGTAAGAGAGGCTCTCTGTATGCCAGGCACTCTTCAGTTTTACAGTCAGATCAACCTGTGTTTGATTCCTGGTTTTGTCCCTTAATAGCCATCTGATTTTGATTAAAGTTAGTCTGTCTTAGCCTCAGTGTTTTTATCTGTCAAGTGAGAGTGACAGTTGCTATGTTGTAGGGATGTTTGGATGAGAGAGTACTTAAAATTTCTACTAATACCTAACATTAGGTAGTCACTATTACCATGAAAAAGACTAGTGACCACAACATCCAAAACACAAACAACAACAAGTGTTGGCGAGGATGTGGAGAAAAGGGAACCCTCCTACACTGCTGGTGGGAATGCAAATTAGTTCAACCATTGTGGAAAGCAGTATGGAGGTTCCTCAAAAAACTCAAAATAGAAATACCATTTGACCCAGGAATCCCACTCCTAGGTATTTACCCTAAGAATGCAGCAGCCCAGTTTCAAAAAGACAGATGCACCCCTATGTTTATCACAGCACTATTTACCATAGCCAAGAAATGGAAGCAACCTAAAGTGTCCATCAGTAGATGAATGGATAAAGAAGAGGTGGTACATATGTACATATACACAATGGAATATTATTCAGCCATAAGAAGAAAACAAATCCTACCATTTGCAACAACATGGATGGAGCTAGAGGGTATTATGCTCAGTGAAATAAGCCAAGTGGAAAAAGATAAGTATCAAATGATTTCACTCATATGTGGAGTATAAGAACAAAGAAAAAAACTGAAGGAACAAAACAGCAGCAGACTCACAGAACCCAAGAATGGACTAATAGTTACCAAAGGGAAAGGGACAGAGGAGGATGGGTGGGAAGGGAGGGACAAGGGGGAAAAAGGGGCATTACGATTAGCAGATGTAATGTTGGGGGGCACGGGGAGGGCTGTACAACTCAGAGAAGACAAGTAGTGATTCTGTAGCATCTCACTACGCTGATGGACAGTGACTGTAATGGGGTTGGTGGGGGGGACCTGATGAAGGAGGTAATTTAATAACCATAATATTGCACATGTAATTGTAGATTAATGGTACCAAAATAAATTATTTAAAAAACGATTAGGGCATTGTAAAGGGGAAATAAAAATAAAAGCCCTTTAAGTGGTAAGAAATGTAAAAAAAAAAAAAAAAGACTAGTGACCAAGTTCTGATATTTTTTGAAGTGTAATATGGTTGAGATAAAGGTCTGAAGTTAAAATAATAATTTGTAAGTCAGGACAGTTCACATAAGTAGACAAACCTGAAAGAATAGAAAAATATACAAGGATTAATAGCAGAAAAAGTGGAAGATAAAAATATGTCCATTGTATGGATAAGGGAGCTGCTGTGCTCTGAGGATGCCTTATGGCTACTGCTAATGTTTTTACCTGGTTCTATCAGTGACATTTTAGAAATTTTCTTCTGCTCACATTCTATTTTCTCTTCTTTTTCTGTTTTTTTAAGGTGGAAGTTGACATCTTTGAATTGAGGCCTTTCTTGTTTTCTAATATGAATGTTTTAGTGCTGTAATTGCAGAAGTACTGCATTAGCAACATTCCACCCATTTTCATATTTTGTATTTTTATTGCAGTTGAAAATTCAATCTAAATATCTTTTTTATTTTGTTGATTTACGGATTATTTGGAAGGGTGCTAGTTAATTTCCAAATACTTGGCAATTTCCAAATCTATTTGTTGGGGTTTCTAATTTAATTCCATTACGTTCAGTGCACTTACTTTAAGTTAGTTGAATCCTTAAAATTTATTGAGACTCGTGTTGTGGCTGAGAATGCCATCTATCTTGGTAAATGTTCTCTGTGCATTAAGAAGAATATATTCTGCTGATGTTGGATAAAATTTCTGTCAATGTCAGGTCAAATTGGTTAATAGTTTATTCAAACCGTCTGTATACTTATTGATTTCCTACTTGTTCTGTCAGTTACTGAGAGAGTGGTGTTTAAATCTCTGACTACAATTGCAGGTTTGTCTATTTCTCCTACAGCTCTCACGTTTTTGCTTCATGTATTTTGAAACTCTCTTATTAGTTGCATACACTTTAGGATTGTTATGTCCTTTTGATGGTATGACTCTTTATCATTATGAAAGTATCACCTTTATCCTTCATTCGCTTTGCTTTGAAGTCTACTTTCTCCAACTTGAATACAGCCACTCTAGTTTTCTTCAAGTCTTTAAAAAATGTTTGATAGTATCCAGACATCTTGTTAATTGCATTGTAGTTGATGATAAAAGTTCTCTTTTTGATGTTTAGCACTAAGTTAACAAGTTGATGAGCAATTACGATACAGTGCGGTTGTCATAAGAGTAACGGGAGTACTGTAGGGGGAGGAACTTGGAGGACTCGGAAAGGCCTTTCCACAGAGGTAACTACTAAACTCAAGCCCCACTTTGATCAATGAGTAGGAGTACAGTGACAAAACTGTCAGAGCAATGTGTGTAAAGCCTGATGGTAACAGTACTTTTGGGGGCTGAAAATAGGGTGGCTTGAGCATAGAGTTTAGTTGAGATGTGATCAGATGTGACTGGATGGGTCACCAATGCCAGATCACAAAGTGATTTGTAATAATAATGTGGCACACATTTAAAAGTCCTTATTGTGTGTTAGGCATGTGTTGTAAGGGTTAAGTAAGATAATCCTCTGAGACAGATAATGTTGTTATAATCATAATAAAATGAGAAAATAAAGCAATGAGAGAGCACAGAGAGATTAAATAACTTGTCCAAGGTTATGCACACAAGAGAGAAAATTTTACCTTGGTTATCAAATGGTCATGGTCATTCTGAATATAGAACCCAAGCCTTTAACCATTATGCCTTTCTGTGTCTGATTTAGCAGACCAAACCAGAGTTTGAATTTGATCCTGTTCTCAGTGTTGAGTAGAGCTCTTTGAGGATATTAAGCAGGTACATAGGTAAAATAAATAAAAAAGAATTTATGTTTTAGAAGCATCACCGTGGCTATAGGAGGTGTGGAGAAGGTGCCTGGAGATACAGTTGAAAAATTTTTTATGTTCTATGTGGAGTGTATGCTAATTTTAAAGTGAAAGTAGTTCTTAACCCCTCTGTGGTTCAGTTTCCTCATCTACTAAATGGAAATGATAACGGTCCCTTTGTAAAAGTGTAAAACAATCAAATCACATAGAATTGCACATGATAAATACTAAGTGGACTTTTGTGGTGATGGTGATGGTGATAATCCTTGAAAGTCAAGTTTAAATTTTAATCATGTTCTTTTTTCTTTTTCTTTTTTTAAATGTAAGAGTTTTATCACTGAACTCACATATATGCTACAGTACAATAAAATCTTACCTTCTGCCTTCTCCCCACTACTGTTGTTTTGGTTTTTTAGTTTATGGGAAAAACAGATGGAGACTGTTATACTCTGGATGACATGTTTGTCTCCAAAGCAGCTGAGAGGGAACGTTTTGGTGAAGAGGAAGAGAATCAGAGGAAAAAAGCTATTGCTGAGCACCAGAGTCTTGTTGCACAAATGGAAAAATGTCTGTATTGTTTTGACAGCTCTCAATTTCCCAAACATCTTATTGTTGCAATAGGTGTTAAGGTAAGAAATATTTATTGCCTTAAGAAAACAATTTAGTCGTATATGCAGATTTGCCACTTTCTTCATGCTCTTGTAGGATTCTAAGAAAATCCATCTTCTCTTACTTTGTTTCAAATATTTTTCTTTTCTAAGTTCCTCTGATTCTTAGAATATTCTTTAGGGAAAATATAAATATTTAAATGAAATGAAATGAAATTTACATTTTGTGTGATCCGACTCTTTAGAAAGGCAGCATGGGTAGGGCTTAAGGCATGGGCTTTGTAGCCAGACCACCTGGACTCAGGTTCTGGCTCTGCCGTTTACCAGCTCTGGGACTTTATTTTCATGATTGGTCTTTGATTCTCAGAATTGAAATCACTGAAGAGGTACTCAAGTCTAAAGTAGCTTCAGCTTCTTCCCTTACTTTCTCATAGGACCCATTTGTTTCTTCATAGAATATATCATAATTTTTTTGTATTTTTTAATTGAAATATAGTTGCTATATTGGTTTCAGGTATATAACATAGTGATTTGACAATTATGTACATTACTAAATGCTCACCATAAGTGTAGTTACCATCTGTCAACAAAGATATTACAATATTATTGACTATATTCCCTGTGCTGTACTTTCATTCCCATAACTAATTTATTTTATAATTGGAGGTTTGCACCTCTTCATCCCTTTCAGCTATTCTGTCCAACTCCCACCTTCCTCCCCATGACAACCACCAGTCTGTTCTCTGTGTTTATGAGTCTGTGTTGGTTTTGTTTATTCATTTGTTTTGTTTTTACGATCTGTATATAAGTGAAATTATATGGTGTTTGGTTTATTTCACTTAGCATAATACTCCCTGTGTCCATCCATATTGTCACAAGTGGCATGATTTCATTCATTTTTTTATGACTGAGTAGTATTTTGTTGTATGTATGTACTGCATCTTCCTTATCCTTTCATCTGTTGATGGACACTTGGATTGCTTCCATATCTTGGCTGTTGTAAATAATGTCGCAGTAAACATAGGGGTGCATATATCTTTTTGAATCAATGATTCTGTTTTCTGTAGATAAATTCCCAGAAGTGGAATGGATGGGTCGTATAGTATTTCTATTTTTGTTTTTTTTGAGAAAACCTTAATACTGCCTTCCAAAGTGGTTACACCTATGTATATTCCTATCAACAGTGGGAATTATGTCATAATTTGAAGATTATTGTATTTTGTTTTACTTGTTTATTGAGTCTCTCCCTCAATAGTCTAAGTTCCATGAGGACATAGATACCTTTTACTTATTGTTTAACAAGCATGTATATTCACAGTCATTTGTTTCAATAAATATTAATAATCATTTAATAGCATTAATATTCACTTATTTCAATAAATATTTGGTGATTTAATTCTTATATGAAGTAAATACTTATTGTGTATTTGATATATACCAGAACCTAATTAGTCACTGGAGAAAAGTAGAGACTTATATACTTGTGGAGCTTATATTCTAGTGAAATAGGGCAGAAAATAAAGTAAATTCCCCTGATTTAAGGAAGTGTTTATTGTCATGAAGCAAATAAAGTGAGGAAATGGGATAAAATGATGGGAGAGTATTTTTTGAGGTCTAAAAGACTTCTCTGAGGAGGTATTTTAGTAGATATGTGAAAGAGGCGAAGGAGCAAGCAATATGAAGATATGCATGAACAGTGTTTCAGGAAGGGACACCAATGAGTGAAAAGCCTTGAGTAGGAAAGGAGCTTGGCATTCCTGGAGCAGAAAAGACCAGTGTAGCTGGAATGGATTCAATGAGAAAAAGTGATAGGAGAGGAAGCTGAGTGAACGCTAGTTTCAGGAACTAATAGTTTGGGGATTATACATATACATATTTATTTTTCTGTTGTGTATACACACTTACATACACACACACACCCCCCTGTGTATCCAAAGAAGTGACACTGGCTTTTCCATTCCAACTCTCGTCTTTAATATCTTTAGATTTTTATGATAGTTTATCAATTTGGATTTTGGTTTCTTTAATCAAGTTTATTTCCTTACCCTTCTTCTTCTTTCTTTTCCTTCACACTTTATGAAAAGGTAAATGTAGAAATTCCATTCAAAATTTAATCAATTAAAAAAAATTAACTAGCTGCTTGTATTTTTCTCAATTCTTTTCCAGTCCTTTACATAAACATTTACATTTTTTATAATTATGATGTGTAAAAGTATTTCATGCCTCTTTAGTCTGATCCCTACCTTTAAAAAATGTAAGAGTAAATGAAAGTGACATTTAAATCTTTTCTATAATACTTTAGGAGAAGTTTGGGTTTTTTAAATGACTTCATTTTCCTTAGTGCACTGAAGGCAGGCTGGGTCCAGGGAGGCACAGAGATATTAAGTGTACAGACCTTTTGCTAGGCTTCTTATTTATAAGCCCCTTTGTAGAACATTATTCTCCTCATGAATACTTTTTGCTATGTACATACTAATTTCCTTTTTCTTTTTTTAAAGAAAGTCTGTGTGTAATGGAAAAATAGCACCAGCTTGTAGGTTATACATGTATATAAATAAGTAGAACTTAACCGGATAAGTAAAGCCAAACAGAGGTCATTTCCCTTTTCTCTTAGTTGGGTTATTTCTCTTTTCTCAGCCAAGGAGAGAAGGCAGGCCTGACTAATAGGCATTGGTTAGACTTCTCTACCATTATCTGGCCATGTATTTTTTTTTATTCTTGCAAAAATTGTGCTGTTACAAGGGCTTTGAAAACATAGTTTTCTCATATCGGGATGAAGGTGTCATTGATTCTGCTCTTGGATAAGCTTAATCTTTGATGTATAACAGTTGAAACAGACTTGTGGCACAAATTTTCAGTTTATTAAAAGCAATCTTCATGGCTTTTAAAATATTTTTAAAGTATTAAATGTCTTAGGAAATAGCAAAATATACTGCTTATAAACAGGTATTGCTATTGAATATTAGACATGTTTGCCTATTAGTGGTTCATCTGTCACAACTGAGAATAAATAGCAGTAACATTTCACCCTTGCAATTTTTTTTCCTATAGGTTTATTTATGTTTACCCAACTTCCGATCTCTTACTGAAGGGCACTGCTTGATAGTTCCCATGCAGCACCATAGAGCAGCTACCTTGTTGGATGAAGACATCTGGGAGGAAATTCAGGTCAGCATGATAATGCTCATTATCATTGTAACGCTTATGAGCCATTTTTACAAAGTATTGTCATAAATTCCCGTTGGTTTAATACCTTCATCCAGTGATTTTACTTTATGAATGTAAACACCTATATACATTTCCATAGTTGTGTATGGTGTATATGTTATGTTCTCACCACTCACTACCGTTTTATTTTCCTTATGTAAACCCTGTTTTGAAAGCTTTAAGAAAAAAATATTTTATTGAGATTATATACTAGTTTCAGGTATATAGCTGAAAGCTTTTGTCTACTAAATAGACTGTGACAAAATAATTTTTATTTTTTAAAAAATTGTGACATTTCTAGTCTTTGCTTTTGTGGAGCAAGAGATAATCATTCTGACCACAGTAAGCTAATAAATTACAACCAAAAGGAAAGATAACTTTTAGATGATTAAATATAAATTTTGGAAATCAGAGGTTTATATCCAGCAGATGCCATATTTTCCTATAATGGAATTGGCCTTTGCTGCTTTGATTTTGTTAACACCTTTAATTTCTACATTTTTCTCTTCCTAACCTGGCCCAGCTTTTGGATTCAGGGACTTTTTTTGTGGCTGATTCTTCAAGAAATTGAAAGGTACAACATGGCTGAAATTGCTGCTGAATTATTTTAAGACTTTATAATGACCAAAAAAAGAAAGAATATTCTTGTTTCTTTAATGCCTGACAGTTGAATAGAGGTTACAGGGACCCTCAGCTAGAAAATGTAAAAATTGCAAGACTTCAAAAGAGAAAATACAGTAGTCTTTGCATATTCTAGCAAAGATGCCAAAAGAGATATTTTGATGGAATTTCATGAAATTCCGTCTGTTGCTCCCCATAATCTTTAAGTTTATGGTGTGAAAGGTAAAGGGCAGACTGCTATAATGCTTCTATGGCCAAGCAAGGGTAAGAATGTGGACAAATATATTTAATGTGAAAATTTGTTTTTTTGAGTAGTCAATACCAGTGCAGTAAATAATTTAAAGTGGAAAGTGTTCAAATTTGGCTTTCAGAATTATTTTGGAAGTTCTTCTGAATGCCTTTTTAAAAAAAGTTTGTACATGCAGAACTGTTTAACTTTGAGCAAAATACAGTGCCAAAAAGATTTAAGTAATATAGGAATCTAGTCTGTGTGTTTTATATTTCTGTAAGAAATTAAGCTACTTGATGAAAAGCACTGAGGTGGATGAAGAAGAAATTTATTTAGTTCAACTGATACTGAGCCCGTGAATATGAATAATCCATGTGTTGTAAGAAACATAGAGATAAAATCATTCATTCTGTCCAAAGGTATGGTATATTGTAGTAAAGGTTACATTATAGTTCAGCAGATTTTTTAATCAAGATGCATTATGGAAAATTGAATGAGGGAGGAAAAGACAGATTGTTTTATGTAAACAATGACATTCTAGCTTTTTTTTATGTGATTAAAGAAAAAATTATTGGAAGTTGTAGATTACTGTAATATTAGTGAATGAATAAAATATTTGCTTTCTAGCTTATTTAAAGAAATGTAGTTTTTAGATTTTTGTCTTACTTTCAGATATGTACAAAAACTCAATTATGACCTGGTGAATATATTCTTATGGTCATTCACCTCTTTTAGAGAATATATACAAAAAAGATTTGATTTAGAAAACAGTATTGTTTCAAATGGTTTTTACCACCATCCTCTAGTAACATTTGAATTTAAGTTTAGATTTTATATTTAATAGAAAATGCAAAGATAAGTTTCAGCAAAACATATGGGAATAATCACAAATTTCAAGTGAATAAAAATCCAAGTTTTTAGTTTTATTAAATATATAGTAAACCTTGGTCCCCTTCAAATTCTTTTAAGTTTGACAAATATACTTGATGTATATTATATGCAGACACTGTAGGTCCATTTAAAAAATATCCCAAATTAGTGATGCAGTGCGGTGTAGGGGCACTGAGACTTACCCACAGAAGCGTCGCTGTGGAGTGACGTGATTGGACCATCTCCTTGGGAAACCACCAGGGCTGACCTATTCTTACATCACCACTTACTTAGTACTTTTGAGTTTTCATTTATAATCCATGACATCTTGAGTCTGTCTTCTTCACTGTTGTCCAGATAGAATCTAGAACAGTCATTCAGCAGCTAAACCTGGGGAGGATTGTGGACAAACGTGCAGTAAGGCAGTTTCTGGTATAATCTTTGGATTATCTAATTTTCTGTTATTGTTCTTGCTGCTGTTTTTATTCACTTTTCCCTTCTTCAAAAAAGTTTGGTTATCAAATATGTATTTCCATTCCAGCAATGATTTTCCTTTTTCTAGTATATAAAATTATCTCCTCTCCACAGAACTAGATAATGACATAAATAACAATTAACTGAAAATATTCATAAAAAATAAAAATTCTTAAACATAGTAACAGTTAACAAAATAGAGACAATCCAGAAAACTATGTTATAAAATCCAATTTTTTGTATATTTTCCCATTTTATTTTGTTTTTTAATTGTCTTGTGTGTGTGATACTAGGCATGTGAAGGTAACTTTCTGGGACATACAGTTGAATAGAGGGAAAAATAAGGTTAACTATTGTCACTTTGTGGTTCACCAGCAGCTTCACAGATATTCCTGATGTCAGCGAATTGCCCGTCTTAGTATTCTTCATTGCTGTTGCACATAAAACCTAACTCACGGTACCTTGAGGCAGCAAAAGCTAACTTCTTATATTCTAGTCCAGTGTGGGTTGGGCAGATCAGCTCCAAGCATAATCCAGGCATCCGGGCTCCTTCCATGGCAAGCTCTCGTGGTAGAATCCTTCTCTTCTGGCCCCTTGAATGGAGGAAAATGAACATGAAAGGCCACATTACCTCCTGACTGCTTCAACATACAGTGACATATTGTTTCTACATACAGTCCATTACCCAGAAGCATGGCCCCACCTAAGTCCCAGAGAGGCTGTGAAATTTAGTCTTCTTGTTTGTCCAGGAAGAGGAAAATGAGAGTTTGGTGAACATAGCCTTTTTTGGAGAAGATTTTTGCAGAATATCTGCAGAAATCATATTGGGGCATGGCAACTATAACATTTGAATGATCAGTTTTACCATATAGCTTTTTATACCAGTATTTATATTTCACTAGTTTTCATCATAATTTAGCCTCAGTTGTGTGTGCACTGTCTTCATTAATGTGATCTTATAAAGTATGATATCAAAATCAGAAGAATTTTTAAAAGGTGAACAATCATCAGTAATCATCTATAATGATTTATCTAACAATCATCTATAATGAGATTATAGGTGGAACATCTGCAGCCCTTTACCCATTAGCCAAGACTGAAAATTCAATGTTGACAGAGGTTATGCTGAACTTATATATAGCTGTGGTCAGAAATGAAAATGCATTCCATATCTGTTGTTTACTAGGTATCTTTCTAGTTCACCTCAAATGTATAATTGTTTGATTTTCCCCCTTTTTTTCCTTCTTGCTTTTATTTTATGCAAAATGGCTGTCAAATAGAAAAGTGATGAATGATCAATAATAAGTGATCAGTGGAGGCCTAGTGGAAGCCCAGTTCCCGTCTCTTACCTAGCAATAATAAGTAGCCTTTCCCCTTTCTGGAGAAAGTCAGCAGAGGCTGAGTGGGGAATTGAACATCTAGCTCCACGTGGCAGTTACTAGGCAGTGTCTTTCTTAATCATAACCTGGTTGAATCTCTAGGGAATTAGTGCTGAGTGAAAAATGCCAGTCCCAGAAGATTATGTGATTCTGTCCATAGAACATTCTTGAAATGACAAAGTTAAAGAAAAAATGGAGAACAGATAGGTGGTTACCAAGGGTTAGAAAGAGGTGGGTAGGAGTGTATATGACTATAAAAGGGCAACCAGAGGGGTCCTCATAGTGTTGGGATTGCTCTGTATCTTGACTGTATCAGTGTTAATATCCTGGCTGTGTGGTTTTCTAAGATGTTACCATGGGGGTAAACTGGGTTATGGGTACGTGGGATCTCTCTCTCTCTACAATGTGATCTATAATCATAATTTAAAAATTTAATTGAAATTTTAAGAAGTTATAAATCAAACCAATAAATCTAAATGAAAAAGTTTCATCTTCCTACTTAGACAAATATACTTGCATAACACTCTACAAATCTAAGTTTGAATTTGGAATCCTCAGATACCGTGGACGTCCACCCATGGTAATGTAAACAGAGTTGGCTTTTGGCTCCGGTCTGCAGCCTTGCTTCTTCCCCTTCTTCCAACCCCTGGCTTCATATCCTGTCCTACAAGGGGTGAATACATGGGAACATCCCTGGACCACATGTCTGAGCTCCATCCAGCCAACCTCTGCAAACAGTTGTCCCTCAGGCCTAAGAGTGTTAAATAAGAAAATAAGTATGTAAATAAATAAATAGTTTCTGAAAAATAGTTTAAAAAAAAGGATTTTTTAACAGTGCTGAGCTCTTTGAGAAAAGAAAACACTCTTTTCAATTTGTAGTATATTTGGCTTTTATATACTTGGTAGGACTGGATTATATATGAAAATAGGGGGTTGCTTGAATATACAAGGTTATAAGTGAAAGTTCAGTAAACACATAAGGGAAACAGCAAATAGAGAGCTGGTGAGCATAGGAAACAACTGGAAGTGAATTCTGCTTGTCTGTTACTGAATTTAAGGATGCCAACCTACTCAGAGTATCCTTTTTGGCTCATGGATGATTTTACTGTCAGTTCTGCATATTTACCACCTCAATTTGATTTTATCTCTCCCGTCTCTCATTTTAGTTTACTTGAACCATTTCTAATATATACATAAAACTGTGCAGAGTGAGTCTCAGCTTAAAAAAAAATGTTGCTTAAATATGAGAAATAATGTAGTAGATTTAGAAAGTAAATAATTTATAAGGTAACATTACAGAGTTCAGATATTAAAACTGTTTTTATTTAAAGGGATTTATTTTACTTTTTATTGTTTTCATATTTTGAATCTCCTCAAAATGTTTTATTTACCAACCCAATTTCCTTTCTTCAGATATTCAGAAAATCATTGGTAAAGATGTTTGAAGATAAAGGATTGGACTGCATCTTTTTAGAAAGCAATATGAGCATGAAGAAACAGTATCATATGGTTTATGAATGCATTCCTCTCCCAAAGGAAGTGGGTGATATGGCTCCCATCTATTTTAAGGTATTTATATAGATAGCCTTTACAGGAATGTTTTTTGCTATAGCACTGTCTTATGAATACAGTTATCTTTTTTCTTGTATTTTTCTCCTATATATTTAAATCAAATTTCATATCATATAAAATGAAGTAAAGAACAAATAAATTCAGCTGTATCAATTTTTCTAGAAAGAAATTTGGATTTTGACCTTTAAAAAGCATGCTTACTTATAAGTATGAATATATTGTCAAATGATAATTTAATTAGTATTTTAATTTCTCATTTCTCAAATGAAAAATCAGGGTTTTACCTTGAAGTACTTTGAAATCAAAATTATAGCCATAATTCTAGAAAAACTTACCACTAAAATTCATAAGAGCCAAAGATAGTTGCATACAAACATTACAAATTACAACTGTTGAGACAAGTAATTTCTGTTTCAGTATTTAATGCCTCATCAGGCTATTTGTGAAAAGAAACTAATATGTACCCTTGACATAATTTTTGGACATATAAATGACTTGAGTTCTTAATTGTCATTGTAATATGCAAGGAGCTTTTACTAACAAGCATGCTTTGATGCTGACCTGAATACAGTATAATTTATAGAGTACTACAGTGTGAATGTAGAACCATATTTGAAAGAGTAACATATTCAGTGAAAAAAGACAGTAATATTTTGTGAGGTGGTGTAGAAAGACTTCATATACAATGTTTAGACAGTATAGGATAGTGGTTTATTAATATGAACTGTAAATTAATTTTAATAAAAAGGATTATAAATGTGATAAGATTAATGAAGTGGTGAAAATCTACTTTGTCTTTAGAAATTTCTAAAAATAATCTGGTCATTTGATTTGAAGAATTAATGTTATTAAATATAGGAGAATAAATCAGATAATCCTAAAACCATGCCAGTCTTAGATTAAAATCAGTTGAGGAAGAGAGAGTATACTTCTTTTCATTTTTCTTTTTTGGTACTTCCTTGGTAGTCTTAGGTGATTGTATAGGCATTGAGTATATGGCACAATGTAGAGCAGCCACTGTTTTTCTCTTACTGTTGGGTGACAGAAATGTCATCTCTTAGCAGAACCATGTATCACTTTTCTACAGTAAACCTTTTATATGATCATTAAAGATGCATTTATTTGATTTGGCTTCAGTTTTATATTGAATGTGTTGCATGCTAATGTCAACAGAAGCAACCCATGCCTTTTAAATAGGGAATAGCAGCATATATGATGTATTTAAATTGTACTTGAGTATTAATTTTATTTTTAAAATTTGCTTCATTAATAATGATTACAAAATGAAAAAACTTTCTTTTTATAATATAGTTCTCTACCCTAAATACTAGTCATATTGCTTAGCTTAGTAAGTCTTATATTGCCATTTCTGTATATTTTTTTTCCTGTATTTTTACTTGGTTAAGTAATCAGAAGTAGATCAAATACTTGGTTGGCAGAAGGTATAAAAATTACTCTTTATATTTTAGAAAACAGCAGTAAAACTACATGAAATTTTGAGTAGATTTCTTGAGTAAGGAATTTGTGAACTCTTGTGTTCACAAATTATGATCACTATTAAATTGCTTTATCTTATTAAGGATTGTTTTTGTCTTTTAAAGTTGAGCTGAAGCTCGTTCAAGAGTTAAGAACAGATAAAATAGCATTAGCTTTGCCAAGGTCAATACTTTTAAAAAATCAAGGTCCTGTTTTAAATAACAGAAATTAAAGCCTTAATCCATTCAAAATAATGACCTACCATGTATAATTAATTAATTAATGGTATTTATTTTTAAAGTGCCTTTTTGTATTTGCTTACATAATTATTTTTTCATTAACAAATGTCTATTTCTTAGAAAGCCATAATGGAATCTGATGAAGAATGGTCTATGAACAAGAAATTGATTGATCTCTCTTCAAAAGATATCAGAAAGTCTGTAAGTATCATTTTTTCAAATATAAGAAATTACCCTAGTATTCAGAATCTTCATTAATTTTCATGTCTTATTTGAGAAAGAGACCATTTGGCTGAGTGACTAAAGGTGAAGTAACTAATTGTACAAATAAAGAAATTATTTTCATCCTGTCTGGTCTAGCAAATGCTTATTCATTCAAATGCTTATTTGAATGTGTATTCCTGACCCATCCCTCTGCCATTGTAGTCCCCATAGCTGGCTATGACAGCCATCAGACTGCCACAGGGGCTACTTGGGACAGGTGGTGAGAGGGGCCTTCTTGTTATTGGAATTACAACGAGAAACATTTTTCTGGTGGCTCACTTTTGAATTTGTAACTCTTTTTTTTCCTTATACATTCTTTTGTATTTCCTAAACCATGTTTCATAGTTCAATGAAATGCCCATTAAATTTTAGATAAAAGTTACACATAAGTTGAGTACTCTCTTTAATGACCTCACTCTTCTAGAAATACAAATTAAATGGACTAGAGATATAATAGAACTGTGGATTCTTTTTTTTTCTATTCAAAAAGTAATTTATACTACAAATTTATTGAATGCCTACTGTTTACCAGGCACTATTCTAGTATTTTTTATACAATGGAGCGTAACAGAGAGGACCTTATATAACCTCTATTCTAGCACAGGGTTTGGGAACTCCAGCCTGTGTGTGAAGTCCAGCCAGCTGTCTGTTAATATAAACAAAGTTTTATTGAAACACAGGTATAGCCATTTATTTGTGATTTGTTTTTGTCAGCTTTCTTGCTACAAGGGCAGAGTTGAGAATTTTAACAGAGACTGTATGATCCGCAAAGCCCAAAATATTTCATTTAAATTAAAACTTTTATGTTTTTTTTTTAGTTTGCTGACCCTTGTTCTGGCAGCTGTCACTAGATTATTTCTCTCCCATTTCTTTGTTTGGACATGTGACTGAAAGAATTCTCTGTTACATTTATTATCTCCCAGTCAAAGATTGAAATTTTATTGCATTATTGAAGATAGTTTTAATTCAAGGGTAAAACATTTCCTATAACCTTCTTTTCTTGCTTGCCGGTGAATTGAGCCAGACATATATTTAAAAAAAAACAAAAACAAAAACAAAAACAAAACCTCATAAATGTTCTGTTTACATCTGTCTTTCATGAGCCTATAGACAAAAAGTATGTAACGTACACACATCTTTAGTGACTGGGTTTTCAATTCTCATAATTTCCAACGCCATTAAGTACTCTTTTAGAACATGATTTTAAAGACAGTTGAAAATATTTCAAAGTAGAAATTTTAGAAGAAAGGTATTATTCTCCATTTGTTATACTGTATGTGCAGTTTTCTTACCAGTAAACCATCTAGTACCTATTGTAAGTTGTCTTTTAAAACCCGGATAAGTACTCGAATTGAGTACCGGGAGGGTTTTAAGATTTGACTTATTAACCAGTATGGAAAATAAGAAATAGATACAGATTGTTGTAGGAATGGTAAGCATTTCAAAGATAGCAACAATTACCTTCTCTAGGTTACCACCTAGTGTTACACCTGAGATTCACGGCAGATGGGGAATGAGCCAGATGACCTACTGAGGTCCCTCTTAGCTGTAGGATTTACCAATTATTTGGAGAACTTGAGTATAAGAGTAATTCCAGAGGAGGTCATTTTTAGGTTAGCAAGCTTTCCAGTGTCTTTTTAAAATGATAAAATTGTCTCTGAGCATGAAGTGAACAATGTTGAGTCATTATTTTTCAATATTTTTATTATAAAGAACTCATACTTCTTTTAAAAGCTCTGTATCTTTGGTAGTTTCAGAAAGTATTTTACCTGCTTCACTGGGGGTGGAGTGATTTTTTTTCCCAGTAGATCCTTGGTTTTTAGTAGAGATTCACATACTTGTAATCATTCTGATTCTTTGTTGATTTATTTATTTATTTTTGTTTTTCTCTGTGAGTATAAGCTTCTCTTTTTGTGATGATTGTATTTACTTTCTTTGGATCTTTTGCTTTCTTTGCAGTGTAGTGTTACAAGGGAAATAGAGCTGAATGTTCCATAAAGAGGAATTGCATGATATGAAATAACTTTTCAAGAAAAGTGGTCACTTTTCACAAGGCTATTTCATTGAGATTTCATATAAATTCTCCCCAACTTTTAAATGTTGTGATTTTTAAGTTTAATTTTGTGGTAACTATAGCTGGAAAACATATAACATATTTAAGGACTGATTTTTAAAACTAAGGAAAGTCTGTTTCAAGGAAAATTTGGGTTTACCCAGACCTTCAAACCCAAGACAGTTACAGGAAGTTCAGAAGTAACATCTGGAATATTAAAAGGGGAAAAATAAGATGCTACTGTTTTTCCACCATCAATACATTTTTTTTTTTTTTGCTATAATTCTGTCAGTGCTTTTCATAACTCATACCAGAGTTCCAACTTCTTTTCCCTCTGGCTGGTCAAGGCAGGAAAAGGAAAGTGCTAAACGTGCCTGTACTTTGCAACTAGAGCCTTTGCAGTGCCTGCTAACAACTCTTTGAGAAAGACAGGAGCTTGTAGCTTGTGCAGCCTCCAGCAAGGGAACTGACAAGAAGCTTGTGACGAGAAGCTATAGTCATGAGCTCACTGAGCCATCTTGGCAGTTATGCCAGAGGCAGTTGAGAATTGGTATGTGTATTAGTTTCCTATTGCTGCTGTAAGAAATTATCATGAATTTAGGGGTTTAAAACAACAGTTTTATTATTTTGTAGTTCTGGAGGCTACACTGTGATGGGTTTCATTGGGCTGAAGTCAGGGTGTTTCAGGCCTGCACTCCTTCCGGAGACTCTAGGGGGCAGTCCATTCCTTTGCCCTTTCCAGTTTCCAGAAGCCACCCCTGCACTCCAGCTCATGGTCATTTTCTTCACCTTCAGAGTCAATAGTGCGGGATCTTCCACTCTTTCTCTGACTCTTAACCTTTTTGTCTTGCCTTATAAGTACCCTTATGATTACATTGGGTCCGCCTGGATAACCCAGAATAATCTCCCCATTTCAAGATCCTAACTTCACTGCATTTGCCGAGTCCCTTTTGCCATACAAGATAACATATTCATGGCAAACAGGCCATTATTTTGCCAAGTACGGTATGACACAAACCAAAGGCATGGGCGCCACCGTCACAGTTGGCTTCCTCAAGTTCTCTCTCCCTTGAAGTATGTCCTTTAGTTCCATAACGTTGTTTTAGCCATTCAGATTTATGTGTGATACATACTTACCTCCTTCAGATAGCAAAGGTATTCTAACGAAGTCTTCTATCCTTTTTTTCTTTGACCACCTGGTTTGCACAAAGCACTGTTGTTTGGGAGACAGAAATGAAAGTAATGTTTGAGGATCTCTGTGCCAAGCATTGGGCTATGCACTTTATGTGCATTTTCCTATTTAATCCTCCCAGCAAACCTCTGAGCTCTTCGTATTTCTCATGAGACTCAGAGATGTTAACTTGCTAAAGGTTACAATTAAAAGAATAAGAGCTGCGATTAGAGACTTTATCTGTCTCTTGATAATAATGTGAAAATATTAAAAAATACAAAGCCACAAAATAGCTCTCCATTTCTCTACATTCTACTATTTTGTAAACTGATTTTTTATACTTAGGCTTTTCCTATAGCATGGTCAATTCTTTATAAGCCCCAATTTTAATTGCCTTATATTATTTCAAGATGCTCACTCTGTTTTCTCCATACCATACTATCTCTTTTCAAGTCATACCTTCTTGAGGATATAATAAAATACATAAAGTTAGTAAAAATATGTGATTTAGTGCCAGAATGAGTAAATGCTATCTGAATAAGGGGATTAGAGAGAAGAGATATTACTGTAAATGAACCCACTTGGATAATTTCTCGTGACAGAACTGGGGCTGGAGGAAAAACTTGGAAGGACCAAAATCTATTTAAATGATGAAGCAAGAAATTATGGCCATTTCCAATCAAGATAAAGTTTAAAATACTTTGTGTGCATTATGTGTTGTGTGTGTGTGTATGTGTAGAAAGAGGGAGGGAAGAAAAGATAATAGTTAATCCTGGAAATATTTTGATATGAGGTTGTTACAACAAAGTATTGCTATACCCATCTCACCAGTTAATAAAAAATTATGACTGTTCATGTTTAACTATGGTTAAATAAATAGTAAAATTTCAGGGACACTGTAAACAAAGCTCTAAGTATATGGCTAGGCCCTTCTATTCTGCATTGTGAGGAAAATATAAGAAAGGATTTCCTTATTCTCTATTTGAATAGTCTAAGAAAAATTATTCTGTTGTTTCATATATATATATTAAAAAGCACCTATTCTTTCCTGTTTTCTCCGAAGACAGGGAAATAATTGGTTTTGATTATAATTGCTGGATATTAGGAAGATCTGTCTGGCTGAAAGCCTACTAAATGAAATATTTTATTGAGAAAGTTAGGTTATTGCTTAAGAATCTTTAGAATTGGAATTCATTGTATATGTTTGTCTTGAAGCGTGCTTAATTCCTGTCATGTCAGGAAGAGGGATTAAGCATAATTTTCTGATTTCATGCTGTATTTATGTGTGATTTGATTATTTAGGTACCAAGAGGCTTACCTTACTTCTCTGTGGATTTTGGCCTCCAAGGTGGGTTTGCCCATGTTATTGAAGATCAACACAAATTCCCTCATTACTTTGGAAAGGTATGTGCACAGATTTAATAAAATTCTAGAGTTTAGCAATTTGGTAACACTTTTCTTTTGAAGGGAAATCAAAACTTTGGGCAGTATATACCAGGAAGTTGGTGAGCATTGTTCCACCCACTTTTTAAAGGGAGAACCTAGAAACTACTAATGAAAATATCCCCTGCATATTTATAACAGTCAGGAATGTCACTTTGGAACCAAACTTTTGTGGACAATGTCAACAGTGACGATAGTGTTTTCCTGTCGAGTCAGCCAGGCTTGTGCTGAGAATGATAATTGCTAAAATTTTTGAAGCCTTATAATGAGCCAGCTACTGTTCTGAGCACTCATTTAATGCTCACAGTAACTCTTGTTACGTAGATACTGTTAGCTTCCATTTTACAGATGAAGAAACTAAGCTACAGAGAGGCTATGTGACTTGCCCAGGGTCATGTACTAATAAGTGACAGAACCAGGAGGGGTACATATGCTCATGGTTGAACTAGAGAACAAATCATCTCACCTCTTCATTTATCATTAAGCACTATATAGAGAGAAGAATATATGACTCATTTCACACAGATAGTTTTTGGATGGATAATAAAGTGTGGGTCTTTCGATTGCTAGTAGGTTCTTTCCATTACTTACTTCTAGGCATATAGTCCCTAGTTCTTTATTTCCTTTCCCAGTGAAAGAGGTTCCCTTTTCCATGAAGCTTTTCCTGATTTCTCCAACAAATGTCATCTTTTCTGAGTCTCTATTGTCTGCTTTGGCATTGACCTTATTCTGCTTTATAAAACAATCCTTTCCATAGTTGGGTTATTATTCTGGCTCTCAATAATGCTCCACATTCTGTTATGAGCTCTCTGAAGACAGACAGATATATGTTAGTTATCTTTCTATCACCTATAATATTTAGCTCTTGCCTGTACACAGTAGGCCCCCTTGGTACAATTGTTAAGATGAAGAACCGTCTTAGATTATGTCCAAGATCCCACCACGCAGTCATGGAGAGCTAAACTGAATATGCAGAATTCGACCCTCAGTCCTGTGTTTTCCTGAGTCACCATACTGACTTCCCTCTAAGCATTACACGTCTCCCCCATATCTTTCTGTGCATGGATACTCACAAGCCTAAATTTGATTAACTTCTGTAGCCAACAGCACAGGAAGAGGATCATGAAGGAAATAACCTAGAATAAAAAGCTGACAAAGTCTATTCCTTTCAGGGCTTGGGAATGTGACTTTTCAAATAAAGGTGATTTATAATTTTTAGTTCTGGGTTTACTCGGATTAGTATTAAAATATGGTTTTGTTTCCTGAAAAAAAGATTCCCAGCTAATCGTAGAAGAAACTTGCTTATAAAATATCCTGGGTAGCAGATAGAACATTAGCCTGAGATTCAACTGCAGTTGAACAACAAAGTTAATAGTTGCTACGTTAATTTTTTTCTTCAAACTGTTTATCCAATAACTAATAAGGACTGAATTAGTTAAATTTCACTTTCTCTTCCTCCTCTTTGCTGTTGTCTATTAGATGTGCTAACAAGCAACAAAATGGACAGATATTTTGACAAGAGACACAGCCACAACTCTGTAGAATTACAGGGTTTGCATAGTTAGGACTAACTGAAAACAAGATTTTTTAAAATTTGAAACTAATATTTATGTAAAATTCGAATATCCTTATGGAGAACTGCTTAATGTTATATTTAGTAGAGGAATAAACATAGTTTCATACCTCTTTCATTCATTCATGTTTTCAGTATTTATACGTCCATGTTTCTGTTTTTCTCATTCTTTAAAAGGAAATCATTGGCGGGATGCTGGATTTGGAACCCAGACTTTGGAGGAAAGGGATCCGAGAAAACTTTGAGGATCAGAGGAAGAAAGCACTGCAGTTTGCTCAGTGGTGGAAACCATTTGACTTCACCAAAAGTAAAAAATGTTGAGTCATACCTTTCATTTTTTTTTTCCTCTTCAGATTCCTTTCAGTTTTATTTCCACAGGTCCTGGGGAAAGAAAGTCATGCTCTGAGTCTCTGACAACGGTGCATCATTAGATTCTGCTGTTTCCTTCCCCACCTGCCCCTGTGGACTCAGTAAATGGGTGTTCCTGTTCTGTACCTGTGTTTTGGTGTTCTGAACTATTCAGTTAATATATAGACTTTTCTGAAGGCTTGTTTAGGACACATAGCAAATTATTTATTAGTTCAGAGGGAGGTGGGGCTGCTTCAAAGTCAAGTGTATGGAGTGGCTTCTTTTGCATTTTTAAACTGAGTTGGAATATTCAGTAATAATTGAAATTTCTGTTCATAGCATTTTATAGATGAGCTCTTAATTTTCTACTAATACCATATATATCGCTGTTACTCATTTGATTAAAGGAAAAAGAATGTCCCAAAAGTAATAAATAATTAAATGAAATATAACAAGTTCATGATTCGATCATTTTTCTTTCTCAGTTTTTAAATAGTGTCTTTGAATTTTGGTGATTTTAAATGTAATTGCTCCAAATAATACAATTTGCTGTTGTTTGGATTTTGTATGAAAGTTAAAAATTTTAACCAGATCATCATTTGGAGCTGAACCTTGGCATTTTGTCGTGAAATATTGAATGCCTAGAATCAGTGTGTCTTGTACTCTTAACATGTAACTCTACAGTTACTTTTAATAGCAGTATCTCATTATTTCTTTAGCATGTTAAGAAAGAAATGTTGATGTTGTATTTGTAATTTTAAAATTTCACACACAACTTGAAGTTTAATGATGTCAATTTCTCAATATTTGTAAATTGCATAGTATTTTCATCAAATAGGTACTTGATAGTATTTTATTTATTGCTGTTTTCAAACTCTTTTGTCTTCGCTGCGAAGTCTTAGAGGAATCTGTAATGGTCGTTTAATCAATCAGTGAGTTAACAGTTATTTGCAGAGTATTTTGTTATGTGGTGGTAATGCAAAAATAAAAAGCACTTCCCCATCATAAATTATTTTACAGTTTAGTGGAGAAAAAGACATGTACATAAATAATTGCAGCACAGTATAAATTCTAAAGCATTGAAATGGGCCAAGTGTGTTTGGGTACAGTGCTAAAAGCCTGTTTCATACCTCTTCTGTCTTCATTCTTAGTGGATGACCTTGCACCCTGGTTTACTGAGAAAATAAAAGCAAATAGAAGGAAATTTCTACCACATCTATCAATATCCTACTTCCGTACCCATGTACTGTACTCTTTCTCTTTCTAACTGTAGATCAGTTATTTTGTTCCTGTCTAGGGGTCATTCACTCCTTTATGTTCCAGATTTCATCCCTTCTCACATACTCATCTGCCCCTACTCTGTTTGTACTGTTTGAATTTTCCCTGTCTGTAAATTTATTCCTGTGAGTATGTGAAACATTTTATATCATATCAGCAACAAACACTCTCATCATATCCCTCTCTACCATTTTTCTTCCCCAGCAGAACTCATTTTTAAAAAGTCTATTTCCTCTCCTTCCATTCTCCTGTTCTTAGTATGGTTAGACTTTATCTGCACCATTCCACTTACACTGTTGATATCAGTGTCCTCAGTGAACATTCTACATCAGCAAATGGAGTAATTGTCAGTGCATTTCTTACCCTGTCTATAGCATCATTAACCTAACTTGAAACCTTTTCTTTACCTGCTTCTAAAACACTATCTCTCCTTTATGCCCCTTCCTTGCTGGCTGCATCCTCTCAGTCTCTTGCTGATTCCTCTTCCTCTTTTCAGCCTCTAAAAGTTGAAATGCCCATCCTCAGACCTTATCTTTTCTTTATTACCCTCACTCTCTCCCAAGGTAATTTCATCACTAAAATGGTCTTAAATACCATTTTTAAGTTGGTTCATTTATTCAACAAATATTTGATTGTCTTCTACATCTACTCACTGTTCTGCATGCATGATGACACATTAGTGAATAAGGCAAAAACCCTTGTCCTTGAGGAGCTTACATTGTATCTGGGAAGATAGATAATAAACATTAGACATAATAAATAAATTACCTAAAAAATGTCAGAGGTGATCAGTACTATGGAAAAAGGAAAACTAGAACAGGATAAGAAAAATGTCTCCCAAATTTATGTCTTCACTCTGGACCTCTTCACTGAACTTCAGAACCATACATCCAAATATCAACTTGACATCTGTACTCTATCTGTATCTATAATAAGGATATCTAAGCTAAATTGAAAGCCAGGAGACTTTGCTGATTTTCTTCCTGATATTTATAACAGCCATTTTATTGTACCTCATGGTTATATAGGTAAAGAATTTGATCAGGATTCAGCTGGGTGATTTGCCTCTGCCTCACGATGTCTTGGGTCTCAGCTAGAGTGACTCAAACTTCTGGAGATAACTGGGGCCATATGTGTAGAGCCTCCAGTCTTCATATAGTGCATGCTGGAGCCTGAATAGTCCAAATTAGCTGCTTCACTCACATGCCTAGTGCCTGGACTGGATGACTGGAATAGGGACAGGCTGATAACAATCGTTTATTGTATGGAAATTTCAGGGTAGTTGGGCTTGCTCTATGACATCTGGCCACTTCCAGAGCAGCCATTTTAAAAGACAGTTCCAAGAAATAAGAGGTGGAAGGTGCCACTCTCTTAGGGCCATGGGCCAGAAATTAGCATAGCTTCATTTTTACTGTTTTCTATTTGTCATAATTGTCCCAGAGCTTCCCTACACTCAAGAAGAGGGGAGAAACTACTCATAAGTAGTTTCTGTTTGCTAATTGGCTTAAAGCCAAGGTAGTGTGTCTATTAAAAGAAAAAAAAAAGAAGGGTCACAACCCTACCTCTGTGGGAGTAGTGTCAAGTAATTTGTGGCCACCTTTAATCCACCAAAGTCCACCTTCTGGCTACAAATTTACCTTCCTCCCCCATGGAAAAAAATATTCATATCCTCCCAAGAAAGTCTTATTCAAGTAGGGCATTAAGCGTAGGCTTGAGTTTCAGTATGCCATCTAAGTCAGGCTCAGAGATGCAGCTACTCAGGTGCTTAAATCTGAAGATTTTTGAACTTAAGTTGTTTGTACCCCTTACATGCATGCATACATACACATACACAGTACACCCCAAACATAAAATAGTAAGAAAAGAATACAATAACTGCAGCAGGTGCATTCATTGAGAAAGACAGACAACTTGATGCACATTGCAGTCACTGTTTACTGGTAATTCTAAAATTAAGTTGAGCACATGTTGCTCATTGCTTGATAAGGGCTGCAGGCCTGCTTCTGGGGAATGACTCTGTGGGGCTTCTTGAACTGCCCTGTGTACTCTTGGTTCAACACAGAGTGAGCCTTTCTTTTTATAAGAAATAGCTCAAGACTTAATGCTTTCAGTCCAGGCAAAGTACCCACATTGTCTTCCTACTTGAAGCAACTAAAAAATAGACAATCTATATGAAACGATGGTTCCAAATGATAGGCTATCAGGCAAGAAAATATAATGATCCCTAAGAGATGGGAAACAAATTAAGATAAGCCCTGCAATTCCTTATCTTTCTACCTTGAGAGAGTTCCCACCCTGTGGTACAAGGTCGGGAATCCAAGGAAAGCTTAGTTGAACTTAACAAATTGAGGAAATACACTGTGAGTCTGGGGAGACCAAGACAACAGGTCACTAGAGAGGACATTGCTGCGCAGAAAGGGAGCTCTAGAGACCTTCAGAGGGTCAAGTTTCTGTGCACTGATTAGCATGAGAGGAAACTATCCAAGGCCAGTCAAAGATTGACCTACCTGAGAGGATTAGAGGTAACCTTTCCCACTAGCTAGAATAGAAAATTTCAATATTGACCAGGAATTGGGTAGAGTACACAGAACGGTGGTATGTATTGTAGCATAATTGTCTCAAGACTTAGCACTATTCCAGTCTAGACAAACAAAACTTAAAAGTAAGAGGCAAAAGGAATGAATTGTTTCCACGTAACTCAACTACATCCCAGGACAAAACTTAAAAATATTTATAGGAATAAAAATATATTCAGTAGTCTGTCAGAGTCCGGGGGTTGCGTTTGAGGTTTTGGGACAATGCAAAGAGCAAAGAAGGCAGTGGGAGTCATCATGGAGGGTGCTCAAACAAGCCACTTTATTCTGCACACAGCTGTACTTTCACTGCTATACTGCTAATTCATGGTTACGTAAGTGTTTTAAGATGTGCATGCGTGTGGCCTTCATGGCCAGGCATCTGGCCTTCAAGGCCCTTATCTAGCTCCTTTCCCATGGGTACAACAGGTTTCTCAAGGCCAGACATATCTGGGGTGAAGCAGCAGGCAGCTGTCCTCATTGAACAGTAGGGGAAGGGGGGGCTTCCCTACATCCTACCCCTTTCTATAGGACAGCAGCTGCCTGCTTCTTTCTTGCACACAAAGCAGAACGCTGTGCCCAGAGCCCACAGAAACAATATGAAGAACAGCAACAGATTAGGAGGCTGCATGCCCCGGTGGCCACTATGGTTATGAACCACTGCCAAGTGGACCAAGCTGTGACCACCAAGTAGGCAGGGGGTCTTGGGATAAAACTTCTATCTGAGACACTTCATCATCCACTTCCTGGAACGCAGCTTGTATTTGCTGCTGGTGGTCAGTGATATAAACACAGCATTCAATGTTCAGTAAAGCACAGGTGCCTCCTTGTGCAGCAGTGAGTATATCCAAAGCCATTCTGTTTTGTAGTCACCTTCCATATTTGGGTTAGCAATAGGGCTAGTGAGGACCTTGTTACATTCAAGGCATGAGCAACATGCTGTGCCAGGGCTTCTATTTGTAATTCTACATCTATAGTGCTGGCTTCTGGAATTAAAATAGCCAGGGGTAAAACCACCATGCTATCCATTTTGGGCGATGTCAACGAGAATATACAGCATCCCAATTATGTGTGGGCTGTGGCAAGGTTTGCAATATCTGTCCTGATATGTAGGGGCGGCCCCATGTACAATGGCCTGTCCAATTTTCAGGGACCTAGGACCAGCCATATTCCCCACATATCCACGTTTTCTCCCGGCAGGGGGTCAGTAGGCACAATGCCCACATGGGCGCGATGGTCCCACCAGCACTTAGGGGTGCGATTAACACTGACATTGGCACACAGTTCTCTAGGTAACCAGACAACCATGCGACTGGGTATGGAAACCTGCTGTTCAATGCACAGTGGAGCTATAGTTTGTAAGGTTACACGTATACTAGACATCCATCCACACCCATTGTACACAGGACCCTCCCCAGGCAGAGTGTGTGCTGATTGCTGGATCAACAGCTCAGTTGCATGCTGAACTCATTTACATTCCCACCAGCAGTGTAGGAGGGTTCCCCTTTCTCCACATCCTCGCCAACATTTGTTGTTGTTTGTCTTTTGGTTGGCCATCCTAACTGGTCAGAGGTGATATCTCATTGTGGTTTTAATTTGCATTTCTTTGATGATTAGCTATGTGGAGCATCTTTTCATGTGCCTGTTGGCCATCTGAATTTCTTTGGAAATTCTGTCAGCTCTTCTGCCCATTTTTTAATTGGCTTATTTGCTTTTTGTTTGTTGAGGTGCATCAGCTCTTTATATAATTTGGATGTCAGTCCCTTATCGGATATATCACATGAATATATTCTCCCATACTGTAGGATGTCTTTTTATTCTATTGATGGTGTCCTTTGCTGTACAGAGCTTTTTAGTTTGATATAGTCCCACTTGTTCATTTTTGCTTTTGTTTCCCTTGCCCGGGGAGATATGTTCATGAAGAAGTTGCTCATATTTATGTCCAAGAGATTTTTGCCTATATTTTTTTCTAAGAGTTTTATGGTCTCATGACTTACATTCAGGTCTTTGATCCATTTTGAGTTTACTTTTGTGTATGGGGTTAGACAGTAATCCAGTTTCATTCTCTTACATGTAGCTGTCCAGTTTTGCCAACACCAGCTGTTGAAGAGGCTGTAATTTCCCCATTGTATATCCATGGCTCCTTTATCATATATTAATTGACCATATATGCTTGGGTTTATATCTGGGCTCTGTATTCTGTTCCATTGGTCTTTGGGTCTGTTCTTGTGCCACTACCAAATTGTCTTGATTATTGTAGCTTTGTAGTATAGCTTGAAGTCAGGGAGCATAATTCCCCTCACTTTATTCTTCCTTCTCAGAATAGCTTTGGCTATTTGGGGTCTTTTGTGGTTCCATATGAATTTTAGAACTATTTGCTCTAGTTCATTGAAGAATGCTGTTGGTATTTTGATAGGGATTGCATTGAATCTGTAGGTTGCTTTAGGCAGGATGGCCATTTTGACAATATTAATTCTTCCTACCCAAGAGCATGGGATGAATTTCCATTTATTAGTGTCCTCTTTAATTTCTCTTAAGAGTGTCTTGTAGTTTTCATGGTATAGGTCTTTCACTTCCTTGGTGAGGCTTATTCCTAGGTATTTTATTCTTTTTGATGAGATTGTGAATGGAATTGTTTTGCTGATTTCTCTTTCTGCTAGTTCACCGTTAGTGTATAGGAATGCAACAGATTTCTGTGTATTAATTTTGTATCCTGCAAGTTGGCTGAATTCAGATACTAGATCTAGTAGTTTTGGAGTGGATTCTTTAGGGTTTTTTATGTACAATATCATGTCATCTGCAAATAGGGACAGTTGGACTTCTTCCTTACCAATCTATTTGCCTTTTATTTCTTTATGTTGTCTGATTGCCATGGCTAGGACCTCCAGAACTGTGCTGAATAAAAGAGGGGAGAGTGGGCATCCTTGTCTTGTTTCCGATCTTAAAGGAAAAGCTTTCAGCTTCTCGCTGTTAAGTGTAATGTTGGCTGTTGGTTTGTCATATATGGCCTTTATTATGTTGAGGTACTTGCCCTTTATCCCCATTTTCTTGGGAGTTTTTATCATGAATGGATGTTGAATTTTTTTGAATGCTTTTTCAGCATCTATGGAGATGATGATGTGGTTTTTGTCCTTCTTTTTGTTGATGGGGTGGATGATGTTGATGGATTTTTGAATGTTGTACCATCCTTGCATCCCTGAGATGAATCCCACTTGATCATGATGGATGATCTTTTTGATATATTTTTGAATTCAGTTTGCTAATATTTTGTTGAGCATTTTTGCATCTATGTTCATCAGGGATATTGGTCTGTAATTTTCTTTTTTTTGTGGTGTCTTTGCCTGATTTTGGTATTAGAGTGATGTTGGCCTTGTAGAATGAGTTTGGGAGTATTCCCTTCTCTTCTGCTCCATTTTTTAGTTTTGTTATTTCTGCCCAATCATAACATATAATCTTTACATATTGGTTTTGCACTGTGATCCCTACTATCTGTTTAGTCTTAAAGCTACTATTAAGCATAGTAAATAAATACTCAGCATTTTTTGGTTTTTGTTGTTGAGTGTAGCTCATTCATTAGTAGAGTCCTTGTGGATGGCTCATGGATGCATAATTTTGTAAGATTTTATGTTTACAGATGTTCTTCTATAGTATTGATACTTGATGAATGGCATGGCTGAAATATAAAATCCTAATTCATACTTTTTCAGTTTTTTGAAAATGCTGTTTCATTGTTGCCCTTTCTTTTTATTTTTATATACTTGAGAAATCTGCTGCCAGTCTAATTTCTCTTATCTTTACAACTTTTTGATAGTATAAACTGGAATCCTTGAGGATTTAAAAAAAATTTCAAGTGTTAAAGTTTTACCAGGATGTGTCTCAGAGATGACATTTCTCATTACCTCAATATCTCTTTCAAAATGTAGATTCAGGTCTTTTTTTCTGTTATGTTTTCATGTATTATTGTCTTAATATCAGTTCTGTTACATTGCTTTTGTTTTCTTCAGAGACTCCAATTATATGTGGCTTATCTCTTTAGTCTGTCTTCTATTTCATTGCCTCACACTTTTTCCTTTTTCCTCCCTCATATTTATTCTCTTGATTGTTTTTCTCCATTTCTTCAATGCCTGTTAAGTTTTCATTTAGTCTGTTCTCCCTGTGTACCTTATAATTTAATCTTCATTTTTGTTATGATTTTGTCTTTTTTTCATTTATTTCTTCAATTTTATCATTTATTTATTCCTGGTTTTGCTTATTTGTTTTTAATTTTTTGAATTTCCAATTAAGATTGCTTTTTCATATCCCCAGATGCTTGTGTGTTTTAATAAAGTTTGATGTGTTACAGTTTTCTTTTGCGTGATAGTTTTTCTTTTTCAAAATTTTCATCATTGTTGTGTTATTATCTTCTGATTTCTTGTACTACTATTACAGAGATTTATTCATTTCCCATTAATTATTTGGATTTGGGATGATTACAAATTTCCCTGTTAAAAGCACTCTGTCAGTCCAGTTTCTTTAATGAATTTCGTAAATTTTGTAGTGGGGAAAGGGATACTGTGTGCTGTGTTTTTTTGTTTGCTTTGTTTGCCGGACTCTGAATTTTCTGTTTTTGCTTCTCTCTACCACCCAGTTGCCAAAGGGCAGCTCACATATACTCATTTTGTCCTCCTTGATGAAGCTATCCTGTAGTAAGTGTTTTGATCTGTCAAGCCACTTTTTCCATATTTTTGCACTTAGATTGGAATTTCTGTTTCTACTGTGATTTTAGACTAATTTTAGGCCTACTATGGGGTCCTTTTTTTTTTTACTCTGTTCAGTTTTTCTTGGGCTGTCCTTGCTTCAAAGGCCTGTGGTAGGAACATAAGAGATTGCTCACTCTGGTAATTTCAATTACAAGTAATTTGAAGTTTGAATACGTCTAGATTCCCCTTGGGCTGAGGGTATGGTTTCTGTGTAAATGTATTTGTCCTTGTTTCTGGTGTATTTGTATCATTTCTGGTGGATATGGGAAGGCAAAGATGCAGGTTGCTGCCATCCTTCTTACTGTCCAAAGTTCTCTCCTCTTCTTCCTTAAATCCACCTCAGTGAGGCCTCCAGAGCTACTTATCTTTGAGAGCTACAATAGCATTGTTGATCCAGTTGCCTAATCAAAACAAATTAACCAAAAAAACTTTTTTCAGTCTTCATCTTTGTTATCTTCTCTGTAGGACTGAACATTATTGAATGTTACTTGAAACTTCTCTTTTTACTTCATTGGTTGTCCTGTCTTTCTTTTCTTTTCTTCTCTAATTGTTTCTTGTTGATAGAGTTTGTGGTTCCTTTTTCTTTATATTCTCCTTAAATGAATTCTCTACCTAAATACCCCATGAGGCACTTCAAAATCAACATATTCAAATGAAACACATTTTACTGATCTCTAGATTTTTTCTTCCTCCATTAGTTTCCCTGTGGTGAATGAACCCCCTCACAACCTCCCACCAGAAACCTGAATGTCATCTTTTTTCTCTTCCACATTCAATTAGCAATCATGCCTTTTAACACATTGCAAATATCCTCCATTTTCCCTTTGGTATAGTGTCATTGCAGACCTCGTATCATCTCTCTTCCGGATCACTATAATGGCTGAACTATTGTTTCCCCTTTAGTTTTGCTCTTTTTTTCTAATAATTTCAGAGTTATTTCTCTAGAAGATCATGTCACTCCTTCAAGGGTTCTTCTATGCTTACAGGATGAAGGCTGAACTCCTCAGCATGAGAAATGTTTTTCAGAATATTTCATCCTGCCTTTCTACTGTTACTTGTAACTCCTCCCATTCAGTGAAAGTCATACTCACCTGTAATCCCCTTAGCATGTCATGCTAGTCCAGCCTCTTTACGTTTGTTCATGCTGTTTCAGTTAGACTGCTTCTCCACCGCCTTTCCACAACACGCAGGTTGGGGGATATCTTACTAATTTTGAAGACCTTGTTCAGTCCAGATGTTAATCTTCTTTATGGGATTCTTACTGACACCACGAGTAGAATTGATCACTTTTCCTTTGTGCCCCAATTGTACCAGGCACAGCATTCTGATGGAGCACTTTTAAGGTGTTATTTGATTTGTTTTTATATTTCTTCTCTTATGTAAATTCCTAGGACTAGTACCTGAAATATGGCTCATCTTAGTTGATGCTTTAAAAGATAAGATGATAGTTTTCTTTCTAAGGCTTGTTTTGCCTCTTTCCTGGTCCAGGACTCTACCATTGGCATTATCAGAAAGAGCTTCAACTTGTATTATTGACCAGTGTTCTAGATCTTTCTGCAGGTTACATATCAATTCACTTTTCCCTGAAAAATAATTCTGTATCTAGAAACATAAAGAAAAAATTGAAAAGGAGATAACAGAACTAAGAGAGGAGCTACCAAAAGGAAGAAGCATTGAGATCAAGAAACACTTCATACAGCTCTGTCAGTGTTTTCTGGTGCCAGAGAACACAGAAATAACCCAGGGACCATTAACATGATCTTCAGGAAATTTCTGCTGGTATTCTTGTACCTTTGGAGCAAACATGCTTGAGATGGGTGTATTAAAATTTTAAAAGCATAAATTGTTCATTCTCTGTGTAATTTAGCATAGTAATGTTCCTATTCAAATATTAATCTTGAAGTTCAATACTAAAGATAAAGCACTTACTATTATTTATTTTTCTGCTCTATTTTCTAAAATTAATACATTTAAGAATGCTTCATATAGGTATGTAGACATGGGCTTAAGCCACTTTCTAGAACATATATTGGGAAGGATATTTTATTATTACATGACATTTTATGATGTGAATTTGACTGTTAACTGTATTGGGAAACATCCAGAAACATATCTAATGTTAGATATTCTTGTGCAGGATACAAGAAAATGAATACAGTTTTTCACAGACTATTGCCTACTTATTCAGTAATTTTATATGAGAATATTGCTATTTGAAAGAAAATTATGCCTGTCTAAAACTTTGATTCTGTTCCAATTTTATAATTGTGTACATTGACCTAAAAATACTAATATATATTTCCTTTACTTATTTTAATTTTGGTTTGCCACTGCGTTTCTACCACTCTAAAAAGAATAAAGAATTCAGTTGATTCTTTTCTAGAGGGAAAATTTATTTGTAGTGAGTATAGTACTAGGAGTTACATGGTGTTTCCCTTTGTGGCTTTGAATAAAACTCTATTTTCTTTTCTATTTTGCTTCAAATAAAAAATTCAGATGACATTGTCTAAACTGAAGAGTACTGTATAGATAGATAAAAAAGTTCTTTCAAAGTATGCATCTTACAGAGTTTAGGTGTACAGGCATTCTTCGTTTTATGGCATTTTGCTTTATCTTACTTTACAGGTACATTTTTTTACAAATTGAAGGGTTTTGGCAACCTTGTGTCAAGCAAGTCTATTTTCCCAATAGTATTTGCTCACTTCATGTGTCTGTCTCACATTTTTGTAATTTTTGCAGTATTTCAAACTTTTTCATTATTGTATTTGTTATTGTGATCTGTAATCAGTGATCTTTGATGCTACTTTTGTAACTGGTTTGGATGCAACAAACTGAGCCCATGTAAGACAGCAAACTTCCATCAGTAAATGTGTATGTTCTTATTGCTGCACCGATTGACCGTTCCCCGTCTCTCTCTCGTTGGACCTCCCTATTACCCGAGACACAACAATTTTGAAATTAGGCCAATTATTAACCCTACACGGGCTTCTAAATGTTCAAGTGAAAGGAAAAATCAACCGATGCATTAAACTTCATTGTTGTTTTATGTCAAGACATTGCTAAAACCACCCCAGCCTTCAGCAACCACCACCCTGATCACTCAGCAGCCATCAACGTCAAGGCAAGACGCTCCACCAGCAAGAAGACTACGGCTCACCAAAAACTCAGAGGATGGTTAGCATTATTTAACAATAAAGTATTTTTAATTTAAGGTACACACATTTTTTTATACATAATGCTATTACATGCTTAAAAGACTACAGGATAGGTGTAAACATAACTTCTTTATGCACTGGGAAATAAAAAAAATCATTTGATTCACTTTCTTATAGGATTTTGCAGGAATATGTTTCAGTTTAGAGACAGTGAAGAAGGATTCTTACTCATGACTCATTTTTCCAAAAGGAGAAACTTAAGTTTTTGTTTGTGAAGGGCATTTGAATTACTGGTGCTGTTTATTGGTTTTTGTTCCACTTTTAAGGCAGAACATTTCAGAATCCCTCTTTGTATTTTTATTGGTATTTATTTTGGTTGCATAAGTTGTGTCATTTTTCCTGAAAATTAAAAGATAATGGAAAATGAGAGCTGTGAAAATACTCATTACCTAGATAGCATACCAATGATTGAATTGGATTAAACAAATTATTTCTATAGCACTTTTCTATGTATAATAAAAGCATTGGTTCTTCCAAAGACATTCCAGATAACCTTCCTGGATGGCACAACACAGTCAATAAGCCAAATATAAATAGTATACTTCACTTAACTAGTTAATTTCATCCATTTTTACCCTCACATTTTTCTCAGGAGTCTTTTTTAGGTGAGTGATAGTTCAAAAATAGTCTTGCAATAATGACAGTGGCATAATTTTTGAGCCTCACTAAGTCCCTCTATAAATAGCAGTAAGAAGCTGGAATATAGAATAGCAAAACCCAAGACCCACAGACATCATCGTCAAAGCAGTGTTCCCGTAGCCCCCTGTCGGCCCCTCCCTGCCTCTGGCCCGCAGATTGAGGAGGCGACATGATGAGATACCGAAGACCTGAAAGGACAAGCCAGGGGACTCAAGGCGTAACAGCTCAAGAGTGGTGCTGAGAGGGCACCCTTCGTATTTATTGAGCAAATACGAGTTAACAACGATAGAATTCTGAGTGGGGGACTTAATAGACAACCATTAACTAACTCTAAACTTAATCCTCGGCAGTCTCCAGTCTCCTGGGGCGCAACATCTTACATGGTATTGAAACAATAGCAAGGGCACTTAGGTCCTAGACACTGTTTTGGTCTTGTTTGTTCTGTCCTTGATCACTTATCAACTTTCTGGAGCATAACGTACAAGTTCCAATACAGCGAGCGAGCTCCCGCATGGGAACAATGCAAGGACAGTCACGTCACAGAAACTGATCCGGTTTCTATAATCAATCAAGTCAACTATGACTATTCATTTGATTTTTATACTTGAGTTATAAGTGAATCCCACAGCCCCCAGTTATAAGCATGTAGGGACAAACTACCAACAGCAATGGGCTCTGCATGGTATTGAGACAGGGACCATGGGAGTACTCAGAGTAGGGTGAAGGCCTCCAGAAAAAGCAGGGCAGGATATTTACAGTCAGAGCAGTGTAACTACATGCAAGGAAACCTCCTTCCAAAACTGTGTTAAACATTAAGCTCTTGAGTCATTCTTCAGTGAGATCAGTTAATATTCCCCAAATAAAGAAGAGTGGCACATGTTTTTATTATCCTAATCAATTGTAGTCATGTGTAAGATTCACTTTTGTGTGCTAAAAGGCCCAGGCCTATGTGCTGTCTTTCCTCCTTCAGACCTGATGAGGTGATTTGCAATCTGGGCAATTAATGGCAAGCAAGTCCAGCCATAAACAACATAGTAAAAGGCAGGAAGGATTCCACCTTAAAGATAAAATTGCATTTTAATACCCAGGAAGTTAAGAAGTAAGATTCTTAACTTACTCTTTAGCAAGCCTTGGGGGCTGGGCAGGTGGCCTTGTTTTATATGCTCCCAGACCAAGACACCAGTATCTCAGGGAGAAGTCAGAGCAGGAAGTTCCTTGTGTTAAATTAATTCTAAATATTCAGGGACCACTTAACAAGCCCACACCCCTAAGCCCTTTATCCGGTTCCCCAAAATCCTCAATTGCCTATAAAACCCCTAGACAATGCACCACTATGGGCTCTCTTGTCCCCTCCTGGACAGCCGGGAGCTCTGTCCTCTCTCTGTATTTCTCAGTGGAAGCCTCTCCCTGGCTCTCCTACCTTGGGTGTTTGCTAAGTTCATTCTTCGACTCTGCAAACAAGAACCCCGGCATCAGTATCAGCATCTGCACAAAAGGAAGTGGAGGGAAAACTGGGCTTTTCACATCCACAAGTACAAAGGAAACCTCAGATTGCCAAAATGTTTACTGCACAGCATGCTGGATATGTCTGCAAAGAGCAGGACAAATTGCAAACAATCCCAATGGTGAGAGTGTAATATCTTCTCATGTTATCAAGTAAAAGATGCTACCCTGGCTTATTCCCTCTCTAAAAGTAGAAGCAAATTTTATTCAAAACAAGTGACAGAACTTTCATCAGTTAAACTCCATACAAAGTTTCTGTAACAAAGAGAACAGGAGCCAGACCCTGTCCCTCAGATCATGAGAGTCGCAGACAGACCTGCCCCTGCTGATGGGAACTGCAACTCCATTTCAAAGTGAACAAAGAATGTGATAGGAGAATGCAGAGGGCATGGTTTGGGTCAAATTAGCAAGTGTTTACTGAGTACTGTAAACAGCAGACTCTGTGTTAGGCAGAATGGAAATCTGAAAAAAGTAAGATGGGCTTTTTATCTTCAAGGAGATTAAAGTTTTAAGGTGTTAAATTATGGCAAGTTTGATCATGTTAAAATAACGTTTTAAAACAACTGAGGAACTTGTGGATCACATCAAAAGGATCTCAGGAGAAATGAGAGAGTTCACAATGGGACAGTTTTAGAAAACGAATTTACTGAGTCAATGGATAAGATTTGAGATAGTTGTTGGGATGTGATGTTCTGGTTGGTGGAACAGTGTGAGCAAAGTGCAAAGGTGGAAAATATACAAACCATGTTTGGAAGATGACAAATAAATCATGTGTATCTACAAAAGTCGTATGAATTCTCAGTAGATGAGAATACCCTGAAGGATCTGGTACACATTTTGGAAAGTCTCAAAAGTCTAAGTTATTATGGCTTTTCCCATCAGTATTGTGGCATTAGTGCAGATTTTAGGAAAGATGGTAAGTAACTTACTTGAAGTAGTGTTTTAAGAAATTAATCTGAAAGAGAGTATGTAAACTTCAGGAAGGCCGCTAAGAGGATCTTGCAGTCATCTTGTTACAATGAAATAAAGGCTGGAACAAGTGTTGCAGTCTTGGTCAAACATTGGACAGGCATATCAGTGTAAAGATGAAGGAACAATGCTACTGAAGTGCCAAGAAGGATAAGAACTGCAGGACTCTTAAAGAGATTTATTTATGCAACTTCTTTGATACATGCAACACTTTCTCTGATCAGGTAGGAAGGAATTGGAGCAGGCTTCAGTGGTACCATGCTATTCATAAAGAGTAACAGTTAAATGAAGTGGAGTCACTCTTTCCTTCTTTCCGTTTATCATTTGTATTTTTGTATCATTAAATATGGGTCAATTTACTCAACTTTGAGAGAGAATCCACGAATTGTTGATCTCAACACCACTGTAGAGAGTCAGCTTTTGGACAGTTTTAGTAATTCCTTCCCTGAATTAAACATAGCCAGAAATTCTTGGTCTCTTAAAACATTTTGATAAAAATTGACAAGACTTTGGAATCTTTCAGCAGAAACTTTCAGATATCACAATCTCTACTAGTAGGGCATTTTTTTGTGATGATCTGTTGGTATATCTAGGTGCCAGAATGATCATGTAGGATTCATCTCTATGAAATAGTCACAGAATTTATTGCTTAGTCAATACTTTTCATCAGTCTTACCTTTCCAATTGTAGTCTCCATTAAGAAATATTTGAATGATAAAGAGACATGCCAACTACCTTTTAGGTGCTGAATATCAAAGTGTTGATCATCAATTGCATGACGGTCATATTTCATTAGAGTTACTATCACTTAGTGTAGCTCTTGTCAGACTGTCCACTGGATACATTTCACAACTCAGTAATTGAATGTAGTTGTGTCTATTTTTGGCTTTAAATAGAAGTAGCAGCAAGGTAAATGCAATCCACTTCAGTTTATGTAGTTTTTTCCACTAATAAATGAAGTCCTATTTGGAAGCATTGTGAAGTGCTTGGTAATAAAGACGAGGTTGTAAATATGGGTTCTCCATTTCAAATGTTCCCTATTTGGCTTCTTTATGGCAGACCTGAATCAATACAGTGATAACTTGGTAATTCCAAGTTGCCTTGGTAGCTGAGTTTTGCTGAACACAAAGTCTTATTTGGGTCAAGGTGTGAGTTTAAACTGTTCTGTGTGTGCTTTGTCCTTAATATGCACCTTAGGTTTCACTGCAGAGAAGCAGTTTTTCAAGTATTGAATGAAATTTCCTGCTTACTTGAATTTAACAAATTAATCATCTGTTTTTGTTTTGAATGTAACTCAAGGGGATGAGGAACAAGGTGGTGTGTTATTAGCTGACATAATTTCTGTGGATTTCTGTATAATTACACAAAGTGTTCATAATACTCAAGAGATCTTTTCTAGTAAGTAGGAAATATACTGCTCTTTTTTTTGGATCTTACTTAAATATTTCAAGCTATTATGGTCTGTTAAGATTCATCTTTAAATACTCTAAATGAGAACCAAATGGGCCAAATCAGCAGATCAGTGACCAAGGAATTTGAATGCCCACAGGAGCATATTACATTCTATTAAAAATCAAAAGCTGTTTTTTGTCAAGGGGTTTGCTGCAATTTAATTTTATGAGCTATTCTTTGAATTCAAGATCTGTCCCTAGTAAGGCGTATTCTTTGAGTAGATTTTACGGAGCAGAGATGAGATTCTACTCCTCCAGCTGCTTACCTGCCTGCCACTTGGATTTTAAAGCATGCCTGGGCCCCAAATGACCTAGACGTATAGTAACTCTATGTGTGTGTGACTATGTTTATTAATGCATGCAACTATATGTTAATATATTAACATAAGACTATTAATAAAATATAAATAATAAAATGTATAACATTAATGAACATGGTCATATAAAATGCAATTGTAGAGAATGAAGTTTATTCAGTCAACAGGGAAACAAACAAAAGTACATATTTAACTTTCATCTACCACTTCTATTTAAATACCTCACTTTTTGAACAGTTATTTTATCTCAAATGCATGATAATTGAATACAGTCAGATGGAATATTGTTAGGTTACTAACTTACTAACATCTTTTTAGGGTTGAGCTTCTGGAATCTTCATAACAACAAGTAAAAAGTAGTGGAAACGAGATTGCTTGCATTTTGCGAGCATTCGGGTTTCCTCTCAAGAAGGGCATCACTAGGAGCCAGTTTCTAAAATGTACTTTATATACATCCGCAAGCCAGTGTCTGTCCGCTGGAAAAATCTGGTGGTATTTCCTTAACCAAATGAGCAAACCACATTGCCATCACAATGGAATAAAACGGCTTCCATTTGCTCCAGTGTGATGCATTGAGAAGTGCACACTACCTCTGTCATATTCTGGCAAAATTTTTTTTGATCTGAATCTCCTCATCATGAAACAATCCAAGTGTCAAGGCATACTGTAAAACAGTGGCCGGCACTCTTCAAAAATGTCAGTGACATAATAGACACAAAGGGGCTGGTGAAATGATTAGGTTAGAGAACACTAAATAGTTATAACAACTAAATTCAATCTGTGCTTTTTGACTAATTCCTGGATGGATAAAAAGAAAAACCATAAACAGTTGGCAAAATTTGATTAGGGACTGTATCTTAGATACTAGTTTTTTTATCAGTTTAATTTCCTAAGTGTAATCATTGCATTATGTAGGAGAATGCTTTTGTTCTTTGGAGATGTGTGCTGAAGTATTTAGGGAAGAAGTGTCAAAGTCTGCAAGTAGCTTTCAAATGCTTAGGGGTAAAATGTGTGTGTGTGTGTGTGTGTGTGTGTGTGTGTAGAGAGAGAGAGAAAGCAAATAAGGCAAAGATATTAAAACTGGCCAATCTAGTGGAATAGCAAACAATGTATTTTTCTTGCAACTCTTTTGAATATATGAAATTTTTCAAAGTAAAAAATTTAGTTTGCTGTAGTCTTGTTCATTATTGAGGAAGGGCTTAGGGTAGGTGAGTAGGGTTGCTGTGGGGGATAAAGAAGCACGAAATCTCCATCATAATATAAGTTGGTCACAGGGATGGAAGTGCAGCCTGGAGAACAGAGCCAGTGATTCTGTGACATCTTCCTATGCTGACAGATAGTAACTGCGCTAGTTGGGGTACGAATTTAATCATATGTATAACTGTTGAATCACTGTGTTGTATACTTGAAAGCAATGTAATATTATATATTAACTATACTTCAATAAAAAAATAGGAAATGCATATATGAATCAGAAAATTATAGATTGGGTAAACCATATAAAGTAGTATGAGTCCAGTTATCAATCATATGAGACCCATTTTTCATTTTCATAATAATTATTTTTTTAATGCCACCTCTACTGTCTGAATGAAATCCATATAGAACATAACCTATCTACACATAAAAATTTTAAAATCAGTAGAATGCATGATTATAAAAGAGAACAAAAGATATTCTCTTCAGTGACTACATTCTTGGGCACAACTATGTTGTTAGAATAATATTCCCATCAATTTCCAGAACTTCCCCTGGGGTGGTCCCGCCTCTGTCGTGTACAATTGGGTTAACTATTTGCTGGTGCGGCAGGGATATCACCCTGAGACATCACTGAGACTAAAATATGACCGTGTGGTTGCTTAGTAGGTGAGAAGGCCCGCAAAACATCAATCTGTATGCACTGATTTGCGGGAAGGCTTTGAGTTTTGGGCTATATTGGGAAGGACAGTTTAGTAGGTGCCTGAGTTACAGGTGAAGTATGGAAAGTACTGGAGGGTGTCTGCTTTCCCAACTGTTTCCCACAGACTTTTGTTTAAGCTCCATGGAGAGATAAAGCCCTAGGTAAAAGCTGAAGAGCTGTTTTTTATAGGGCTTCTGAGGGAGATGGGTGTTTGCCCAATGTATATTTGTGTATGGATATGCTGACAACATAGCTGAAAGCAATTTATTTTGTTTCTTCTAGTTTCTTAAAATCTATATAATGGAGGAAATTTTTCCTATGCCTCTGAAACTTGGGCAAGCTCATAGCTTTCTTGATTAGATTTAGGTAACTCTAAGTTGCCCTGATTCTGTGGTTTAAAATGGTCAGTCCAATATATCAGAAAACTTTAAAATCCAAGGTACAGATTTCCTATTTTCCAGTTAGGGCCTGTGGTGGGTGGGCCCTGGGCTCTCCCCTCTCTGAAAGAAGGGGATTTCTCGATCATTCTTTTACCCCTCCGTCACTAGCTCTCTACTGACCCCTGATGGAGCTGGGACGCGGAGTGGGAAAGCAGAAAGGAAGCCGGTCTCACTGAGGAGGTTCTAAGGTGATTTCAGCCGCTCTGGGCCTGGCAGATGGAGAGCTGATTGCGCTGTGGCTGTATTCACGGTGTGCAGCGGTTCCCCTGGTGGGCCACACTGACTCTAAGGTGTACAGTGGACTCCGCCTTTGTTGTAACGCGTGTCCCAGCCCTAGTCTCCAGGCTGGCTCTGTCTCCCATCGGGGCCCACATTTGGTCTGTGGAAAACACTGATGAATCCTTTGACTGATGAAACTGAGGAGGGCAGAGCAATCTCAGCACAGCTTTGCCTTGCTCTCACCGATGGAGTGCCCGGCTGGTGACCCTGAATCGGATGAGAAGCCCCAGTAGATTTCTCAGGCAGGTGTCCACTCTAGTCCACTATTTCTTCTCAACTTCAGAAGACAGCTGTCCAGCTCTCCGAGTCATCCCGCTGCAAGTTCTCCCTGCAGGTTAGATGGGAAGGAAGTAGAGTCACCCTTTTGCCCCTCCCCTCTGGGGAGTGAGTGTTTCTTCACTCAGTTACTCTTTCCAGTTTTTTCACAAATCCTCTGTGACTCTCCACTGCCTTGATTCCTTGGCATCCTCAACATGACTTTAGAGTTGTCCAATTTCCTTTCAAAGTTTGCATCTTGTGACACATCACTTCGGAATTTTATCTCTCTTATGGTGGAGCCTCAGTGGAAACTCCCAAATCAACATTCCGTTCTCCTTAGGTTCCCAGGTAATGGTGCAATGGGGCAAAGAGGCGAGAGGCGGTGGAGTCACATTTAAATTTGACTTCAGATTCTACCGCTAGTTTGGTGATCTTGGACTAGTTACTTAGCCTAATTGTAAAATAAAAGTAACATACATTATAAGGGTTGTTGTAGGAAGAAAATGTACTCTGCATAAATCATTTAGTCTGGGACATAGTTAAATGCTCAGTAACTTGTAGTTATTATCATCCTCATTTCTGTAAAGAACAAAGTGCCGCTCTAACACCTTCAGAGTTGGCAGATTCGGGAACTTCAGAAAGTATTTCCTTCAAATGCATATCAGCATTTTCATGGTAGGTATTCAAAACTATAGCAGTAACGGGGTACCCCTCTGTGGCTTCATGGGCAGCGGATGCGAACCAGGAGGTGGAGTAGTCCAGGGGATAAGCTGGCCTGGGAGTATTTGTCAGATACCCCTGTAGGCTCCTAGATAAAACTGGGCGAGACTTAGCAGCAGCAGAAGTCTTGCATGACAAATCTGTGGGAATTTCACATGAAATCTGTGTCATTACTGATACTGGTGAGCCCATCAGCCAAATGACCAAAAGTGAAGAGAAGAGCCTATTAGATTTCTTAAGGCATAAAATTAGATTTTCTTTTGTTAAGAGAGAAATACTGAAATGATTAGAATGTGTTCAGCTGCAAGTAGAATACTAACTGTGACTTGTGAAATAAAAACTTCTAATTATCTCATACAGCAAGAAGTTGGGGAGTATGCAAATGCTTGTGTTGGTCGGTTGACTCCAAATTGTTATGGCAAGCCTCTCTGCAAATGCTTTAGGCTTCCATTCCGGTGACAAAATGTTTTCTTCCTTTCCAGGCATCATGTCTTTGTTGGGAAGAAGTGGGAAGAGTTGGTATCATTCACATCTGTCCTTTTATCAAGAAAGCTAAAGTTTTCTAGAGTCGCCCCCAACCCTGACCTCTGCTTGCATCTCATTCAACAGGATGATGTCCCAAGGCCTCCACCACTAGCCGTAAGGGAGATGGAGAGAGCCTCTTTTGGATGGGGTTGGGCAAGTGTGGAGGTTTGAAACAGGTGTGCTAGTCACTGAGTCTGTCACAGATCCCATCACTTTCATTTGAGTATGAACATCGTTCTAGATATTTCACAATACCAAAAGCCCAGAAAATTCAGGCTGATTTCAGAAGTTCTTCCAGAACTTAGATATAGATAGAAGCTATGAAAAGAAAATAGGGAGTTACAGTTTAGGAATTTCAGAAGAAAAGACTGAGGCAGATTCAGGAGAAGAAATTAAATAGTGACACAAGTTCCCTGGAATGAAGACAGATCATCATATCCAAAAACCTCAGCAAGTACAAGATAGAATTAATGAATAATTAGCCCATAGTTGATACTTCTGAACTTCAAATATTAAAATGTCTAAAATCATCCAGACTGAGAAAAGTATATTACCAAAAAAGGAAAAAGAATAGTGTAGGCATCAGTCTTCTCCACAATATTAAAGGTTAGAAAACTGTGAAACAACAGCTATAGATTTTTGAGGAGACATACTTTCATAACAAATATTTGCTCCAAGTTTTTTTTCAGGTTGAGTAAGAAATGCACATAAAACAGACAATGAAAGGCTTAATACAAAAGAAATATCATAAAGCAGTGAAGTCATTGAAGTTAGAGGTTGCATCTAAGTAACTTTTTGAATTTTGGTTTTGAAACATTAAAAATTATAGAAAATAAAATGCAATATAATATAAATTAATATTTACCTGAATAATATCTGAGATATATGAAATAAAAATTGTGAAGTAGGAGGATGGGAAAGGGAGGAGATAAATAGACTAAATTTTTATTAAATAGACTAAATTTCTTTCACCAGTAAATAGATAATAGGATAAAATTATTAATGTGTGTGTTCACATACCTTCTCCTCTCCCTGAGCCCACACGGGAAAGTATCACTTTTTTTTTTTTACCAGATTTCTTCTTGCCCTCCGTTATTGCCAAATTATGTCCTGTATTTTAGTACTGTGCAATTAGGAGGTGAGCAGAGAAGGACAGGTGTAGAGAAGCCAGACTAAGAGGTGTGAGTTGGAAGAAATGAGGGAGATAGGAGACATCAAAAGCTGCTCAGGATGAGGTGGTTGGATTTCAGTTTTTCACCCTCTTTGGGGTTGAGTTGGTAAGTGAAGAGCCCTGGAGAGTGGGGGAGATTAGACGACTGGTGAGAAAAAAGGAGGTTCAAGATGTGTTTGTGAAGGTCATGTGTCAGGACCTCTACATCCTTTTAAAGATGAAAGCAGAAGATGCAGTTCCTTTTTAGAGACTCGGTTGAATCTTAAAACATAGTTAATGTTTTGACAAACTGTGCTTTAGGATGCTTTAGGATGTGAATGAACCACAAAGATGACAGTTTGTTTCCATAGGTTACCCTTGGAGGGCTTGTCTAAAATCGTGGACTGAAAGTTAAGCCCTCAGCTGAAACTTAGAATACTAAGTCATTGCTTTGCCACCTGAGTCAAGAGCACACTTTTATGCCCAAACTGAGAGCCTATTATTATCATGGCTAACAGACTTTATGATAATTGTGCAAGGGAGGAGAGCTGTGATGGCAACAGGTAACGGAAACACCCTGGTGGATACGCTGAAATCTGAGTTGTAAACGGTGTTCTACTAGGAAATGGCTGCGCCAGCTGCAGAATTAAACTGAGGTGGTGCTATTATGTAAGTTCACTAAATTTAGAGAACCTAAAGGAATCCTTTAAGAAACGGTGCAATGATAATTACGTTTTATCTCAGCGTCCACAGATAGTCCAGCTTCTCAGGCAGTGAGGCCTCTGTGGGTCCTCACAGGAAGCCAAAGCCAAGTAAGGAAAGCTGAGATCCTGGCTCACTGGATCCTCATGGCAGGACTGGCTCCCACGGGTGCAGAGCACGGGCCGTGGAGGCTGAATTTAGAAGCACTGGGAAGTTATTGCCAGAAATGGAAAGTCATGTGTCAGAGATGGGAGAAAAGGGCTCTGCATGATGGTCAGGAAAGTTCAAGGATGAACAGGACAAGCCCCAGAGGTGTCTCCCTCCTGTTTTCTTCTGGATTCATAGAGCAGAGCTTTATATTCAAGTCAGCCTCAGGGGTCCCTGCGCAGTGTTTGTCAGACTCACTATGTCCCAGAAACTGGGCCACGTGGAACATCACTTCAGTTGGTTACAGATATTTTATTTGGGATATTTATAAGGAAATGTCTGTACAATTATTTTCTAAATATTAAGATAATTATAAGATAAAAATGCTAATGGAGTCTCTCCTACTAGCTTCATCAAAAATTCCCAGGGTAAGCTTTGACTTGGCTTCAGTTGATTCTCTGTAAAGATTGGTACCTATGAGAAGAAGCCAAGAGAATGAATCCTCAACTGTCTGCATATGAATGAACTGTGAAGGACGGGAAGGGAAAGACTCCCTGTGCAGCTGGAGCTGGAGTGTGCTCTTTCACCTCATGTCTGTGGGATCCCGGCAGCCCCACATGTTGACCGACCCTACGTGGTGACCACATGAAAGAGTGCGAAAAGCAAATAGAGTATTTTCTGAGACAAATAATGTTTAAAATGCCCTAGGGCATCAGTTACAGTTTGCCTTAATGCCTCCTCCTGTTTAATATATAAAGAGACAGAAATTGCAATATGAAATTCTAAAAATTCCAAAAATGGCTTTCAGGGAACACCACCAGTTTTGTGTAGTCGTTATGTACACACAAGCTTTGATTAGCTATAAGAATTTGGGAAGTTAAACCTCTCTGTGCCTTAGTTTCCTTATCTGTAAGCTGAGATAATACCTGCCTCCTGTGGTGATAGACACGCATCTTTGTTGATACATATATATATATATAATGCATCTCATTCAATAAAGACTTAGTGAATTATATTCTTATGTAATGGTATTATAGATATGGCATATTTTTAGATATATACATTGATGACATTGTACACAAAAGGAGAGTTTATGAATTAACAAATATTATGTTTTCTCCTGAAAAAACAAGATTGGTATACTTTTGGGGAAGATGAAGAAAGAGTGTGTGAGTATAATATGGTACAGGTATAGATCAGTAATGATTCTGACCAGTTAGAGATTTAAAAAATGTAAACTTTGAGAAGATGGGCCTGGAACTGCAATTTTGAGGAAGGGTGCTCTTTGGTGGAGAGGAGGCACAAAGGCCAGTGTGTGTGTAGAGGTAGGAGACCGAGGAGCAGGGTCCCATTTGGGCTTGAGGTGTTCAAGCAGAGAAAGGAGTGAGGCATGGACTTCAAGACCCCACCATGGGACTCAGATCCATTTCTCTGGTTCTTCGCCATGGCGGTCTCCTCCCAGCTCCTACCACCTCTGGCTCTCACCTTCCCATGGGGGGGCTCCCACGATTATAGCAGATTCTCACATGAATCCCATATATATTCTGGATATTGTTTTCTCCTAAGTCTAGTTTCTATTTTTAATCTACAAGGTGTTGTTCAGTTTCTATGAGTATGATTCAACTTAGAATCTCAGCAAGGCTGTGTGTGTCATCATTACACACATTTATAAAGTGTGTGTGTAGACATGACATATATGAAGATGCACACATATATTATTTTATCATTTCCAGGGTTTGGTGAAAGATATAAGGAGTGCAGTATGTGCCCAGTTCCTGTATTGAAGCTGGAGCCCTTTAATTAAGACCTTTTCTATTATGCTGTAATCAATGATAGAAGCACAACACGGGAGACAGAGGTGAGGATAAAGCAGGTGTATCAAAATAAGTAATTGAAAAGTTAACACTTTAATTAGTATTCTCACAATAAAGAGGTGATTTTGCTCTTAATAAAGTAGAATTTTATAGTTGTAAAAAGAATCATAAAATATTCAGCTGTTTAACAAAATCTTCCACCTGCCATAGAATTCTGGATACAAGTTTTTATTTTCATTCAAATTATTCTTCTTCTGCAGGAGGAAAAGGTGGAACCCAACAAATCCATTCCAAGTGGCTGAACTTAAGAGGAAAAGTTTTTCTAAGAACACAACCCAAATTCTGTCACGAAACTTCAGCAGAATGCGCAGTGTCAGGGTGGAGTCCCATGTAATCATTACCTCACTGGCCTCATGCTAAGCATTTTGCTTCCACTTTTCTCATTCTTAGAGTAAACAGTATCTTGTAATTTTACAGTTTTAAAATGAATTCTCTCTAGATCCATATCAAACTAATGCAGGAAATCAGGTACATTATGCAAAAGAAATAGTCAGAAGCAAAATCCCCATGAAAGTATGAATTAAAACTAACCTAACCTTAGGCTTTCAAAACAAAGTGACTCTAGACTAACTTTGATTCTCTTTTCTCTTCATCACTCAGGTGGTTTCTCACCCCAGTGAACAACCAGTCCTACGCATTTCTAAGCCTCATTGCTATTCAGGTTTTGTTAACATGGTTCTATGGCAAAAGCACATTCCGACACAACTGGCTGAAATGCCTGCGCTCTGGGTGCCTAAGTGCTAAGGTAGCCGTAGAAATGCAAAAGCTACACTGGCGTCTGGGCTTAGAAAGCGAGGTTTCTGAACCCTGCGGAAGCAGAGGCATCAGCATCCTAATATTTAATGTTTAGTAAAGATTTCCTGTATGTCATGTCCTTTACTAAATGCTCTTTGCATTCATGGTGCCTAATTCTATGTTATTCTTAAGGGACAAAGTCTAAATTTGTGTTTCTAACAATGACAAATACTAGGATTTTTAATTCATGCACTTCATTTCAGCTTGTTTGGTAAAAAAACGATTAAACCTTGAGTTGACTGGAAGCATTCATTGAGTGTGTTCTTTATAATTTATTCCATTACATTTCCTGGTTAGCTATCTAAATCTTGGTCTTTTGACTTTCACATTTAACAAAATAGTCTACACAATGTTATAACAGCATTCATTGTCTTTCAAAGCTAAGAAAAGACAATAAATGGTCTGGCATTTTAATTAGATACTTGCCTTCATGTACATTTCATCAACAGTGGAGCAAAGCTGAATAATAGGTGACAGTTTGATCTGACTGCAGACATCCCCATCCCTCCAATTTCATTACAGTAGACAACAAAGGAAAGCAGGATGAGATTCTGTTCATTTTTTTTTCCTTAAAATTTCTTTTTCCTTGCTCTTCTTTCCCTATAGCCATTCCAATTCTCTCTGGTTTTTCTATCCTCTCAGCAGTGCTATAATGCTGGGCAGAATACCTGCTCTCTTAACACATAGTTACTTTCTAAAACCTTGCTACTACATGATGAGATAACAGCAATCCGGTTTTCCCAGCTGCCCCCTCTCTCCTCTCTGCCTCCCATGGCTGACAGCAGGTGCCTTCAGGGTGCTTGGCTGGGCTGCCCATCTAAGCACTGGGGTCAGGTGACAGTACTCTCTCTTCACAGGCTGCCGCCTGAGCAACCTCTAACAGACCTGGGCAGGCCACGCAACTCGGTTTGTTCAACAAAGAAGGATGAACAGAGAGGGAGGGAGATCCACATGGGAGACAGTAGGTTGAAAGCCAGGGACATCAGGCAAATGCTAGAGGACTTGATATGAACGGTGGGGGCCAGACCCCGGTACTAGTGAAGCTCTGCTGTGACAGGGTCATGTTACAATGACAGGCAAGATGTGAATCCTATCATTAGAAAAGCTTGAATAACAACTACAATATGGGGTGACACACATTAGAACAGGGGGGTGTCCGATGTGTTGTGAAGGAAAGTAGCCTATTTGAAGTAGATGGAGCAGAAGGAAGGTCAGGACTGTGTAACAGTGTAGATGTGGTGACAGAGCCTTGAAGATGAATGGGATTTAAGTAAGCTGAAAATAAGAGAGAATGCTCCAGAGAGGGACACCTAATGCAAATTTACCAAGTTGTCATGGAGAGGACAAAGGTTTCAGAATGGTTGTAATCCAGTGTGCAAATGGAGGAGATCTAAGAACTGGTCCTGGTGTAGGTGGGAAGGGGCCAGGATAGAAAGTCACAAGCTAGGACTTTACCTGCGGTAATGGGAATCATTGAAGATTCTAAGGTAAGGTAGAGAGAGGATCAGATTTATTGTTTAGAAAGACCATTTTGACACCCATGTGGAAAATACTTCAGAAGGTCTGGACATGAGAAAAAGGAGATTAGTTCATAGGCATTTGCAATATAGTCTCTTCAAGAGAGGAAAAGGGCCCGGGCCAATGGAGTGGCGTTAGTACATAAAAGATCTTGAAAATAGGTCATACGTGGGTATCAGATTTTGGATGAATAGAGGGAATTCAGTAGAAATAGTTTAGAAAGTGGTTGGGGGAGATCAACCAAATGAATTCAGTTGTAGATTTTTTGGTTTTTGAGAGTTCTAGGACATTGAGGAGGATATTTCCCACAGCAGAATCGACCTCAGGAGAGTGGCGATCCTGGAGGGGAGTCTGAAGATCACCGGTTTACGGATAGCAGTTAAACCCACAGCCCGGGTGAGATGAGCCTGACTGACGTGAAACGGGTTGTGGAGAGGTAGTGACAGCCTGATGACTATGGTTAGTACTGTACTGTATATTTGAAAGTTACTAAGACAGTAGATATTAAAAGTTCTCATCCTAAGGGGGGAAAAAACTGTAACTATGTGGGGTGGTGAATGTTAACTGAACTGTGGTGATCAGTTCACAATATGCACATATGTCAAATCATGTACACCTGACACGGGTACAATGTTCTATGTCAATTATTTATCAATAAAACTGGAAAAAATCATTTAACAAAGGTAAAAGATGATGCCATATTAAAGGGGGGGACTAGAGAGGATATTGTTGAGAAAGGTTTAGAACAGCAGTGTTTGATATTTCCAAAAGTACCTGAGAGGAAGTAAGGGATTGTGAAGCATTGTCAGACTTGACAGCAGTGGTCTTATGCAGATTCCAGTGGAGAGTCAGTTTTGGGTTGGGGGTAGAATGAGAGGTGACAAAGTCAAGATTTTGACTATTCCATTTTTCTAGATGCTTGACTTGAAAGGAAAGAGAAAAAGATTTATAATAGCTGCATGAGACAGGCAGGTCGTGTATTGCCTATTTAACAGATGACCAGGCTGAAGCTCTGAGAGGTGGTAATTCGCCCAACCCTGACCACTGGGCAGTAGCAGAGCCAAAATGAAATCGCTGGTTGCAGATCCTAAATTCACATCCCCTTCTACCTGCCCCCCCTTGCATAACTGACGGATCACCCAGTGCAGCGGACATGACCACAGTCAGTTAGTATAAATGTGGCTATGGGCTGTTTCTTCCAAAGGCTAAGGTATTATGGTGGAGGGGGTGGCAGGGAAGGGAAAGAAGTATTTTCCCTGTCGATCTGACCTTGTGAAACGTGGACAGGAAAACTTCATTTTAAGCCTTGTTTCACATGTTTTCTGGCTGAGTAGGAATGTTCTGGCAGCTGACTTCTGTTTCCCTTCTTGGCCTTATTATACCCTTACTGTGATTTCGATTCATGACCCAGCCAAGGATGATAAAAAGTAAATTACATTCCAACAATATCCATATTACAGGCCAATTACTTAGCTTCCTGAAATTCTTTGTCACTCAGACAACATGCCTTGTATGGAACCTACCTCCTTGACTTAAAAAATGCATTTTATTTCGTGCTTTCTTTAGAGATTAAAACAACTGTTCTTACAATGATACACAGGCTGTTGGAGTCAAAACAGCTGTCTGCTCTAATGGGGATCCCATAACATTCTGTGCTTACTCATGTACAGATAAACCGTGCACGCAGACAGGAGGAAACCAAGTTCTGTTCTGAACCCAGGCACTGTGAACTGGGGTCAACAACCCTGGCCTTCCTCACCTAGGACCTAGAATCCTAGAATTAGGTGAGATGCAGTGCTTTGCGATGCTGAAGACCAAGTTCTCCTGGGAAGATGGTATCCATCTTAGAAAGGATTAAGCAATAAAGTTTGTTCACATACTTTGTGAATGAGCCTGGCCTAAAAATGGATTTTTGTGTCATAATTACTCAAACCCAAATATATATTCCTCAAAGAGCTGATCTGCCTCCTCCTGTAAGAAGTACAAAGTAGTGAATGATACTTCTTGAGATAGATGCTAAGTTTCTTAAGAATAGGGGTCCTTTTCATACTTGTTTGATCATCAATAGTTACTTACATTAGTAATTGCTATGTCTCATAGGTTAATAAATGTTATAAGCTAATACTTATTTTTTAGCATATAGTAAGTAATTATGTTTAGCATGTAGTAATACTCAGCAAATAATCACTGATTGACTTCATCACCTTCTAGGTTCCTTAGCATTTTCTTTTCAAATTTTAAGTCGAACTAGCCTACTCTATCAGAGACACAGTACCGACGAGCTTCAAGGAAAGCCGCCTGCAGGGAATGCTGGTTGGGGGAGCTGTGCTGAATGGGATGCATCTAGGAAAAAACAACAAAAAAATGAGTTTCCTTTCAAACATTTTCTATTTTGGGGGGCTGTTAGTTAGACTTACCATCTACTTACATCTGATCACAGTGGAAGGCACAGGTGCAAATAAAATAGGTATGAGCTTCGTTTATTTTACACCCAGTTATTAAATGGCTTTATGAAATAGGAGCTTAGCAATGGTAAGATTTTCTTCTCTTTCTGCATCCTGAAGTTCAGACCTAGCTTGTCTCAGCCAATTCTTCCCCATCCCTTTGCATCCTGTATATAGGAAGGAAGTGAATGTAATGTAAAATAAAAAGCCCTAAGTGGAGTCTATGAGAGTTTGTAATTTTTTATGAGAACATAAATTTCCATGAGCCAGAAACCCTTCTTCCATTCTCTCCTGTGAAAAATACTCCCACCTACAGTGTCACCAGCCAACCTTCTGGCTCGACCGCGGCTCTGGCTGAACAAAGCTGGAGTTCATATGGTCAGTGAGCACGGTACCAGGTCAGAGAGATGGCATTTGGCTGCTCGTGAAGTAAAACACCCCAAAGTTCTTCCTAACTTCACAGATGTATGAAAGCTAGACTCACAATCTTCATCAACTGCACATCTGGATAAGGAACACTAACTGACCAACACAGTCGCAGATCTCCCTGAGTTATGTGGCTTGAATCCTGATTTCCACTCACTGCTAGGAAATGGAGCAAACTTGAAATAATGGCAAACTTTGCTGTCTGTAAAAGTGAAAGATACTGCTATTTTAATGAACCAAGGCAAAGACAATATTCAAATCTTAGTTCAGTCAGAAAGGCACAGAGCCTAGCACCGTACCTGATGTGTGATAAGTGCTTGGTAAGTACTCGGTAACTGAACGAAGAGTGAATACCTTGCTCACTGTGTTTCCCACCTCTTCCTACCCCCCCGCCCACTACACAAACACACACACACACACAAAACACAAGATATTTAATTTGGGAAGAAATGAATACACTTGAACATAATCTTCATGTGTTACTTTTTACTCTTTTACTTTTTATCCGAATTTAGTTTTTGGAGGCTCTGTCTAGCTAAAAAGTATCCAAGGAGAACAGCTATGACTCTGCTTTTCCCCTACTCTGTAAGATTAGTTAATACATTAAGTTCAAGTTGGTTATTCATACACAGCAATGATAGAAAGGAATTTTTATACCAAGGCTCCGTTTCTGGCTTCTTTTTCTTCCCCATTCTCTCGGGATTACTATCAATATCCCAAAGGACTTCCGGACACCTGGTAGCTAAGATCAAATGAAACAGAGAGAAAGTGATTCCTCACTCCTGGTTGAACTGGCAAGTCTCTCTTCCAAGTAGTGGCTGCTCAGTGGGACACAGGCGGCTGCGGCTGCATTTCAGCTGAGGCCTCAAAGCTGACGATGGTGGGGAGATACCCGTACTTGCTAAGAAGAGATGTTAGACTTGTCCCCACAGGACCCGCAGGGATGGCAGGAAGGTACCCGTCACTAGCCTCTAGTCTGTGTGAAAAGGATTCACTCAAGGAATTTGCAGGAGTGGGGTGCCCTTGCCTTTTTCCTCTTTCCCCCTTCCATGTGATAGAAGATCCCAAGGAAATGGCTCACAGTGACCGGGACTTGCAAGAAGGGAAAATTGGAAGTTGTGATATGTGAACCCTTGTCTCAGTCACTGGTTAGAGGCTTACTTTAGCTGCAGAAACTGCTAGGTCCATCCTGAGATGGCTGCAGATTTGGAGCATGGTGAGAGTTCTTGGAAGGTGTGGAAATGGAGCCCCATGAGTCTGAGGGCACACCTGACGCGGAGAACAGCGACTGCCCCCCTCTGGAGCTCCCGGAACTGCCTGTGCTGCGACAGCTGGACGCGGAAGCGGCGGCCCTGGGAGGTGACGGGGGTGTGAGCTCCCCGAGGTCCGTGGCTGTCGCGGAAGGTCCCGTGCTGCCCAAGGGGGCTACCGAGTGGAAGGCGAGTCCGCGGCCGAAAGCGCCTGCGGGTGTGTTGCTGGCCGGGCTCGAGGAGGCGGGGGTAAGAGTCAGAGGTAAGCCAGAGAGACGCCACGCCAGACAAGGGCCGGCGCAGTTCCCAGGGGCTCTGCTTTGGGAGAACTCGCTCACATGGAAGAGTCGGCTTCTCAATGTCGGTCATAACGGAGGCCGCCAGGAGCTAGAATGTGACCGCGCTACTCGCCTGAATCTCGGCCCCCTTCTCCTTGTCACTGCGCCGGGAAGACCCGAAGGCATCAGAACTTGGGGTGGAGGGGAAAGACGAGCAGAGAGGCCAGGAGCAGCGTGAAGAGCAACCCCCTTCCCTTCACCGGATCTCAGCGCTCAGCCAGACCTGAGCTCCCCGGGAGGAAAACAATAGGCGGTTGGAAGAGAGAGTCAGGTTTGATTCAGGTGGACCAGCTAGTTTCATGCCCGAAAATGAAATAGATGGAAGAGCTCTGAGATCTGCATGATCTGTAGTTAAGGAGCAGGGAAGGGAGATAGAACTGAGCAGGTTGCTGGCAGCAGCGGGACAAAAGGAGAGCCTTTTCTCTGTATCGCCTCAAGTTCCCTTTGCTCAATAAACTGAAAAAGTTCATTAGAAAAGTCTATCAATTTATGAGAAGCTTATTAAGAAAAACTGAAATGGAGTTTACAGAAAAGACTGTATGGAATTGGTTATATAGTTGCACTGGTGTAAGCATGAGTAGCTAGACGAGATATTTTTCTGTTTATTGGGCAAAACCATTCTTTGTATTAACAAGTTTGTTAATATGCCTTTTACTTAAGGGTGCCCCTCTAATGATAGAATCTACCAGTTCCTAGTTACCTCCTTCATTCTTTGTAAAAGAAAAAACCCCCTGCAACTATTAGACCAGATTATATTTAACTTAGTGCAACTAATCTTGGCTATTAGGTTTAGTGGAACAATGAGATTTACTGGAACTCATTTGGTGGATATCTAAGAAAACTTTTAGAAAGAGAGTACATTTTTGTCCTTTTTCCTTCTGCTTGAAGTGTGGGCATGATGACTGGACCTCTAGCAGCCCTCTTGGTCCGGGAAATGACACATTAAGGATGGCCAGGGAGAGACGATGGGAACCCCTGTCCTCGATGACTCCATGGAGCTGTCATGCTGGCCTTGAACTGCATTGCTGTCTGTACAGCCACATTTTCTATGAAGAGAAATAAACGTGCACCTTTTAAAAAGCCTCTCTTATTTCCAGTATCTGTTATTACCAGCCAAACATATTTTCTAAGTGATAGATTTCCTAAAGCATTATGTCGTAACATTAATTACCAATACTGGACAACTTTACTTCCTGAATGTATTTTGAGCTTACCTCCTTCCTTGCATCCCCACCCTTACTGCCTCATTTCAGAATTTCATCATTTCCCACACAGATTCCTGCCACAGTTTCTTCAGTGGATTTACCGCTTTGGGTCTTAGTCTCATTCTCCTTTTTATTAGTTTCCATAGCAATATACCACAGACCGGGTGACTTCACAAACGTGTATTTTCTCATAGTTCTAGGGACCAGAAGTGTAAGATCAGGCTGATCGCAGGGTTAGTTTCTTGTGAGGCCGCTTTCCCTGGCTTGCAGGGAAAGCTCGCTTACACCTTCTTGCTGTCCTTGAATGGTCTTTCCTTCATGTGTGCATCTCTGGCGTCTTTCTTCTTATGAAGACGTCAGTCATAGTACATTAAGGTTCCATCTTTATTACCTTATTTAACATTAATTACCTCTCTAAAGGCTCTATCTCCAAATACAGTCACATTAAGGGTTAGGTTTTCAATATATGAATTTTGAGGGGACACAGTTCACCCCATAACATCCCTTAATCCATTCTCTAAATGTTTACCAGAGCGATCTACTTAGAAAGCAAATTTTGGGAAACATTCACTCTTGGTGGGAGTACAAATGTATCATTTCTGGAGGATATATATATATATATATATATATATATCCATTGACTTGGTAGTTCTGCTTATAAATATTTATCCTAAGAAATTATTGCACAAATGCTCGACTGTGGCCAACAAGTGTTTTAAATACTGCAAAAGTGGCACTGTACATATATATATATACATGAACTATGTTTAAATCACGGGGCATTTCTCTGACGGAGAGCTGCTCTGCCGTTGCAAGTGATGATTCAGAGCTATGTCTGTGCACACGGATTGATGTTCACGGTGTATTGTTACAGGAAAAGGGCGGTTTACAATCCTTTATGACTTGGCACACGTGTTACTTCTCTCAGAATATTCCTTTCTTGTGATCACCTCTCAGCCCGCCATGTCCCCAGTCTGTGTGGGTGCCACTTGCTTTTTCATTTATTCTTTCAAAGAGTTTCTTCTTTTATTCTTTCTTTCTTCATTTACTCTTTCTACCAGCCCTAGGGTTGCTGCTGGGCAGAGGGTCCCTCATTAACAGGGCAGGTAGAAATGACTACCAGCCCACAGGAGCCCACAGTGTGCCCTGGAACACCCACAGAGGGAACGGAGACCTCGCTCAGTCCAGGAGGATGTCTGTTTTTCGCCTTCCTATTTCCTACCCTGGCTGGGAAGAGGGAGTGTTAGGAGGTGAGTGAGAGGCAAGCGCATCCCACCCTCCGCCACAGCTGCTAGAACCACAAGGCGAGCCTGAAGTAGGACTGAAGACCTTTGAATTATATATGAAATTGAAGTTTAAAAATGAACAGGACTGGTTCCTGGACAGTTTTGAAATGTCTCAACTAAGACATTTTTGAAAGTCAAAGTGACTAAAGTGGTACAGAACCGAGTCAGAGGAAGGATGGGTCTCACATAGTATCACTGGGTGGCAGTTAGTAGGAAAAAAGGGTTCCTTTTTATGCCAGTGCTCCAGACACCTCAATAACCTGGTTGCACCATTTGACATCCATCTCCATGGGAAGCCACGCTGATTTTCCGGGGAAAGCCACTCTTTACCCTGGCAGATCTTAAAAACAATGGCTAATGGGTGACAAGCTCTGTTTTTCAGGGGGCAGTCTTAGAAGGTGTTGGTTGGCAGTTGATATTTAATGTGAGTGCTTTCTAATGTAACTTCATTTAGAGCTATTTTTATTTAATGAACCTTGGAACGCTGTAATGACGCAGCACGCCCCTGCTGTTGTCACACACATACCCTGTAGCAGATACACAGTTCAGAGCCATGACACTCCAGAGGACTTGCTCAGCGTAGATATGGAGAAAATGTGGCTGTGGTTGGGTTACAGCCAGTAGAGGCTGTCTGTCCCATTTGACCTCAGTCTAGGAGAGAATTAAAATGATGAAGTTTTGAGAGCTAAAGTTAGGCAGAAGGCAGATGGAAGCTGGGGGTACCTCCCAAAATCAAAGATGTGGTTTGATGCCTTCCCATCTCTCTCTCTCTTAAGTCCTCTCTTAGCTTGTCTAGATCCCATCTCTTTTCTTTAATAAAGAAAATACTTGAAAGTGACTTGATACCGAGGACTTAGGTACCCAGTATTTGCTATCTCTTCTTATTTATTCAATCTGTCATTCCTCAGTTAAAAACAGTATTCTTTTCCCTTGCTTAAAGGAATCAGAGGTTTAACAGGTAGACTAGTAAGGCAGAAATTATATGGGGAGCTCACTGAGAAAAGTTCTTAAAATGCCTAGGGTGGAGAGTACAGGTCACTTGAAACAGATCTTGTTCTGGGAAATGTCACTGACTGCCTCAACTTATTTTTGCAAATTTAAGGCAACGAGGCCACACTGAGGGTCTCTTTCAGTTTTGTATGTTTGGAGGGAGGGAGTCAGCTTTCTTAGGAGGTGGATAAAAGAAAATCTTACTGAGTTTGAGTGACTGAAGAAAATGCCTTTGTCCTGAGGAGGAAAGGCATGTAGTAACTGTGGGTGCTGCCTTAGGGCCCCTGGCCCTGTCACAGTGCATACTGTTGGGAGTCCAGCTCATCCCTGGGCTGGGCTGGGAGGGTAATCTCTGAAGCCAGCCATGAGTCCCCTGCCCCTGTGCAGGATTTGAACCTGGCACCACCGTTAGGGAGAAGGCCACTGAACTCTACCGGCTTTTCTTTGAGCTGAACTGAAAAAGGTACAAGGAAAAAAAGCAACTGTATTCTTTGACACTATTGCTTTTAAGCAAAATTTATTACAGATTTCTTCTCTACTTCTGGATGAAATCTTGGGCACATCCTATAATTTTATCAAGTCATTTTCATGTATTAATGAATAATTCCATTTTTCAGGTTTTGAAAGCACAGGCCAGACTAATGTATAACTTTCAGTCTCTCATTCAATTCAGTTTCTTCCCTCTGCAAGCTAAGCCTGCCTACAATGGGGAACCTGCAGAAGAAAGGAAATCATGTGAGGCTTTAATTATATCCTTCCCCTGCTCAGTTTGCTAAGTTGCCTCTGGCTCCATCACAGTTGCAGCAGGAGAGAAAAGAGGTAAAAAGCAAAGCTGAACAAAACAAAAAAACAAAACAAAACAAACCCTTACTTGTGACCTGGCATCAGATCCTGTGAGGGTGTCAGATGCCCCAAAGCTGATCTTTTTCTGCTAAGATAGTTCTAGGGGATCTTCAGAGAATCCTGTAACTAAGGGCTCTCTTTCCCATAGTTCTCCAGTACAGGTATTTCCCACTTTGAATTTCTGCAGTCTATTCCACACAGACTCCTTTTTTGAGGTCACTCTGTCCCTGAAGATGATCCTCCTGGCTGGGATTTTCTTCAAAATGACCAAACCCACCTATCTTCCAGGGTCTACACCTTGGGAGGTACTTCAAAATTCTAGAAGCACGGGCCATTACCAAAGCAGCTTTGTTCTTTGTCAACAAAGGCTGCTCTAGCAAGCTTCTGACTTTTAGAAGAGCTTATACCCCTACCTCCTCCAAACTCCAGGAGAAACAAGCCATCCTCTGAGTGATTTCCTGAAGCTCTCTACCCTTTTCCGAGGAAGGGGTGCATAGCACTCAGACAACTTCCCTTCTAAAGCAATCTTCACATGCAATCTCTAGTTCTACGATTAAGGGTCCCTCTTGGGTGATGGGGTAATGTTTGCTGGACTGGATTTTGGAGGTCACACGAATGAGTTTTGCAAACATTGGTGCTTCCCTTTGAAATATGTGTGTACTTAATATTCTTTGTTCTTAGTTTTTTAATATCAGCCACAACTGAGAAAACAGGAAAAGTTCCATCTTAGCACCATTTTGTGCTACGATGCATTGACAAGGAGCAATAGCAATTCTTGCCTGCTCCCTCATACTTTCCTCTGTGCCCCTCCAGAGGATACACCTACTCTTTTTTGGCACTGAATGTTAGGAAAGTGTATCCCAGTAATTGGCCAAACAGGATCTCGCTAATGAACCACTGTCACACAGAATCCCTTACGGCCCAATAAGTGTGCTCAGGGCCAGGAATCTTTGTGTGCTGGCAGAGTGGAGTGTGTGCCATGCTCCTCTCCCCGTCTCTGAGGAATTACTCCTCCCCTGTATGCTGCTTCCTTGTAGCTCTAAGTGTCTCTATAAGATCTCCTCAGTGGTTCAGGCTGTAAGAAAAACAAGTGGAACAAGATTCAGTTCTTTTTAAGGAAAACAATAGTGAAATTTTAGACAGAAACAAACATAAATTAGTATCTCAGTAAATTGTCCTGCCTCAAATAGGTAACAATATATTATAACAGGTACTGAGAAGGAAAAGTACATGGGGGCTGGCTGTAAGAGTATAAAAAGAAGACCTAGTTTCGCTTTGGGCTGGGGCTGGGCATCAGAGAATGCTTCTCTGAGGAAGTTCTATTAGAGCTGAGACACCAGGAGTTGGGGGAAGAGAGTGTCCCAAGCAAAGGAACCGTATTTTCTTGGCTGCTGTAACAAACTACCACAAATGTCTTAAAACAATAAACATTTATTCTTTCACAGTTTTGGAGGCCAAAAGTCTGAAATCGAGGTGTTGGCAGGGCTGCACTCCCTCCAAAGGTTGTGAGGGAGAGAGAGCCCTTCCTTCTTCTTCCACTGCTGTTGGCGGCTCCGGGTGTTCATTGGCTTGTGGCTACATCACCCCAATCTATGCCTCTATCTTCATATCATCTTCTTTTTTCACTTCTTTGTCTGTTATAAAGATGCTTGTTGTTGGATTTAGGGTTCACCCAGGTAATCTAGGATGATCTCATCTCAAGATCCTTAACAATTACATCTAGAAAAACCCTTTTTCCAAATAAGGTCGCATTCACAGTTTCTAGAGGTTAGGGTGTAGACACATGTTTTTGGGAGGTCCCATTCTATCCACTATGGGGACTAACAGTGCTGAGTCTCTGAGGTTGTCTACCCTGAGCTCCCAGAATAGCCAATCTCTGTATCACCTCTTTAAACTGTCATATGCTATTTGAACTATTATCTTTGCTTTTAGAACTGTTTGTGCCTTCAGAATATACATTTATTGAAGGCAAGGGCTTTTATCTCTTCTATTTTTGTATTTACCTTCCCTCTCCTCCACCAGTGTCCAGCATATGTGCTCTTGAGACACTTGAACTCAGCTGCAGATTCAGAATCATGTCCATTCCAACTGTTTGGGGGCAAAGTAAGGAAATGACAGTTTTTGAAACTAAAATTAATAAAGCAGCATAAATGAATGAGTTTACCCATCTATGGAAATCTTTTCAGGAGGAAATGATTTGGACGAGTGTACCTGATAAGATTAGGGAATTTCTTAGCTCCCAGCCAGGGACCTAAGGTGCTCCTGTCTCCCATACCCCCCACCAAAAAAAAAGAAGGCATCAATTTAGGATATAACTTATGAAAGATAAGCTGTCATCTTGGGAATAGTGGTATGTCTATCTTGAGGCTATGTTGTAATGACAGAAGTCTTTGGTGGCTATTAAGGAACATTGAAAAAGCAAGTGGGAAGAATTTGTGATTGCTAATCTGTCATTGTCAGAGGTACAGAGACACTGTCTGGCTCATGTGAGTTTTCTAGTCACATTAAAACTACATTGCTAGGGTTGTAGGGATAAGATCCAAAACTTCACCCAGGTTCCTTTGTTTGGGACAATATACTTACCACAAGTCTCCTGGTGACAAGTCAGTTTCCCATGTAATTTGGCAGCTTGTAGTGAAGTGACAGGGTGCAGGGAGGGCTGTGCCTTGCACAGTAGACATAAGTATGTGTGGGGTAAATGGAAGTTCTCACCCAGAATTTCCCTCCTAGCCTTAGTCCATTTACTTACAAACGGATGTTTACCATGGCAGAACCCCCTGTCGATCCTCAATCTGGAGCAAGGGTTGGAGAGAAAATGGCCATTTTCTCTTCCCCTCTGTTCCTGGTACCTAACTGGTCTTGTGCCCACCAGTCACCCACCTGTGGAGTTCTTCTCAGAATGGGGCAGTGGGGTAAGGGAGTGCATGCCACAGTCGTAGGGGATGGACAGATCCAGGACTGGCTAGTGAACCCAATAAACCCTTTTCTCCCAAGCTACCCTTTCCCTTGTCGTCCTTCAGTTTAATCAGATTCATTAGGAGCTTGCCCTGGATGGGGAACCGCCTTACTCCTGGAGCTACAGTATGCCGGTCACCATAAGATCTGCTTTCTGTAAAAAACAAACTGGCCCTCTTGGCAGTGACTTGTGAATTTAGATAGCAGGAATCAGTTCCTAGAATGTGACTAGTCCTCCAGGTGAGCAAATGAAATGATTGGGACTTGCCTCCCTTGGGACTAGATCCTAATTTCTTGGTTATCCTGTGAGAAGGCTGACCTCAGGCATCCCTACTCCAATATTTACCCATAAGATTTGCAGTCAAAGAAGGTGACTGGGTAGCAAGACATTGGAAGGAGGAAGAAGCAGCTCTCAGGGTCTAGCCTTGACATTTTACTTGGCTGCTCAGGAAAGAAGGAATTGAGTGGAGACGAAGGAAAAAGAAGGGTATTGTGGAAGGTGGACACAGTATTTTAAATGGAAGCATGTTTGGACCTAAGGTTTCTAATGTTGCTTGAATGACAGTACATTCTCCCTTTAAAGGCATGGAAATCACCTGCAAATAAATCAGACTAGAGATAATAATGTAGCACAGATGCCATACTCACAAATAGACATCTATGGCACCATGATCCCAGGGATCTCTTAAATTTTCTTTAAAAAGCTTAGATGCCTTATTTCCATTGGCCCTAGTAGCAATAAGGAAAATGCTCTTGTATTTATAGTTAGATTTCATCTTCCTAAAAAACCTGGGGAGAAATGTGAAAAAAGGAAAGCAAACACACTTGGCTCTATCACAGCCACTCTGCTTTTAAGCAGATGCACATTCGATTGCAGAATTTATTTTCTCCCCGAATTAGTCTCCAAATGAGTAACTCACAATTTCCATTTGCATGGTTCATTTTGCTTCCCAATGAAGTAAATGATTGTTTCATGGTTCAAAGAAAGTCTTTTCAAGGACACCAGAGACCAATAGCATTCTCATCCATTAAAAATGAAGAACTTCTGCTTATGGTAGTAAAACCAACATTTCAGACTGAAATTCCAAGGTATTTACCTTTGTTTTTCCCTATCTTCCCTTGTGTGTAGATAGTCATGTGCCTCTCAGGAAAATGGTCCGCCCACACTTTGGTTACATTTGACCCAAAGCCTGTCAATCCACAGGCAGTGGGGGGTTTGGCATGATGAGCTGCAGTAGAAGAGGAGGGAGCTGCGCTGGTTGGGTCCCTACTCTCTGCAGCTCTAAATGAGGAAGTATGGTGATAATCAGGCACTCAGTAGTGGAATTAGAAGCTGATGAGAAAGATGGTAGAAAGAGGCCCATCTGAGAGCCATGGTGGGACGTAAGTAAGTAAGACAAAGTTACAAATAAGTTATTACATAGGAAAAAATATATGCAGGCTGGAGGGCAAGAAAGCCAGTGGGAAATGGAAGAAGCAGCATGTGAGTCAGTTGAATTATGTTAGGGGCAAAACGTTAGCATGAAGATTCATGAAGAGCTGGAGGAAACGACATGGCCTTCGATTCCAGATTATCTTTCATTTTCAGACTTCAGGAGGTCCTGTGGCTCCATTATGGAACCTCCTTTGCCTGAGGTCTAATCACGTTTCTTGGTCACCTACTTCGAGTCCATTTCCCTGGTTCCATGATAAAGAACTCTGCATTTAAAGTCACCATTTTGACCCTGATGTTCTTTTTACTGGTTTATTTTTTAGGCACAAACGGAATTCATTGCCTCAGGTACCTGGTGAGTCCGTAGGCAGGGCAAGCTTCCGAGGGAGCTTCAGCGTGAGCAGGATTGTTGCTCCGCCTCTCTGTGAATCCCCCGCCTGGGACCTCCTATGCTGGCTGTTTTTATCTTCATACAGGCTTCTCTTCTTATGGCAAAGTGGCCACCAGCTGTTCCTGGGGCGGTGTGCTTCTTTGCACAAGAGTGGGGATTCCCTCTCCTCTAACTTCTGAAAATGAATTCCTGGAGTTCACTCTGACTTGCCAGCTGGGTCATGAACTAATAACTAATGCAGTTGGGTCAGTCTCACTTTACTTAGGGGAAATGGAACAGCTGGCAGGAGAAGCCTGTAGTCTTCACTCTTCTCTCATCCACCACAGACTTTTATGTGCTTAAAACCATCAGTAATTTCTGATGGCAATGAAAATAAAATAAAAAGTTCTTCATCTTGTTCTGGGAGATCCTGTCTGATCTGACCCATGCTCGTTTCCCTCGCCATCTCGTCCATTCCTCTTCCTCCTTTTTCCTTTGCACTCTAAACACAATGAGTATTTAATTCCTCAAAAGTTCCAAAATCTTTCCCACCACAAGGCCATCACTTATGCTCCTAGGGCATCTCGGCTGGCACTTTCTTCACCCACTTTTCATCTACCTATCAGTGAAATAAATTTATAATTTAAAATGTGGACAAGGGTCTTGAAGGAAAAGGATATAGAGTTATAAGAGGAAATAAGGAGGAAGGAGACCCAATTTAGATTGGGGAGAGGGTTCAGAAGAGGCCTTCTAAGCTGATAAATGAAGGATGACTACTAGCTCTCATTTGTTTAATATCTGATTCTCCTACTAGACAAAGCTCTGTGAGGGCAAGGACCGTCCTCAATTGGTTCACTGTGTTATATGTAGTGCACAGACTTGCACGGGCCCCATAGATGCTCAATATATATTTGTAGATTGACTGAATGAATATTCAAAATGCCCTAGTAAGTCAGTATTATTATTGCCATTTACCAGTGAGAAAACCGGATTGAGAATGGTGAAGCTACTTGCCCAGTGGCATCAAGACTTGCCTCTAGGAAGTGACCCAGCGAAGATTAGGACCCAACTGCAACTCCAAGGCTCTTATCTACTATCTCAGGGGCCTCCTAAAGAGAAACTGCAGGTGAATTTTTGCATTGGGTCCAAGAGGCAAAGAAGAGCACCCTGACCTCCTGTCACCTGGACATTCTTCTGAACATGTCCTGAACTTTATCACTCCTGCCTCTTTGCTCCTGTTTGTTTCACCTGGAAAGCTTTTACCCTCTTTATATTCTATGCAAATCTTAGTCACTGTTCAGAGGCCACCTCAAATACGCTTTGAAAGATTAAACTCTTTACTTTTGTTATGATGCTACCATCTACCTGTATTAGTATTATTTAAATATATCTCTCTCATGAGTCGATTCCCTCCTTGAGAGATGGGATAATATCCTATTTGTGTTTGTAATCCTTAAAGCACTTAGCACAATGCCTTGCATATAGTTGATGCTCACTAAAAATTGTAAACCTTGATTTTGAAGCCTTTCATTGTATTATCTTCCATAGATGTGTTTCTCAGTCAAAAGACAGTATGTGTGACTGTATCTCCCTTACTCACTGATGAATGTGGACTAGCGAAAACCCTGCTTGACTTTCAGGCTTGCCTGTGCTGCTGACCAGGCAAGTCATTTAATCTCTCAGTGTTTTTTTCTTTCTTTTTTTAAAACGTGGAAAATGTCAGATAATACATATAAATATGAAATTACATATTTATGCATAAAATATATAAACATAAGCTATTATAAAGTTTGACAATTGCTTCTCAAGGGCCTTAGGGGTATTGTCAGGTCAAACATGTTATGATTGGCTTCCTCACCTTGCTTTCCTTGTTCTAGCTCTTCAGCATCTAAGTGAATGCATGGATAATGGTTTGTCAAATAAGTACAAGAGAAAGAATCAGAAAAAAAATATGCCCAGCCAACACAAACTATAATAATCTTATACCAAAGTCTACCATGATCCAGTTATTCTACTCTTGATCTTTAGGCTAAAAACCAAGCCAGACTAGATGGGGCTAGATCACCATTTCTTGCTTGTCTGTTGACAGAAAGCCCAGTGTACATATGTACCACATCATCAGCCTCAACAGGGATGGTCTGACCACCATGTGAATTCCTCATGGCTGAATGCTCAGGGAGCAGGTGTGAGGCTCTGCCATGGTGGCCTGCATTCTCTTTGACTTACTGTGGGTAAAATTGCAATATTTCAAGAATCTCTCACCTGGCCTTAGTGCATCTCCATAGCAATATGTGTTACCAAGGGCTGCAGAGAAGTAGTCCATCTCTTTATCAATAGGTGATTACAAAGGGGGTGGAGCATGAACAGGCACCTGGACCTAAGAGGTATTTTTGGGGTCTTTTTGCAGCCACTTCGTGAGAGACATGGGTGAGCAGAAGTAGATGACTGCTTATAAGCAATAAACGAGTTCCTCCCAATTTATTTCTCCCTTTGACTGATTTTGGCTTCACAGGTTATTTTCCCTGGGCTGTGGACATATTCTGCCCCCACCCCCTCCGCCCCACCCCAAAGGTATACTTACTTTCCTCTATGGAACTCTGTGCCTCAGGTGTGGCAAGGCTCTAGTCCAGAAAGATGATTCTCTTTGCCTCCAGAAAGCAGTCTCCCTTAGCTGGCCCTACATGATATCTGGCCGAAAAATGCTTTGACTGTAATCACATCGTAACTCTAGAGGCAAATACAAGGCATCATCAACTTTTAAAAGCAGTATGCATGACATATATGCGTCAATCCCCATAGGGGACAATATAAACAATTCTATTAGTCAAAGAGAAATAAAGCTTTGCATATTACTGTTATTTTATATGCATTTGTTATACCTGTCATTCAGAGAAGAAAGAAATCCCTAGTGAAACTTGTATAATATTAAATTTGAATGTGACTCATATTCCTGCTTAATTATTATAAAGCTTTTTGGTAGAATTCTGCCTGGTCCTAACTGAAGTTTATAGAACCTTTGACTTCAAATGCAATGAGTCTGTCATCACTAGGGTAACAGTTTGGCTCTGAGGATACAGTCTGACGTTGTAGTACAGGGCTGAGTCTCGTGAAGAGGCTGTGAGTGGGAGTCATGCTGCTGTCAGCACAAAGGCTGCTGTCCAGCCAAGATGAGGCCTGGCCTGCTGTGCAGTGAGAGTGGGCTGTTAGGGCAGGGAGGGGAAGGGAGTCAAGGCCTGCCTCACACAACTTCCCAGTCCCACCCCCAGACTCACCAATGAGGTACGTTCACCTATCTAATCTGCAGTTTCCCCAGTTCCTCCCCTGAAATTTTATCACAAGCGGAGTTGAATACCCCAATGGGTATTTAATGAAGGGGAGTTTGGAAAATTGTACCTTTAAAGGCTAATAAATGGTAACTTAATAAATATTAATAACTTAATTAAACTAATAATCTTTAACAAATGCAAAAGGATTCCATCTTAGGAATGTACAACTATGTATCTTGGAAACATTCTATTATTAAGCATTTAGGTTGTTTTAAATTTCCATGTAAGTAATGGAAATAATTATCTAAAACATGTTTCCAATTTGATAAGCAAATAGTAACACATTTTTTATTTAAATTATTTGAAACCATGAGGTTGTATAAATTGTCATGTGTTTGCTACTCACTAAAGTTTTCCTTTTGTAATTTCTCCACTTGGTATATGTATATTGATGTGTTTATGTTTTCTAAATGATTTCTAAAGAGAATTATACTCTAATAAGGATATATATGTATCATACATGCAAATATACATACACAAACATATTATTCTTGCATATCATCTGTTACAAATATTAATATTTGCACTTTTATTTTTATTTTTATTTATGGGACTTTTAAGAAAGATACCTGAAAAATTTAAAAATTAGTTAAAAACTATCATTTTTCATCTTTTTAAAGATATAATTGACAAAGTTGTAAGACATTTTTTACATTGTTTTTCCCTTTTGTGAAATACTTAGAAAGGCTTCTTTAAAATCAAGATTATTTAAATATTCATCTATACTTTTTTCCTTAGTTCTGTTGAAGTTTTGCTGTTTTTTTTAACACCTAATTACATCCAGAATATATTTTGATATGGTGTGAGGTAGGGCTCTTCCTGTATTGCTTAATTGATGTTCCAACACTATTAATTACATAATTCAAAATTCTCCACATTAATTACATAATTCAAAATTCTCCACATTATTTGAAATTCTTTATTTATCATATACCACACTTTTATGTACATGTTTCTATTTTACTGAAATGTCTGTGGAATTGTTTGGTTGTTTCTGAGTGTCATTATACATTGAAGAGAGAAAACAATAAGCTCAGGTCAATTAATTACCAATTTAAGGCATCATATGAAAGCCAGAGACCTTTAAGGTAACTTTTAAAGATTTCCCTCATCTGCAGTTGAGGGCCAGTACTGCTACAGACAATTCACCTGACTGTAAAATTGGCAGAACTTCGTAGAAGGCTCACAAAATTGTTCACATGAAAATCAGGGCTCTAAAAGGAAGGAGACCCTTTGACTATGGTTAGGGGGGTCTTCTGGATAGATGCACCTAAGAATCAGACAGCCCCAGGTTCCTCTGAACTGCTGGGTCTGCAGAGTTCTGTGTCTGGAGACCTTTTGGGCCTGGAGGCCTGGTCTCCCCGTGACTAGGTCTCAGCCAAAGCACATACCATGCCAGACTGGGCTTATCTTTCTCAGGGTTTGCCCCCGCCTCCCACCTTAGCCACTAGACCAAACCTGAGGGGCATGTTTCAGCATGAGCTGACTGGGGAAAGATGGCCCTACTAGTTTTAAAGACAGTTTATTCACTGAACGGGCTTCAGGGCTTGATAATTCATACCAGAAAGAACTGGGAGAGCATGCCTGGGAGAGGTGAGTGATACACAGCTGGGTAAGGGAGAGTTTGCTGAAATGGAGGACTCTTATTATTGGCAGTTAATGCCCTTGCATGGAGAGGCAGTTCTCTATGCTACTCTGATGGCTTTAGAAACTTGGAGGAAGTGATGGCCTATACATAACAAGCAATTCATTTGAATTGTGGAAAACTTAGAAAATAAAGAAACATTTAAAAAAATCTCCTAAGTCCTTCTTTGCCCTTTGTTCCAAAGATAGGCACTGTTACTATTTTTATATATTCCATTCTATACCTTTTCCTTATATGCACATGTGAACACTCACACATAAAAACACAATATAACTATTGGGATCATACTGTATATAAGGTTTTTTAATCCTGCTTTTTAAAGAAATTAACATGATATTGAAAGTATATTTCCAAAATACTAAAAACACTAATATCCTTGGAGAATATCACTTTTAATTTCAGCAGAATATTCCATTATATGATCTAAGTTTCACTTAGTGGATTATCCCACACCCTGTTCAATGAGGTGCAGCTGGTGGCTCGGGGAATCGACTCCAGCACCAATGACTTGTTCAAGGGCGGGACGCCTGATGCAATTTGGGCCAATGAGAAATGAGGAGAGACTTGCAGGTGGATTCTAGGTGGATGGGAAGGGGCAATATTGCTTTGGCAGCCGACTTACCACCTTGAAAGAAGCCTGAATAAGGAAAAAACTTGATATATGGAGAAAGGACAAATGAAGTGAAAGACCAGAAATCAAGTCAGAGCCCCAGATAAAGAGTCTAAAGCCCATCGTACTTTTGGTCTCTCAGTTACGTGAGTCAATAAAATTCCTTATTGTTTGATGTAGTTTGAGTTATTTGCAGCTAAAAGCATTATAGAGAATACATATGGAATCCAGGACTGGCCTTCAGCCTTGCTACCTTAATTCTAATTTTTGAACACAGCAAACCTAGATCTAGTTGTGTGACTTAGTAGTAAAAGCACTGACTTTGAAATCAGAAGTGCATGCATTTGACTCCACTCTGCTACTAATATGTAACCTTGGGCAAGTTATTTATCCTCTCTGAGTTTCATCATCTAGAAAATAAGAAAAATAACAGCTATTTCAAAGAATCTTCATGAAGCTAATTATTGTTATCAAAGGAGGGTGGAGGTGGGATAAATTCAATCCCCATTGTAAAAATAGCCAGCAGAGGTCTGTATGGTCTTACGGAGTCAATTATTTTTAAATGTGGCATATTTTTTTGTCTATAAAAGTAATAATTACTTGTCTAAAAATTCTGAAAAGTATTGAACAAAATTAAAATTACTCATAATCCCATTGTGCTAAGCAACCAGTACAGTGATTGGCCTTTGAGTTTAAGCAGTATCCACAAACATAGAAAACCAGAGTTGTTTGTTTAGCTCTATCAGGGTTACTTGTACAGCTTTAGTCAAGGCGCTTCACCTCTCCATGCCCTAGAAGTGCTGAACTCCACAAGAGGAAGAAGTAAGCTTCCTACCTCATCATGAAGGGCAGGCCTCTAGCAATCTCATGTCTCTAGGGGCCTAGAGAGAGATTTTTCTGGAGTGTTTTATGTATACCAGTCTGGGGAGAACAGAATCCCTTTTATGTAATTAGAATCCATTCATAGGTGTCCAAGGGGAATATTATAAGCAGAGGCTTATTGCATTAACTTTCAGGCATTAGATGCAGTCATCTTTTTTTTTTCTTATTAGTATGCCAGCAAAACTCGAGCAATGTATCCTATTTAATTCTGCTGGAACCATCTGATCCAGGAGGACGCATATCCTGACCCTGCATTGTCTGCCTCTGAATAGGAATCCTTGGTGGTTTCAAAAGGCAATTCAATTTGAGGTTGTTCCAGATTTATAAAGCATAGAAACAAATAAGTGTAGATACATATGGAAGAGGCATTCAGGAGATGAATTACTGCTTACATGCAAGAGGTGGAGAAGAGACTTTCTATCAAGAGGATTATGGTTCCAATGAATGAATGGGGACCTTTTCCAGAGCAAAGTCCTACACAATCTCCCAAACATATTGAATTGAGTACAGAACCAACCTGAATAGTCTGAGTAACTGCAGACCAGAACATTCTCCCAATCAAGTATTTCCCTGACTGCATAAGTATTTCCTTTTCTTGCACCAATCTTACTTTCTCTGAACCATCTTTTTATAATACTAAGCTAGAATTCATTTTTAACAGCTCACACTTACTCCGTTGTCTTTTGTTCTTCCCACATGCTATTGTTACTACGCTGTTCTGGAATGTTTTCTTTCCTATCTTTGCCTCTCCAAGTCCTACCTAACTTTCCAGCTTTAGCTTCAATGTGACAATCACAGGGGACTATCTCAATCCTTCAGGCAGAGTTGGGTCCTCTATTTTATACTTCGAGAGCATTAGGAACTTTCTGTTTGGTATCATAGTTACACATATAATTACCTGTCTCAACTGGAAACTTAAAAAAAAAAAGTACATACTCTAAGGAAGAGCTATTTAACCCAGAAAGAGTCACTCTGAATTTTAAAGCAGAAATGATTGAATCTACATGGAATTGCAATATTTGGTTTTTTTTACCATTAATGAAAGTAGGATCTTGGAAACTAAGCAAACTCCATTTTTCAGCAAAGTTTAAGTTATAGTTTTGCAAATCTGAGTCCATGATTATGTTAAAATTCACACTTTAAAAAGTGTTTGCTCTAAAACATGCATTTTTACATGTCTGATATTGGGTATCCAGAAAATGGATTTTGGTCTTGTCTTTTCTTCTGCAGGTGCTCAGAGGACTTTGGGACAGTAGGTGAGAGAACTTGGTCAGGCTGTTCAGAGTGAATGTCAAGATTAAGGCAGAATTTGGCTTTTCTTTATCTGAGGCTTTGGAAAGAAAGAGAGAAAACACTTTTTATGGGATTTAGAAACATGACATAGGAATTTTTCCCCCAGATATCTTTGTTGTATTTGCCAGTTTTAAGAAAACCTATTACATTTTTAAAAGTTAGAATATAATACAAATGGAAGAAGGAAGAGGGTTCATAGTTTAAATTAAAAATAATTATTGGCAACACAAAAGCAGTTCTTTTCTTTCCTTAAGTTCTTGTTTATGGATCATTAGCTACTTGACAAGAGAGATTATGAGAAGACAAACTAAAAGCTAAAGCACTAGGGACAAATAGCCAATTGAAGATCAATCATAAATGAAAGAGAGCCCCTTGGTAATTGCCATCCATGGAGAAAATGTAATTCAATTTATAAAGCTATCAATTTAAATTCACCTGTTGGAAAGTGGGAAGTAAGTGACCTGTTAATAATATACATATTTTTTGTTTTGAGATTTCATCCAAAACTGTAGGAAAATCTCTGCTGTGATAGCCTAGAAATCTGGCACCATCTCTCCAACTTCCCATATAATTATCACTTTGTCCCTATACTTGTGTTGGTATCAATGTGGAAAGTATGTAGTTACACAGGGGTCATATTTGTTATAAGTGAGCTTTTTTTTTCATTGAATCTCAGTGCTTCTGCAGCGTGGAGTTTGTCGATGTGTTAGGCTGCCCTTGTGCTCACCTGTGTGGTGCGTGTCCCTTGTCTGATGCTGTTTTCTCTGTGCCAGCACCACCCTGAGCAAGATACAGTTTGTGCTAAATTAAAGTCTGAGGATTCAGTAAAAGAGCATTGTACCCTAAAGAGAACACAACAGCTGCTCTGCTCATGCACTCTCTCTTTTCTCTCTTGCCCCCTCCAAGTGTTGGACCTACTAAACAGAAGGCCCTTGTCTCCGCACAGGAAACATACTCCCTGTTCTAAGGGAGCTCAGTCAGGGACCTGAGGATGTTTGGTTTGGGAGGGAGGACGGAGCCTGAAGAAGGAAGTGACTCAAGGGAGAAGAAAGGAGAACGTGGATGGAGAAGGGCTGGAAGGAGGCACGGGAATGAGGAGAGGCCTGGTGATGGGATGGGAGGCATGGTGTCCGGGTCACAGAGAAATGGATTACCTTTAAATAGAGGAAGGGGCAAATTTTTTGAGATGAGGTAACCAATTAAGAGGGTAGAGGTTGATCAGCCATTCTGACATGGCCAGTTAGGCATAGAGACTTTTACATAGTCGGAAGACATTTTGAGAAATCCCCAAGTACTGAAAAGTATTCTTTGTCATGTGGCTGAATATTCCCACGCGCCACTGAGCGACTGAGTCCTCGGCGATGGGCACAGGCTGCTGCTTCTGCTCCTGGGGCTGCTGGGCCGCCACTACTCCCGTCTGCAGATGAGGGGAGAGGACTTTGGAGCTTCTGCTTTGACGCAGCTAGCGTACAGGCGAACGTCAAGCAAATGAAATTATTTAGCTCTTTGTTCTAGAGGTGAACATGGAAGTTTATATGGTCTTACCTCATGTGCGAGGCTAGAGTTTTAAGAAATTTAAAATAAAATTTGAAATTTCATTTGGCAAAATGTATCCAATGAAATGTGACTGTTCAGCTTTAATTCTCATTCAGTGAAACTTCTCTACAGAAGATGAGGAAGAAAATACAGATGCCTCATTACACGGCTTATCAGGCAGCAATGCTTATGGACACTTGGCTTAGCACTGGGGAACCACGGAACTTGCCCATTGTTTTCAGGCTGGAAATGGAAGCAGATAGCACTAGATTCGCAAGTCCAGACACATAGTGGATGTTGTAATTCCATCTTAGGCATGACAAGATGTGCCTAGATTGTTTTCCTGGAGAAAAACTAAAGCTATTGGGTGGAAAAAGCATGGGAAAACAGATAGATCCAAAAATCTAAACCACAGTCTGCTTGTCAAAGGCAAAGTTCTGATGGTGTTGAAGTTTATTTTGGGGTGTCTCTCAGTTTCTTGTTCTCTTTTTCCTTGCTGGTCCCACCCTACTCCACCCCTAGCGTCTTTATATTGACAGTTGTTCTTTCCTCATTCAGACACCATGACTGCAATAATTATATATTCTAGGCAAAAATAGCATCAAATGGCATGACAAGAGATTTGCAAATGTGTTATATGAAAGTCATACAAATTATACTTAATGGTAAATCTAGTTGTAAATATATTTAATTGCTGATTCCAAATTAGTTCTCTTCCTCTCCTCCACTCTCCACAAATAACATTCCTTTTTCTTCAGTCCACTAGTCTCCTCTGAAATTGATTTGATAAAATAATATACTTTAAAGTGGTGCTAGCTGATAATATCTTATATGAATATTAGTGACTTTTGTGTGTGTGTCCAGGATCTCTTTCTTTGGAGAATCTCACTTTCTTCTTTCTGAGTGAATCTCTTTTCTACTCCACGATCACATGACATAGATGAGAGTTTTTATTTTCTAATGACTCCACCTTCCTGGCCACAATGATTGGTTCAGGGATAAAAACTTAATTTAAAATGGCCAAATAGTGACCTTCCCTATGATTTTTTAAAAAATTATTGGGGAGATAATAGTCTCTTTCTTCTCTGATATTGGAGGGTGAGAGCATATGAAGTCTGTGCTCACTGTGTCCAGCTCTCCGACTGCAGTATCTCTCTTCCAGCTTTTTGTTGCCTTACCTCTACCTTTGCCTTTCCTGAAATTTAGTTTATTTGTCAAGAAATATTTACTTCTCTTCTCCTTGTTTTCTTCATTTTTTCCCTTAAATAGTAGTTACAGTTCTTACCAGTATCATTCCATAAAGAATCAACTCAGTATAGAACATTTTTATTTTTCAAAGTCACTAAAATTAACAAAGTACATTTGGTGGCATTTCAGACAGTGTGGCAAGGGGATGGGAAGGAATTTGGAGCAAAGGGTCTACCTGATGGTTCCCAACTTTTACCACACCAGTGCTAGTCTGGGCCATTCAGCAAAAAGACTAGCTTTGCCAAGGACCTTTTGAGCACGTCGAGGTAGATGAACCAGTGACTCTCTTCAGAATGGGCAGCGATGTCCAGCCACTTCCTGAGAGTTCTGAAGGGACCTACAAGGAAAGAAGTTTAGCTGGTGTTAAAGCGGTGCTTCCGTATCCTGTCCTGTGGGTCCGATCTCCCTAGCAGCTCTGTGTAGGCTTTGTTGCTGCAACTCCATGGGGCAGGAGCCTGGGAGAAACCTTCGCACTGTCCCAGTGGATGTGACTGTGAGCTGGGTCTGCTGGGGTTTCCTCAGAACCATGCAACTTCTTAGCTGAGCAGAGCCTGGGGTAATTTTTCTTCTCTTTCCAAAAGGAACCTTAGCTGGCTAGTTGTACAGAAAGTTCTCAAGCTTGGAGCCAAGGTTCTTGGGAACTACAAAGTCCCTTTTTGCCTGTGAGTCTTTGAAACTGACCACTAGGAGAGCAGAAGTTTCCAGCTTGGGTCCTGGGGTGGATGGGAGACAGCTTACTGCTAAACAGATGCACTGGACTCATGTTTAAAATTGTGAAGAGAGTTGGTGTGTATGGTCTTTGATCTTCCCATCTGAGAGTCTACTGAGTGTGCCTGGCTTTGAAATATCCTCACTGAGAGTCTGTGTTGACAAGTGACAGCGTTTCTGCATTTGTTCATGTGGAAATGAGCCTCATGGAGCATCACAGGAGTCCCCAAGAAGTCCTTGTGAAGCTCTCTGCCCAAGAATGATGATGGCCTCGGTGATGGTCTCCAGAAGCAGTACCATGTGCCGTTAAGGCACTTGGTGGGTGTAAAGTGATATTGCCCTAGCGTCTGGCATGCTGTTGCTAAGGAAAATAAGAACAGCAGCATAGCTTTCACTGAGTACTTGTTATATGCCAGCAGCTCTTCTAACCATGTTACGGATAGTACTTCATTTGATTCTCACAAAAACCCTGACAAATAGGCATCTTTATCACCTCCACTTTATGAATGGAGAAAACGAGGCACAGAAAATTGACATGAATTGCCCAAGGTTACTGTGGTAGCTCCTCTCCAGAGGTGAGTCTTCTAATGAGCCATGCCTGATGAGACCTTGACTCTCTCTTGACTGCTGTGACTCGCTTTTGACCAACAAAATATGCACAAACGTGTCACATGAATTCCAGGGCTAGTTCATAAGTAGACTTACAGATTCTACCCAGTTTTCTTGGACCACTCACTCTTGGGATCTCTCTTTAGGACTCAGTTACTTGTAAAAAGCCCAAGAATTCAATCCATGTGAATGTGTTCTGTTTGACAGCCCCAGGTGATTCACCAGCCATCAGATGTCCTTTGGCTGTTTAACCTAGTCAAGTTCAGATGCCTGTAATCCAAGCCAACATCTGACTGCAACTGCATGAGAGACTATGAACAAGAAACACCAGCTAAACCCAGTCAATCTGCAGAACCATGAAAGCTAATAATAAATCATGGTTTAAAATCACAAGGTGTAGGGTGGTTTATTATGCAACAATCGATAACCAGAGCATCACATGAGAGGTAAATGGCAGAGCTAGGATTGAAACCCAGGCAGCTTGGGTCTAGACCCATTGCTCTCAACCAGTATTCTACACTGACCCTCCAGCCCTTTTTGTTGTTTGGTCCTAATGATGACAATTACAGATGCACTGTCCCCAAGGAGGCAGGCAGGCAGATCTATAAAGTAAACATAGTATGTTTGTAGAGAAAACACGTATGTAGTGGAAAGGATTATGCATGGGATTTTGGGTCAGGTGGCACTGAGTCTGAACCTCAGGTTTACTATCTCCCAGATTAGTGATCTTGGACGAGTTACCACCACTAGGTACATCCAGCCTGATGGTGCTGAGGGTCAGATTCTCAAGTCAGTGCATATAGTCCAAGTTACCTCTGAAAGCTCTTCACATTATTTCAACACAAACTCAAGTGTCTTTGAGTGGACATAGAATTTTTAAGGTCAGATCTAGAATCATGTTTCAAGATTGCCGTATCTCTCTTTTTCAGAGGAATTTATGGCTAAATCTATCTATATTATCTATTGCTATATAACAAATCACCCCATACCCTAATGACTTAAAATAACAATTATTGCCTCTCATGGTTTCTGTGGGTCAGGAATTCACAGACGGCACCGTGGGAATGACTTGCTTTGGCTTCACACATCTGAGGCCTTGGCTGGAATCCTTGAAGGCTAGACACTAGAATCGCCTGGAGTCTCAAGCACTCACATGCCTGGTAGTAGATGCTGACTGTTGACTAGAGTCTTAACTAGCATTGTCAGCTGGAACACTCACATGTGGTTATTGTCTGTGGATTATGCTTCCTCAAAACATGGTGGCTGGGTTCCAAGGGCAGGCAAGCATAGAGCATGGGTACAGTGGGATTCGTACCGGCTTTTATGACCTAACCTTAGAAGTCAAGCGACATTATTTCTGCCATGCTTAGGCAGTTAGAAAGATCAGCCCAAATTCAAGGTAGATCTTACATCTCAGTAGAGGGGTGTCAATGCCATGGAGTAAGGAGAGTATCTAGAATGGGATGTGTGTGTGTGTATAGTCTTCTATACAATCTCCCACTCCAGATTTGAAGTTAGTTTCTTGCTAGGTCCCACAAAACTACCTTTGTACCTCATCTCATCCCAGAGTCTGTCCTGGAACACTGGGGTTGGATGATTAAGTGGTTGGGACCACAGCGACTACAGTGATGGATGGGGCAGAGGCCTGAATGAGAGATAGTGTGCAACTCAAGGAAAAATACACTACACTCAGTAAATGAGAGAGCACTTCAGTGGCCAGCAAAGCTGTTTATATTTATTTTTTATTTATTTATTTTTTTAGTATCATGAATGTACAATTACTTAAACAACATTATGGTTACTAGACCCCTATTATCAGGTCCCCCCCACTTACCCCATTACAGTCTCTGTCCATCAGCGTAGTAAGATGCTATAGAATCATTACTTGTCTTCTCTGTAAATACTGTCATTCCCGTGTTCCCCCCCACTACATTATGTGTGCTAATCATAATGCCCCATTTTCCCCCTTATCCCTCCCTTCCCACCCATCTTCCCCAGTCCCTTTCCCTTTGGTAACTGTTAGTCCATTATTGGTTTCTGTGAGTCTGCAGCTGTTTTGTTCCTTCAGTTTTTTCTTTGTTCTTATACTCCACAGATGAGTGAAATCATTTGGTACTTGTCTTTCTCCACCTGGCTTATTTCACTGAGCATAATACCCTCTAGCTCCACCCATGTTGTTGTGAAATGTAGGATTTGTTTTCTTCTTATGGCTGAATAATATTCCATTGTGTATATGTACCACCTCTTTTTTATCCATTCATCTACTGATGGACACTTAGGTTGCTTCCATTTCTTGGCTATTGTGAATAGTGCTGTGATAAACAAAGGGGTGCATATGTCTTTTTCAATTGGGCTGCTGCATTTTTAGGGTAAATTCCTAAGAGTGTGATTCCTGGGTCAAATGGCATTTCTATTTTGAGATTTTTGAGGAACCTCCGTACTGCTTTCCACAATGGATGTTGGCCACCCTTACTAGTGTGAGGTGATATCTCACTGTGGTTTTAATCTGCATTTCTCTGATGATTAGCGATGTGGAGCATCTTTTCATGTGCCTGTTGGCCACCTGAATTTCTTCTTTGCAGAAGTGTCTGTTCAGATCCTCTGCCCATTTTTTAATTGGCTTATTTGCTTTTTGTTTGTTGATGTGGGTGAGCTCTTTATATAATTTGGATGTCAACCCCTTATTGGATCTGTCATTTATGAATATATTCTCCCATACTGTAGGATGTCTTTTTGTTCTGTTTATGGTGTCCTTTGCTGTACAGAAGCTTTTCAGCTTGATATAGTCCCATTTGTTCATTTTTGCTTTTGTTTCCTTTGCCCGGGGGTATATGTTCATGAAGAAGTTGCTCATGTTGATGTCCAAGAGATTTTTGCCCATGTTTTTTCCTAAGAGTTTTATGGTTTCATGACTTACATTCAGGTCTTTGATCTATTTTGAGTTTAATGTTGTGTATGGGGTTAGACTGTAGTCCAGTTTCATTCTCTTACATGTAGCTGTCCAGTTTTGCCAACAGCAGCTGTTGAAGAGGCTGTCATCTCCCTACTGGAAATGAGAAAGAAAATAAATCAACTCCAGACATTTATAAGATGGCCTGGCATTATGATCTCACAAAATTTCAACTTTGGACAATGTTACGCAGAGATAAATGAGATCAAGGTTACTCTGATGAAATGAGGCAAAACAAGATCCCTCTTTTAAAAGCACAGACAGAAACAAGGTCACTATGCCATTCACAAAATACCCAATACCCTTTTTTGGCTAAAATGAGTCCTGCTCCTTTACCAATCATCCAGTTTCCCTCCCAACAGAGAAGACTTGGTGTGGCACGGGGTCATAAAACTGCCCTGCTTCCTGACAGCCCCATGCTAGGGCTGACCCTGGCTTTCTTAGACCCCCAACCCCAAACGGCTGATCCCCAGCAGCCCAAGTCCTGCAATAGGTTCTTTCTCGTGTCTTCTTCCTGAGACACCCCACATTTCCCTATGGCGAGCATTCTCCCTCACTGCAGAGAGTAATGAACCTCACTTGTGCAACTGTACGTGTGTCCTGGTGGAGTTTGGCTGAAGGACATCGGTAGAACGGGGAGGAAAAAGATGGTTACATAATGTCATGCAAGTGGCATTGTCTAATGGGTCTTAAAAGATCCTTTGACTCTTTAGGAGAATAAACTTTGTACAACTGATTAAACAATTTTTAAACTTAACAAGATATGATCATTTTGGATGCCTTTTTAACTCCTTTTCTGTAGAGAAGGTACCATAATGGCTCTGGTTTCATTGCCCTGAGAGATACTAACCAGTTTCCTATTGAATGTAGCAGTCTCATTTCACAATTCCTTTTTGTCCACTCTTAATAAAAATCATAGTTTTTCAAATTCTCTTTGAATCAATTTCATTATTCTTTTGGTTACCTGCATTAATGCTCACTGTTTGTATGCAAATTATATTTTTAACATTTTGAGATTTATACTCTGATAGTTTGGACAGTAAAATGGAGTATTGAAATATGGAATCTTCTGGGGAAAAAAATCCAAGATATTTATTGTACCTCACCTATTAACATAGACTTGTGAGTGGAGGTTTGAAGTGGAGCTGTGGAGTGAGGAAAGAAATGGAGTTGAGGGTAGTGGTGAAGCAGAGGAGTTTATTTTGGGCTAGTCAAAGTTCTCCCTGATCTAATTCAGTGCCCCCCCACCTGTGTGTATTCCCACTGTGCCCAGCCCTTAGGCCATCTCTGTGGTACAATGTATGTCTAATGATTAAATCACGTTAGACTTCTTTGCTCTAAATAATGTAGGAACTCATTAAATATGTATCCACATTTACACATCTGGGACAATGTGCTGAGGTTTTAAAAAATGATCAAATGATCTTATAGATGATATGATTTTCACAGTGATTTTTGACCAAAAGCAATAACCTCTCAGCTGGGTTAAGAATGAGACCACTTGAAGTTTTATTCCCAGAGGCTAGGGTACAATCCTGGTTTCTTAGTGTGTAGAACAACAATGACTATAAAAGTGCTGTGGTTTTCTAGCAGAAAGTAAATGAGTACACGCCAGAAAGCAGAGCTATAAAACATGTAACTGCATTCTGAAAACGTTTATTTAACAAATGCTTTATATCTTGACTACAATGTGGAAACTAGTAGCTCTACACTCAGATAAACAAAAAGATAAAAAGGCATGTAGGATATCAGATTCCTGGTGATTGATTCTCTCCCTTGCTTTCCTATAAATAACTGTTCAAAGGGAATATTCTTACTGGAGATTTATCATAGAATTTTAGAGCTGAACATCTCAACCAATAGTTTATATGGTACTCTGGACAAGGACCCAGAATATTTAGTCCCTAGGTATAACAAAAACAAGTCGAGGTTATTTATTTTGTGCGTGAGATTTTCTTTCGTTCTTACTTTCTTCTGTTGCTAAACAAGGGATTTAGAACAGATGATGTCATTATAAGTCAAGCTGTAGCCACTGTTTATTTTGTGTCATTTGCCTGGGTTCTGGAGATAATATAGGCCAGTGGCAGATTTTGGTGAAAGACATTGTTATTTGCCTTTTCATTGATTTAACAAATATTTTTTGATCATCACTAAGTGTTAGGTTTTAGGCTAGGTAATGGGAAAGTAGTGGTAACTGAGATTGGTAATTTACTGTCTCCAGGTAGATTAGGGAGGAAATATTAAGAGGTAATCTTAACGAAGTAGTCCAGGACACAGCATGACTCTAGGGACAGATTGCTTGGATTCATATGCTGAATCTGCCCCTGCTGTCCTATGACTATGCAGATCACTTAGTCTGTGTATCTTTTAGTTCATTCCAACCACTATAATAGAATCCTGCAGACTGGGTGACTTATAGACAGAAGAAAAAATGATTTCTCACAGTTATGGAGGCTGTGAAATCCAACATCAAGGCACAAACAGATATGGTGCCTGGTGAGGATATTCTCCCTGGTTTATAGGCAGACTTCTTTGGACTGTGTCCTCCAATGACAGAAGGGATAGGAGAGAAGCTCCCTTGGGGCTTCTTTCATAAGGGCACTAATCGCCTCTCAGAGTCTTCACTTCCTCATTAATACCATCACATAAGGGGTGAGGATTTCAACATATGAATTTTGGGGTGACACAAATACAATGCAGTTGTGATGACTGGAGTTAGAGCAATTATACTAGGCCTTTGAGTATACTTAGGCATGGAGGCCATGCATACCAGAACAACAAATAGACACTGCTCAGCCCTGACACCTTGCGGCAGAGCTTCCACATCAGCCTAGATGGTGACTTGAATATGTAAGCAAGAAGTAAACTATCTTGTGTAAGTTATTAGTTAATTCTGACTAAATCACAGGTAAACAAATAAAAAAGCATTTATAAAATCTGCAGGTGAGCAAGAGCGTGGTGCCTTCCTGGAACTGAAAATACTTGAGAATGGCTGAAGCATAAGGTACAAGCATTGCCAAGTTGACTACAGATGTAGGAATAAGCACGTTCAGACTGGGAAAGCCTTGTCTACCTTGATAAGGATTCAAGACTTTATTCTGAGAATAAAAGGTATTATTAAAGAGTTTTAGGCGGGAAAATGACCTAACCTTGGTTATCACTGGCAAGAGTGACTTGACTGTAGTATGGTGTATGGATGCAACCCTGGATGCTAAGAGAGCAGTTAGGAGGCTGTTGCAGTCATTCTGGGGGGTGATGCTGGTGGTCTGAGCTACAGAACAGCAGCAGAGACGGAGAGGAATGGAACGCTAGGAAGTCCAGGGTGGGAGGGGGTGGCCATCCTTCACTCCCTCTCTTCTCTCCAGTTCTCCCCACCTCAAACAAGACACAACTTGCCCTTCTTTACGGACCCCTATTTCTATCTCTTTCCAACTAGAGGGAGGCATTTATTGACTTCAGGAGAATTTACATGCCCCATTCACTCTCTTCTGCCATGTAACAGACTTTTAGACTGTATTCCAGAGGTATAATGAGCTGCATGCCACTTCTACCCTCAGAGCATTTACTGATTCTTGGCTTGGGGACAAGAGGCCAGGAAACTGGGCAGAAACTGAAGGCCCCTTTCATCCTGTTAAGAAGCAATTCTGGCCTTCCACCATGACCTTAGCTAGTGTGACTTGAGGCTGCTGTATTCCTTCTTCAATGATCAGGGCCACTTCCACCCACCAGCTCTATACTGCTTAAAATGACCATATATCTGCCATGCAGGAGAGAGTGCACAGGCTGGGATCCTGTCACCTGCCTCCCATCTCAGTTCACTGCAGATGACAGTCTTAGTAATCGTGACTCTACAGCATCTTAGGCATCATCAAAACCCCACTTATCCACCGCAGTGGAGTTCTGGTTGTGTCTGGTTTTGAGTGATCCAGTTCCTGAGGTCCTTCTTCTCAGGAGCGCTTGTGCTACCAGCTGTTTTAGATTTGCTTCCCCCGTAAGTGGGTCTTATTAAGCCATCCACCGTTGTGAGCAACTGGAGCTTAATTCCATGAAAAAACTATGAAAAAAGGACACAACACACACTTCAGTATTATCTCACCAAAGAGGGAAGGGGTTTCTTTATTCTACATCAGCTCCCAAGTCTTACTCATGGGGAGATGCTTCTAAGCAGTGACAATTTCCTATTCTTCCTAGACTGCCATGTATACACAAGTAGAGCAGCCTTCTGCAGCTCCAGACAAGTCCCTCAAGCAGAAGGGAGTAGACACAAGCAGCTAGAAGTTGGACAGACCAGAGTGAAATGGGACAGAAAAGGCCTGCAACACCAGGGGAGACCACAGGGGTCACTTATGCTCTGACTTTAAGATTTGCGAGAAAGAGGAAGAAAAGTAAGAATCAGAGAGTATCCTGTAAAATGCTTTTACACTCCTTCTGTTAGAGTAAAACAAAAACCAACACAAAATTTAAAACTAATCAAGAAGGAGAAATAGGGACATTGGTAACTCCAACCCAGCATGTTAGGATGAAAGGCAGATGAAGGATGGTAAGTAACTTGGCAGCTGGGAGGAAGCCAAGCCCAGGGACACACAGAGAAGGTACTGGTGAGAAACAAGTTGCTTCTCTGAGATGATCCCCAGAAAGTTTTCATAATTGGATGTACCATGTGCCCAAAAATAGTGAGGCTAGAGGTATAGGTATGAGTTAGGAGGCTGAGAAGATGGGATTATTGGAAAGTTTGTGTAAGGAACGAGGATCCTTACTGCCAAGTGACTACCTTTCCTCATCCACTGCTTAGCTGAGCTTTGGGGTACCAGACTGAGAGACAGTCAGGGATGAGGCATGAGACCTAAAATCAAGGAATGATGCAAAAGTGCAAAAATGGAAAGAGGAGGCCCCAGCCTGTTTCCAGGCAGCTCTGGAACATGAGAGACAAAGTCTAAACTAAACAATAGTAAAAAAAGTAGAGAATAGAAGAAATGATAGAGAGGCCTCAGAAAGATGAGACTTTTCTTTTTGTATTCATAAACAAGATTCAGGATGCTATAAGATGATCAGAAGTAAAGAACCCTTAGAAATTAAAAAAGTAACATGTGAAAGTTGAAAAAATCTCCAATAAATGAAGTGACATTAAAAAAGAGGCAAAGAATGAACAATAAGGAGAGAGAGTTAAGAAAATTGGAGACTCAACTCTACTTTGGACTAATAGGAGCTGCAGAAAGAAAAAAAAAAGTAGCAGTGAAGAGAGTATCAAACTTGAGAAATTTCCCAAAAAGTGGAATGAAAGAAGTGGACAGCTGGAGAGATTGTAGCAAAGCTAGAGGATCAGCCCAGGAGCTGTAGCATCAAAAAGATGGGTTGAAGAAGATAAGCAGGAAGGAAGAAAGGAATTGACATAATATTACAAAAAATGTCGCTAGCACTGAAAGACTTGCATTTGTTGATTGAAAGCGCCTGTCAAGCATCCAGCATGAAGAATGAAAAGATATCCACACTAAGGCACAACACCATGAAATTCCACAACACGGGTTACAAGGAGATTCCAAGAAGTCCAGAAAGAAGAAAAAAGTATTACATGCAAAAGACTGGGGATCAGAATGACATTGCAGAGGCAATTAGAACATACTGGAAAAGTTTTTCAAAATTCTGGAGGAGAATGATTTTCAGTATAGAATTCTAAATCAAGCAAAATCATCAATCTAGTATGAGGTAGAATAAAAATATTTCAGGCATGTACGATTTCAAAAGTATGTCTTCCAAGTGCCCTATTTCAAGAAGATCCTGGAAGAACTACTCTATTAAATTGAAGGCTAAAGCAAGTAAGAGAAAGACAGTGGATCTGAAAACACAGACTCCAACAAAAGAGAGAGGCAAGGAAGAGTCCCAGCTGACCCAGTCCCAGGACCAGCCAGCCCAGATGAGGTCGGGCAGAGGAAGGGCTCCAGAAAGGATGTCTCCAGGAGAGAAATGGATGTAGGTTATCTGACAGGTTTAGCCAAGGGGAAAATTGTATTAAGTAACATTTTATAGAGCTTTCAGGGGATGTGGAGAGAAAATTAAGAAATTAAGACAATTAAGTTAATGACACAATGAGGTAATTATTAACTCCCGGGGGGAAAATGTTGTACAAGAAAGCAACCATAATCATAGTTTGATATGTGGCTCGGCATAAACAATTTCAGCATAGTCAAATAGTGATTAAAATTCATGATTAAAAATATTGAGGATATAGTAAGAGAGCTAAAGTTCTCTTTTTCTGTAAGAGCAAGTCAGTAGTTAATATTTGAAATTAAAGAGATAATAGTATGCATACATTATTTGGGAATGTGGAGGTAATTAGAGTTTATAAACAGCTAATAGTTAAAGTGTTTGCCTCTGAGGAATGAGACAGGGTAGGGTGCAGAAATGATGCTACTGCGCTGTTCTCACGTGGCCTTTGGAACTGCAGGAGTTTACCTGCATTATTACTTTGATGGAGTAAAAATGCAGATTATGTGTTCAGGAAGTAACCTTCACCAGCAAGGGCACACAGCCCAGAGTTGATCCCTGCTCATTTGGAAAGTATGGAGACCAACCTGATAAGAGGGAGGGGAGTATCTGGAAGGGATAGGAAAGGGTTAGTATAGCACAATTACGTGGCTGGAGTGAAGGCAAGATAACTCTCAATCCTGGGGTTTTGAAAATGGTCAAGAAAACATATTTGAATTGATGAAAAGTCTTCCCAAGTTTTATGCATCTCTAATTCCATTATTCCTTATTGCTGTAAAATAGTGATTCTAGAATACAGTTGATTCAACACAGTGGCAATTCAAGGTATCTGCTCTAACATGGTCCTCTCTAGACCGTCCAACCCCTTCCAGGGGCGTTTCGATCCCGGAAGTGCCGGCAGCGTCACACTGGAACACAGCCTTCCCAAGGTGCGCACTGTACTGAGGCAGCCCTGCAATGGGAGCTGATTAGCAGCGTCTAAGTATCTCAGACAGAACAGGATAGTTGAGGCGTGGTTTGGAACAAACCATGCTTGTCACATGTATCTTAAATGAAGGCATATTATGCTGGGTATACCCTCCTTTTACACCTTTAGGAGAAGATTCAGGAGGGAAGACAGATGTAAAGACAAGAATTGGAAGGGAGTGACTTTTCCATTGCCAGCCTTCTCTCATCTACCTGTTCTCACGTGGTTGTGTGGTCATACTCCATGTATTCCTTCCCCACTTTAGAAACAATACAATCCTCTCTTTAAGACTGCATCCCTTTAAATGAACATGTGCTGTACAGGAATGACAGCTCTTACAAGCGCCAACTGTGGCGAGTAACAAAGGGCAGTCTGGGGTACTCAGACACCTGTGCATACAAGCGTACGTGTCATCCTCAGCCATGCCGTCAGTTAGTCAGCACGTGGTAGCCCGGCGCTCATGTGCTGCTCACTCTTCACCACTCTGTCCTGAGCTTTTGTAATCAGCAGAAACCAGGTTCCTTCACAATGAAAACTGCAACAGTTTGGTCCCCTTTCTCTTTACAGTAGTAACCAGCTTTGGCTAAAGGATGCTTTCAGTTTTACGGAGACTCTTCTAGTTCTCACTCAGATCTGTAGGCACTGGTGCAAAGATACATAAAAAAATATATAAAAGAATATATAAAAGAGCTGCTTTGTCATTAGGGTTAATATCCAGCTTACACATATTTCTTTGCAATTCACTATGCGATGTTCTCAAGACATTACTATTAAAAGCAACTTACCCATATGCAAAAAATAAGTTCAAGCACTGTTCTTTTGTTGTATTTACATAGCGTCTGGTTTGCAAATGCAGAGAGCCAGTAATAACTAATATCAGTGCTAACATTTGTATAATTCTTCTATGACTTATAAACTAAATCATGGAATCATTAATGCCCACTGTGAGGTAGGGACCACCCCTTCTTTCTAGAAATGAGGAAACAGAGGCTAAGGAGAGTTACCTCATCAATTATTTATTCATTTAGCAATGCAGAACAGCACAGTATCAGGATCACAGGATTTGGAATCTTTTAATTCCATTTCTGGCTACTTTACTAGCTGTGTAATGCTGGCCAAATTTCCTAGCCGTACTAAACTTTGGTTTCATTACCAATGCTTCGGGGCTAGTCAAAATATCTGCTCATAGGGCTGTAGGAGAATTAAGTGAGATAATTCATGTGAAACATTAAGCACACTATTTGGAACATAGCTGATGCTCAATAAAAATGATGGCTGATATTGTTGCCATATAAATACTGCTACTTTTTCACCTATGTGCTGGGCATTGTGATCGGTGCTGGTGAGTTAATGGTAAAAGCATAGTCTAGAGCATTTGCATAAATATACACAGCTAGGAGGTAGAAGAGACCACACATGTTTCTGTTTCTTAGTCCTTAAACCAATTTAGTTCTAAGTGCATTTATCTCTTTGCAGGGAAGGAAAGTAAGAAATTCAAAGAAATGCAAATAAAAGTTAGTAAGAAAATGCTGCCATTTCATCAGCTGTTGGAAGTAAAAATGTTATAGCTGGGTTCCCGGCAGAATCCCTTTTCCTTAGAGTGGAGGCCATTCTGATTTCAGCACCAGGAACCTGGGTGCAGTGGAGCTTGTTCACACCTGGCCAGCTGATCCTCTTCATGCACAGTCATCACAGATTTAGAGATTTCTCAAGAAGACATTGAAATCCAGATTAAAAAATTTATCAATGATGTATTGCAGAGACTATTCATTTTGAGTAAGATACCATGTTGCAAAATGTCTTGTTTAACAGGCTTACAGAGTAGTTACTGTTTCCATAGAAACAAGACTACATCTTTCCTTTAATACAATCCCAGAGGTCTCAGGAGACCTGCAAAATATGCCATGAATTGTCAAAATACTGCTTCTGCTGACATAATGGAGAGCAACATTTGTTGCTCTGTCAAGCTGTCCTTATATGGCACAATGCACTGGAAATTTCAGTTAAGATTCTGCTTTTTACAAAGAAAATGCATCTTCCCCAAATATTCTACTTCATTCTTTCACTGCAGTGTTCAATAGCTCAAAGAGTTAAATCCAGATCTCTCTTATACACTGTGTGCAACTTCTAGTGAAGAGTTTTTCAAATGCAAATTCACCTGCTATAGTTTCTTCAAAGTTGCCTTCTTGTTTCATAGTAATTACACTTTGTCTACAACCTACAGACTAGGTCATGCTGTTCAATTTTCAGTTGCTGAAAAGAGGCAGCAAACGTGGGAATTTAGCCTTCTTACTGCCATAGAGGCTTCGGAAGGTTAATTCATAGTTCTTTCATTGTAAATAAGAATGAAGATACTGATTGATCTATTCTATAGGAAAGTGCTGAAATACATGGAGAAGTAACTTCAAGGGATAAAACAAATTGAAGCTTCAGGATTCTATTTTCAAGCCAAGATAGAACGGATAATCCTTTGGAAATGGTCAATTACTATGGACTAGCAATAAAAATTCTCAGTGACACGATTACAGTGGTAAGACCAGCTCTTATGGTAACTAAAGTGGATGGATACATAAGGCAGGTAGAGAAATAATTAACTAGAGACAGCAGAAATGTATGTATATAATTTTACTATACTTTTCAAATGTTTATTTGTGTAATAGCCAATTCTGGACTCAGCCAATGACCTGTTTGTGAATAATTTTTACCCTTTATTACTATTTTTCTCTTTACATTCGACCATTTAGCAGCCACGCATTAGTGTCCCATTAAATGAGTGCTATTCCCTTTTTTCTGTTTATATAAGAAACATACTTATTGCAAAAAGATACTGCAAAATGCAGTAAATTATAAAAAGGAAAGTAATCAACCACAATCTGATTACTAAGGGACTGCTACCATTTTGGTGTACATTTTCTTAGAATTTATGCATATATATTCATGTAAATAGATAAACTTCCATAAGACAAAAACGGAGCTTAAATCTGTTTTGTAACCATTTTTTCATTTAATATCAAATGGGTTTTATCAATAAATAAGAACATACATAAAAATAAATTATTATATATTTTATATGAATTATATATTACATATAATTATTATAAATAAATAAATCTATATAAATCAATAAGGACATATATATAACATAGAAAGATGTAAAATATATAAAATATAAATATATTATTAATATATGTAATATATTATAGAATATAAAAATATATCAAAATAATTATAATATTTATGTATACATAAATAATATTTCAGTGATCCCATCATTCATTTAACAAGTAATTATTGAGTCCCCGTGCTAGTCCTGAAGACACAGTGGTGAACAAGAATAAAAGGCCTCTAACTTATTTATTATCTTGTCAATGACTAATCAGATTTTCTTTTGAAGTTTTTAATGGATTTTTGTTTTTGCCCAGAATATTTGATAACTGTCAAAGGAATTGAGAGTGGATAACATTATTTTGGTAGATTCTTTCAATATTTAGGGTATTTTTAAAAATTGACATATAGTTGGTATACAATATTATATTAGTTTCAAGTATACAACATAGTGATTTGACAGTTATCTACATTATTAAATACCCTCACTAGTGCAGTTACTATCTGTCAACATAGAAAAATGCTACAGAAATACTGACAAATTCTCTATTCTGTACTTTCATCCTCATGACAAATTTATATTTTGATTGAGATTTTGTGCCTCTTTATCCCTTTCATCTATTTCCATGTGGGGTTACCCTCCTCCATGGTAACCACCGGTCACTTCCCAGTGACTATTAGTCTATTGCTCAGGGTATTAAGCAAAATCTCCAGACAAACCTATGCTACCTTTTGGATCATCAAAATGAAATCCTTTCTTTCAGCATCCATTAAAACAATAATATAATAGGCACTTAATGAGTGCAGTCTAAATACATTCCATAGATATCTTTTAATCCTCATAGAAACCCTATGGAGTAGATAAAATTATTGGTTGTATTATTTTTAGCTATTTACAGCTGAGGAGAATGAGGCAGAGTAAGTTGCCTAAGTGTATGAAACAAATAATAGGACTGGGATTTGAACCTGGCAACTTGACTCTAAAATCCTTACCCTAAGCTTGTTGGTGCTGGACTTGGTATGTAGCTGTATTATTGAAGCATCGCACATGTTATACTTATTTTTCATGTCTGACTCCTAAATATGAGTGTAAACTTCTTGAGAGCTGGGACCACGTCATTAAAGTTTATGTGCCTGGAAGAGTGACAGGTCTGTAAGAGGTATCCAGTACATTCTGAAGAATGAATGAATGGATAATGAATGCATGGATGAATGCTATTTTTAAATGTAACCTATCTGAAAAGAGAGTAAAATTGTTGGGGGAGTAGGTGTTTAGAAAATGTAATGAAAAGGCAAATTTCTTGCTACAAAAGCAATCCTTTCCATATGTAGAAGGCATCTTTAGTCCAGGATCAAATATGCACTGACCAGCATCAGACATACATTTTTACTCTGGTCTATAAAACTTGAAAAAAAGAAAATCTAAATGAGACATTAGTCAATCATCTGCATGTTACATGGATGTCCCTTATCCAGATATTTGGTGAGAGGCTTATATCTGTAAATATTCAGATGTTTGGTGTCATATCAGTCCAGTTTTTACTGGGTGAAGTTTTATTTCTCACCCTGAGATTTTTGTTCACCACTAACACTAATTTAAAAGCTTTCATTCAGGCTGAGTGACAAGCTCAATTTAGAAGTTAGAGCAAAAGCCCCAACTGTTGGACGGTGTGGAGTGGGGCCTCTAGCCAAGTGCGGCAGAGTTAACCTCTCCGTCTCAGCTGTTCTCATGGGCAGGTTTTTGAAGACAGCTAGGTCAGTGGTTCTCCACACATCTGGTAGGGGCCGTTAGGAAATTCATGGGAAGATTTGGTTGTCGTGTGACTGGGGAGTGCTGTCAGCATTGCAGGGATCTGAGCCAGGGTTCTGGACAGCCTGCACTGTATGGGGAGTTAGCATAACAGCAATTTGTTCCATGTCCCACATCCTGTGTGATTTTTAGATATTAAAAAATATATTTTTATAAATTAATTCCCTTTTATTTGCCTTTGAATGGTATATGTTGATAGATTTTTTTGAATTTTATGTCTGGAAACTTAAGGAAGCTTTAGAGAATATTTATTTTAAAAGGGGTGCTTTGGGTTTCAAAAAACCAGACATATGCCTCCAGAATAAAACTGTTCTGGATGATTGCAGGGTTTAATTTTCCTTAGAAATTCAATTCCAGATGAAATTTAGTAGGGTGAGATATTTGGCAAATATCTCTCCGGAGAGAATTTTTGAATTAATGCTTGGGACATTTAGAGTCTACCGTATGTTATGCCTCCATTTCCCCTTGTCCATTTTTGTCTTCCCCTCTTTTCCCCAGGGAGTATGAAATGTGACAGCATTTGAGGAGGATGGGTTTTTCTAAATGCGATTAGAAGGATGTGGATTGGGTAGTCTGAAACCCTCCTCGCTTTACGTTTGATGTGATCACATCGCTTCTTGGGAAAGGTAAATCTGGCAGCAGGGTATTCAGATAATGAAACACCACACCTCCCAGATAGGGTCATTCACTCCATAGACAAGTGAAAAATAAGTAATATTTGTCATACTTCCTTATACTTTCAGATTTTTCCCCCCCTTCTAATCATCCTGCCTAATTCTTACAACTATTTTCATCTCCTCTCCTGAAATCTCAGAGGAAAGGAATCTACACACGGTCTTCTGTAGGGAAGAAGGCTGAACATGTGATTGGTCGGGGACAGCTTCCCAGCCTGGCCTCAGCACCTTGCTTTCTCAGTTTGTCTTGGAGGACAAATGAAAGATTGTTTCTTTGCCTTCTAGGCTGACTCCCCTTTGGAGCCTGAGCCCTCGATACTGTGTGAATATAAAATTTTATAGCTAGTGATTTCGGGATCTTAACTGTTTTCCTGTTTGAGTATTTTAGAAACCATTCTCATCCTGAAAAAGGCCAGTCTAAGCTTCAATTTACATCTCTGCCTCTTTGTTTTTCCCAAAAAGCATCTCATATCTTTTGCATGGAGGAAAATCTGGGATGATAGCTAGCTAATTCTAATTGGCGCAAATTATGTAATCGTTTCAAAAAGATTGGTACGCTTTAGAGTGCTGTAGGAAGAAGGCTGGCATAGCACGCTTGCATCTGTGATTAAAATCCTAAACTACACTTCTGCCTGCACAAGGATAGACTCCTAACCGATCTCTTAATAATGTTTGGCAGGCTCTTTTGCCCTTTCATGTTTACAAGAAGGTAAACTTTGTAAAGCAAACATGTTCCTGTGGTGGTGCTTGTATTGTTTTCTCAAAACAAACAGAGGCAAGAGCAAAGCAAAAGCGAAACCGCCACGGGCGATGACAGGCTGGTGAGACCTAGCCCGAAGCCGCGGGGACGGGGGACGGCTCGCCAGGCGGCCCGGGGGCGGGGGTAAAGTGACGCCGATGTTCCCAGTGACCTTTGTTATCTTGTTACAAAGAACCCTCAAGGCCTCCCAGTACTTGATGATCTTAAACCTGGGCAACGGAGACTGATTTGAGCAGCCACAGTCTCTACCTCCTGATTTATCATTGCGCCAGAAATTCTCTCAGAAGTAAAGGTCTGAAAAGTTCGCAGGCCAAGGAGTTATTGAGGTGTAGTCTGGGAAAGGAAACTCAATGATACATTAAAATCCATCAAATCCTTGATCAGATTAACTGTCCTCTAGCAAGACCTTGGGGAAAGGGCATTGGAAGAGGGAAGGAGGAAGAGGTCAGAAAAGGTCCATAGGGGAACTTTGCTGGGAAAGGCAGGTGGACCTCCCCAGGAAAGGACCTGAGGGTCCCGCTGTTGGGAGGCAGGGGGACTTGGACAGCGATGGAAGGATGATCAACGGAGGGGCCACAAGGAGCTCAGCGCCACGCTTCTCCAGCGCAGCCAGTGTCTAGCACAGTGCATGGAGCATAGTAAGAAGACAGCACAGATTAGTTTCTTTCCTTCCTTGCAACTTCTTTTGAGATGGCCTATCCTTTGGTCTCTGGAGCTTTCCAGGACTTGCACTGGCTAACTGAGATGTGCTTTGGGCTCCCACCCCTTCTGCCTGGCAGCTCAAGGACAAGGTGTGGTGGTACCACCGCCTTCCCTACCATTACCCCACATGCTGTGACCTCTGTGCAGCCTACTCCAGTGCTCCCTGGGTGTGCGTGCCTGGGTCATATCCTCCCTCCCATCCTGCCCTCTCCTTCCATCCGTTCTTGTGTCAGAGCCAGAGACACACACTCTCCTTACGACTGATGCATGGGGCTCTGTACATAGGATACAGAGCCTGAGTTTGCATTAAACTGTCTCCAATACAATCAGATTATTTCATTCCAATTAATTCCATCTTGCAGGAGGTGTCAAGTTTGAAGCTAGGGTATATAAAAAAGCTGTCTTCCTTAAGAAATGTAACTCAGAAATCTCTAAATTTTGCTTTGTGAGGACAATTTCTTGGTGGACTTCCCAACCCTCTGTCCTCTTTTCACTTCCTCTAGGAGTGCCTTTGATTGGCTTGTTCCCGCTGCTTTGTCCTCTGTCCTTTGTTATATTTTAGTCACAGGAAGGAGATGCCTCGGGGGATTTCAGCTGGAGACTGCACGGAGCGTGGAATCTTCCTTGAGTTGGAGATGTGGAAACCACATGATCCCGCCGGCACAGTGTGTTTCACAGGCTTCTACACACAGTTTTTATATAAACACCATCCCCAAACTTGTGAGAACTATCCTTTCACACCTTACCTCATGTTGCATGTTTTTGCAGGGAAGTTTGTACCATGTAGAATCCATGTCTTGCATGTGACTAGAACCTTTGCCCGCTTTCAGCAGTTCCCAGTATGTTCCTCAGTCTCTCCCATAGGCCACGAGCTCACCGTATGAGTTTGCAACTCCCTTGTACATAAGCAAGTTAAGAGCAAGAGAATATTTTGATGAGCAGAAAGGTGAGAATCCATGTGTTCTAGTCTCTGATCTTGTCTAACCATTTTTATGAGCCCTCTGGAAAATCACTCAAAATTCTCTGAGTAACTAGCAACTGAGGCCCACAGTGTTCATTTCCCATGTAGGATTGCTGAGGGATCCAGACCTGGGATGCCTGCTTACGTGTCTTTTTGTGAATGTGAAAGCCCAGAGTGGGGATGCCATGTCATGCTCAGGTTGATGCACACGGGGACAACTAGTTATAGGAACTCTATGCTCTGTAAAGCCGTCTATCGTATCCTCTTGCATGTTTTTGCTTTTCACTTTTTGTTAATGTTCCTGTTGAAAAATCCCAACTTGCCTTGCTTCATGAGGCCAAGAGGAAAAGGAATATTTCTACCATGACTCCCTGTCAGTTATAGCCCACATTCTTAAGACATTCTTGGGGATTTATTCGCCAAACTCCTTTCTTCAGTGTTGGAGCAATTCTCTCTACTCCATTCTCCCTCCACCTCATTTCCTCATTGTCTCATTCCTTTTTCTGGGTAGGGGTTAGAATTATAGTCTGTACACCTTCGATTATCTCTTGTTTATAAAATGTAATGGCCCCTTTGCAATGGAAAAGAAAACAAGAATATTCTGTGGGAGAAAGGGAAAGGGTGATTTCTTCCCCAGTTTCTACCATACTGAAAAATAGCATGCAAATAATTGGACAATTCCTGTCTGGATGCACTTACACCTTTCTTGGAGATAGGTAAGATTGCACATGTCATTCTGTGCAGGCATCGCAGTGGGACCAGAGGGCTCTAATCATTAGTTAATGAAGCAATTCTCTAGGGCTGTACGGACCCTGCTTTTGAGGAAAGGAAATTGCTGAAAAAAGAGCTTCTCTTCTGTTGTCAGTTTTTAATGATCTAGATTCGGCAGACCTGAATTTCTGAAGTGCCCGATTTTGTCACACATTGCGGAAGTGCTGCTCTTTTGTTCCTTTGATGTGGGGTGGTTCTACACAGAATGCGAGTCAACAAGAGATTTAGAATAGAAAGTCATGCTTACCAATAAAAGAACAGAGAGAAAAATTCCAGCTGACTTTGTCCTTATTCATGAGGAAACCTCGTACTGTCCCAACCCTTTCTGTGTATCATTCATTTTTATTAACTTGTAAGAAATGGTGTGGAAAAGTAACACGACACACACACACACACACACACACACACACACAAAATAGAAATAGGAAAGGCAAGCAAAATACTTGTCAATAGAACAACACACTACATGGGCTGTGTTAACTTTATCTGGCTTCAGGTTGCCAGAGTCCATTGGCTGTACTTATGCCATTCGTTATTGCTCTTTTAGTTCAAACCCTGGCCAGTAGTAAACATACAAAACCAACATTAGCCAGAGAGGCGGGTCTGATATCACATTTTTTGAGAACAGAGAGAACTGGCATAATCACTTGGGCTGCACATTTTTGAAGGGCTCCTGCTTGCTGACCAGGCTCCACAGGGTAACACAGGAGGCAAGACTTTGTTTTTAACATTAGGGCCTCAGCTGGAGTAGCAATTCTTTTTTTTTTTTTTTTTTTTTTTTGGCTGAATTATATATCGAGATCCTCATGTATTTGGTTTGAAGGAAAGGTCTGCTCTTCACACAAGCATGTATCCCACTGCTTTAAAATTGAATGTGTATATTAAAACAGCATGTAAGCTAATTTGTTTTCTGGAAATCAAACATTTCTAAATTCTGGAAGTGAGCTTATTCTTTCAAGATAACCTCTTTAGTTTTTCTTCTGAGAAGCAGAGTAGTTTTGTAAGATTAGTGATGATTGCTAATTTTTTCCCCTGGAAAACCAGATCTTTCTTGTTAAATTTGCCAAAAGGAGGATTTGTCTACAGAGATACAACAGAGCGACCACGTATTTCTCCAACTTTCTTCTCTTCCTCCTGTCTACAGCTCTATGCCTTTGCTTGTGTTCCTCTCCTTCTCTGAAATGCTGACATGCATTGTCTGTATTTTCACACCTACCCTTTCTTCAGGGTCCAGCCAGAAAGTCACTTCTTTAATGAATTTCTCCTATTATAGACACTTCGTTTTCTTCTAAAATTTTTGTTATAGAATGGATAGTATGTGTGTGTGCACTTAAGCTCTTATTTGTGGCTTCTAGTAAACTGTGTTGTTATTTGTTACTTAACATTTCCACCCACATAGGAAAAAGAGTGGAATTAGTCTCAGAGAGAAAGCAATTAGCCATCAGTGAGCACCTACTCAGTTCTAGGCAGCATGTGAGACGCTCGCCATGCATCATCTCACGGTGTGCGGTCACGTTCATGGACTCTGGAGTTAGACTCTGAATTCAAAGACCATATCTCCTTTCCTTACCAGCTGTATGGCCTCAGAAAGTTTTGCTATGCCTCAGTTTTATTTTATATGTAAATTAGACTAACAGTAACCTCATTTGGTTGTTGTCAGGATTAAATTAGATTATATGCGTGATAGGCTTAGAGCACCTGGCACATTTTAAACCCTCAATATATATTAGATATTATTATTCACCCAAAGAACCATCCTATGAGGTAGACATTTTCTCCATCTTGCAAGTGAAAAACCTGAGGCTGACAGGTTAAAGAAATTGCCCGAATTTACATTCCTCACTGAGGAATGTAGAGTAAGCACGGGCAAACACACATCTCTTATTCCAGAGCTCAAGCTCTTCTTGCTAATGACGTGTGTTACTTAAATTTATATAGCAATCCCCATGCCATATGACCTTAACATCCTTTTTGCACTAGGTAAATTAACAGCTAGCTTAGTGATGGCAAATTGGCAAAGGTCATTAAATGTATGTCAAATGAGGTCATGAATGTGAAAGTATCTGGTGGAGTGCTTAAAACTTATTCTATCAGATACTGTTAAACACCTTTGGTGGAAAAGGTCACACAGACATAATGAACTTGCAGTGGCAGGCATGCTTCTTAAGGTTTTGAGCAGTACAATGGGAAAATTTTGCAGATTTTTAGAGTGAGATCAGTTGCAAGAAATATTGAATTATAAAGGGATGGTAAGTCAGTACTTTTCAAATATTTTTGAGTCATTGAATACTTCTTTTTTGGTCAAATTAAATCTTTTGTATAAGTCCAATCAAGAATAACATAAACCAAGGTAAAGTTCTTCTTTGGTGACCACATCATCTTTTGCTGAGGTAACCCCCCTCATCCTTTAAGACATCTCTTTAAAACCTTAGATAGCTTCAAGACACAGTCCAATGTTTTATTTTTTACTTGAAAAGTAAATAGGGCAGAGAGAGGTAACGGTATTGGTCCAAGTTCCTAAGTACAAACTCAAGAACTTGATTCTTTTCACTCTGCCATTCTGCCTCAAGGAGGAGACACGTAATCACTTCTAGTTTTCTTTGTCTAGTGTTTTGTGACTATTGCTGACAGCTGGCACAATGCAGGCAAAAAATTACCTCTCTCATAGCCTAAGTAAGGGAATACAAATGCAACCACCCACATGGTCAGAAGCCAAGTGGTTTGAATTGTTTGGAGGCAGTGCATTACCAATGCAGAAGTTTTCAAAGGAGACCAAGTATTAAAATTCTTTCATTTGAGTGACTATATGAAAAGAAAATGAAAAAGGTGAAATTTGAATTTTTCCTTTAAATGACATAGTGCATTTCAAGGATTTTAAGCATAAGGTGGTAGGAATAAAAGGAAGGTGACTGAATCAACTGTTTTTCAGTGGTTTAATTGTGAGGATTGTACTTCACATCAATCTGCTCTCCTTATTGCCACTACTGTGTCTATAATAAGTCACATGGCACTATATTAAGTCTAATATTATGTCATGATATTATTATTAATATTATATTATTTGTGTTATACACTATAATAGTATGTCACATTATTACATAACATTATTATAGCTGTAATATTATGCCACAATAATATGTCTATTATTTGAAGATAAAGAATATCTTTAAGGGAAAATATAATACAGGCAGACCTTAGAGATAGTGCAGGTTAGGTTTCAGACCATCACAATAAAGTGAATATTGCAGTAAAGTTAGCCACATGAATTTTTTGGTTTCCAAGTGAATATAAAAATTATGTTTACACTACACTGTACTCCATTAAGTGAACAACATCATGTCTAACAAAACAATGTACATACCTTAATTAAAAATACTTTATTGCTAAAAAATGTTATTCATCATCTGAACTTGTAGTGAGTCAGTCTTTTGCTGGTGGAAGGTCTTGCCTTGAAATTGATGGCTGCTTGACGGAGGAGGGAAGTGGTTGCTGAAGGCTGGAGTTGATGTGGCAGTTTATTAAAATGAGACAACAAGGAAGTCTGCCACATCAATGGACTCTCTTTCACGTGTGATATCTCTGTAGCATGCAAGGCTATTTGATAACATTTTACACACAGAAGAACTTTTATACTTAGAGTCAATCTCTAAAACACTGCTGCTGTTTTATGTAAATATTAAGTTTACATAATATTCTAAATCTTTTGCTGTCATTTCAACAATCTTCACCAGGAATAGATTTCACCAAGAGTAGATAAAAAAAAAAGCATCTGTAAGAAACTTTGCTCATCTGTAAGAAACAACTCCTCATCTGTTCAAGTTTTACCACGAGATTGCAGCAACTCAGTCATATCTTCAGGCTCTGCTTCTAATTCTAGTTCTTTTGCTATTTCCTCCATGAAGTCTTGAACCCATCAAAGTCATCTATGAGGGTCGGAACCAACTCTTCTAAACTCCTATTAATGTTGTATTTTAACCTCTTCTCAGGAATTACGAATGTCTTAATGGCATCTAGAATGGTGAATCCTCTCCAGATGGTTTTCAATTTAGTTTGCCCAGATCCATCCGGGGAATCACTGTGTAGGGCAGCTATAGCTTTACAAAACGTGTTTCTTAAATAATAAGACTTGAAAGTCAAACCACTCTTCTGTCCATGGGCAGAATGGGTGCTGTGCGTTAGGCATGACGACAGCATCCGTCTCCTCTGCGCCTCCCCGCCAGAGCTCTCGGAAAGTGCTTGTGAGCCGTTTCAGTCCGGACCCCAGTTGGGACCTTTCCAACCTTGCTTTTCAGTGGCTCCTCCAAGCGCACCTCTGAACTGTAAGACTGACCCAGATGTGTAACGAAATGTCTGTGTGAACTGCTCCCCAAAGAATTTACCAGCACTCACTTTTCATGTGGTCATGGGGAGGGTCGAATCATGCCCTAATCAACATCTGACCATTTTACTGTTTTCTATCTCTCTGTCCTAAATTTCTTCCAGGAGCTCCAACTCCTTTGCATTCTATTATATAAAATAACTTTCCTCATTTTGGGAAACATTGGTGCCAAGACGACACTAAAGTCTTGGGGTTTCAGCTTCCTTCCCAAGTGCTTTTTGAAAAAGTTTTTCCAATAATATATCATTCTTCCCCAGATGAATTCAGCCTGTAACACTATAAAGTATTAAAACACATTTGGTGTCTTACGCTATTAAAAAAATTTTACTGTAGCAAAAACACATAAAATTTACCATCTGTACCATTTTTAAGAGCATTGAGTATATATTCCCATTATTGTGAAATGGACCTCAACTTTTTATTTGTAGAACTGAGACCCAGTGTCCGTTAAACTACAACTCTCCTTTTCCTCTTCCCCACTATAATTATTTACAAAATATTTCTGGACAAGAGAAACACAATTTCTATTTAAATAAAGATGATGAAACTGTGCACATGTGTTAAATGATCTGAGGAAGATGGAACAAGTTGTCAGGTAGTAATTTGATTGAATGAATGAATAGATAATGAAGGAAGCATTTGATTAACCTCAGTTTAGTCAGTGGTCTCCCCAAGAAATGTAAATATGAAGTCAAATGTATACCTGAATGCAAGTAATTCTGGAATATATAAATCAAAACAGAACGAAATTTCCATGTTACATCCAATGAGTGAATTATGATGGAATTTCCAGTTCCACATTAATCTTTTTTTAGAGGCAGATGACCTCTTGCAGAAATCAAATGATCCTAAGATTGTTGCATGAGGATCTTTTTAGTTAAAAGAGACAGAAATTTATCCCAGTCTCTTGATTAAAATAAGAGAACTTGGGTATCTTGAAAGGTTTTTTCCCTCATGAAATAACTAAGGTGCCCCCTAGCAGTTATATGCTATAGGCTTACGATCTTTGAAGAAGTGACATTCTCTCTTAGCCACCTATCAATGTTCAATAAAAGATCATCACTGGCTGTGTTTGGGTCATGAGCCTGCCCCTGGGCCAATCACTGTCTCCAGGGATGCGGGGTATTTTGCTTGGGCAGCCCGCGTCACATGGCTTTGATTATGGTGGGAGGCGCAGGATGATTGACAATCCCATCAGGGGAGGAGTAGGCAGTTCCTCAAATGAAAAGGAATGAAAAGAAGGAAGAGATAATAAAGCATAGGCAGAAATAACAGATGTAACCTCTAATATTAAAAAAAAAAAAAAACGGAGTCATTCTGAAGGTCGTAGAGGGCACAACAATGGCCCAAATCCCTAGAAATTCTGCTCAGGTGCCCACTATAGGCCTGAATCCCTAGTTTCCTTTATGGAGGCTGCCTAGTTCTGTTTCATTTTGAATTTTTTTCTCCCATATGTTGAGTTTTGAAAGATCATTATTTTAAAAGAAGGTGATAATGGTTATCATCATTATTACTTTTTAATTTGAGGTTTATCTTTTATTTCAGACACAGGATCCATGGCAATGTTTCTTTGAATTGGAAGGCTCAGTTCCTTGGTGCCCCACCCAGGAGTGTGGGAAATTCTCTCTTGAGTCATCTGTACTTATGAGTGTGGTATCACAGATTTAGAAAGAATACCTTTGGTCTGTGGCTCTACCAACATCTTGAAATTTTTTTCTAAAATATCTCCTAAATCCTCCCAACCAGTCCCAGTGTGACTCTGAGGTCCCGTAATTATCACCCCTTGTCTCGGCCCCAGATCCAGAGCTTGGACAGCGGGAGCTTCAGCAGGTGCGTTAGATCAGCCCCCCTGAGCTTCTCACCTCTGCCTGTTGGTTGTGCTCCATTTCGTCAGCTCTGACTCTGGTAAGGCCAGCGCTGCAGTTCCCTCTGTACGGCGGAGGCCTGCTGGACATTCAAGGTCAGATCCCCAAGGGACCAATCAATTCAGTTCGGAGCTCCAATATGCTCCGGCCGTTTGCATTCAGCTTCATCTAAAATGGAGTGGTTATGCGCTTCTTCCAGCTGCCTGGATACAGAGCTGGGAAAGCCAAGCTTTGGTAGAAAGGATGGCAGGATGCGTGTATTTTTCCCATGGTGAGTGGAAGAATATATTCACTGGGTGTAACTGGGCACAATCACAAAGATACACGTGCAGGAATTTTCACTGAACCACTGTTTTTTAATAAAGATTGGAGACAATTTACATTTCCAATGATAGAGGATTGATGTCATAAATTAAGGTAGTATTCACCCAACAAAATCATTAAAATAATTAAGTAAAAAATTAAAAGTGAGGAAGTAGATATGTGTTTGAATATGTATCCGTATAAAACATGTGATTGAGTTATTGATCACCCATTAACATAAATAGTTAAGGTGACATGTATAAAGCAACTTCATTTTTATAAGAATATATGGGTTTATTTGTATAAACTGTTAGAGGTAGGAGGTGAGAATTTGTGCTGCTGTGATAGTATCACGGTCAGAGAAGCAGGAATGCCATGCTTCTGCTCTGCTGATCATGGGCTTTTCTCAGGTGTTGCGGACCTAGAAGGCGATACTCGGGAACAATAGGAGATGTTTACTAATAACTAGATAAGCATCTGGTTCATCTTGGGATTTCTCTGTTAAAAGATCGTTGGGAGAACGTGCTTAGATCTGAGACCTTTAAGTGAGGATCACAGGTGGTTAGTTCTGTAAAGACCATCCTGTTTTTGACTTACCTATTTAGTTCTAGGTACTGAGTACATGGGGCACACATGCACACAACTCCGGGATTTAAGGTGTCATAATTTGGTCCACTGGTTAATATGCCATAATGACCATTCTGAACTCCGGTCAAACGACAAACGGTCACTTTCTAGGGGGTGTTTGAGTGGAGGTATGTGTGGAGTTAAGAAGATGAGTGGAAGGGTAGATTTATTACCAGAACATGTGTGTATAGAAAAAGGGCTTGAAGCATTTACACCAAAATATGACAGTGCTTTTGTTCTGTACAGCAGGATTACAACTGATTATGAATTTTATAAATTGGTAGTTGTTTATACTTGCTGAGTTACATGGATTTCTTGTGTAATGCAAAAGTCATACATGAAACTTCAGCTTTAATGTCATTTTAAATGAACACTCTTGCCCCATCTCCATCCAACACTCATGTTCTAATCAGCAGGACATTTTGCCTCTAATTGTCTAGAGGCATTTTGCAGAAATAAGCACCTTCTTTTTCAATCTTAGGTTGCTCATTAGCTGGCCCATTTTTCAGATAAGGCTTAAATGAATTCTCAGGAGCTCTTATCAGAGCCTTTACTGAATGCCCATAGCATTGGCTGCCTGAATGTGCCTGAGATAGAAGCATATACAAAGAAGATTTTAATTTGACTGGAGGACAATTTGACAGGGAAGGACACTGGAGGAAAGAAAACCAATAATAATAACGGTAATAAAAGTGACCCCTGCACTAGGGCTTGCTGTGTACCAGGGCCTGCTAAAAGCTTTATCAACCCATTTGTTCCCCAAAACACCATTAATTAGAAATTGTTATAATCCTCATTTTATAGATAAAACTCCAAGAGGTCAAATGATTTGCCAACGCTCACTCTAAACCTGGGCAGTCTGTCACCAGTGTCTAGATGTCAACCACCCTGCAGGGTGTTGGTGGCTGCAGGTGGGGCATCTATTCAGTGGCTGATGTGTACTTGTTCTTCAGGCTAACCATGATCCCACCCTTTGGGCTAGGGGGTTCCCAAATTTTATTCATAGTATCTGAAGCACTTGTCATACTGAGTTGTGCCTTTTTTTTTTAGAACAGTCTATTCCCTCTCTTAGATTGTGAGATCCTTGAAAGATAGGGTTTATGTTTTGAAGCTGTTTTCCTAGCAATTGCTATATTGCCTGACTCGTAGAAAGTGCTCAATAAAAATAAGGTGGCTAATAAATAAATTAGCCACTAATTCCTATTGGTGCACTAATTCCACCAGTTGCAAAATTACACTGATTCATAAGTAGGAGCTGAAGTTACACTCAAACAATAGATTAGTTTCTTCCAATGATGTCACCATATAGGCAAAGTGTCCTCCTCAGACAACTAGCTCAGTAAGTTGCCCATATGTATGGTTCTGGACTTAGTTATATGGAGAAATAATTAGGTGTGATCTCTACTTTCTAAGAGTTTGTGGTCTAGAGAGCCAGACATGAAATTATCATCATATGTTGCTTATAAAGGAAAATGTGGTGTTTCTCTGGGTTAATATCATGCTTGGCATTTTGTGGGCTAGAGAAAAAATAAAAGAATGTGGCCCCAGTGGTAAAAAAAGTCATGATTATTAAGTCAAAAAAACTATACACACATTGCTTTGAGTTTTTCTTTTTAATTCACTGAATTATACAAAAATAATTTTGTGATCTTGTGATAACATTGATTATAGTTAGTGTTTCTTGTCAATGACTTTATTAATTTATTTTCATTTAAGTGCATTACATATCTTATTTAGTCCTTACAATAAACTCTGAGATGGATACTATTATTATCCCATGATACAGATGTGATTCCAGACTTTTCCTAAAAACTCAATTCATTTATTTTAATAATTGTGACTGACAAAAGAATAAGATCATATTTTAGAATTTTATAAAAAATATAGATTAAACTGTCTTGTATTCCAAATTCAGCAAAGTAACATACTATTACCAAGTGCTTCATTTGGTTTTGTTTTTTTAGAACTAAACAGTGTGACTTTGTTGCTAAGCATGTAGGAATTTAGAAGGGGGCATTTCTTGGAGGAGATAACTTCAGGTTGGTCTTTGAAAGAGAAAAAAGGGACACATTTAATGTTTCTTAAAAGGTATTTGATTGTCAACTTTTAAAAAGTCTGTAATTCTGTGCTTTGATAACCAGTCTGCAGGTGGGCAAAGGGACTGATTTCTGCATAGTTTCTAACATTTGTTATTTTCCAGTGGTTGCCCTCTATCACTGAGAGTCAGGATGACCAGCCCATGAATATGGGCTTCTCTCCTTAATCTTCCCTACTTCCTGGAATTGCATATCTAAACTTAAAGGCAAAGCAGGTGGGACATTTACACCTAGTGATCATCAGGAAGAGGAATGAAAAACGTGGAAACACATACCAATGCTATTGTAGGTGATCACTGGACATCTGAGGAAATGTGGTGGGATGCTGTCTTCTCTAGGTTTTATCTTTAGAAAATCCTTGAAGGTGTACTCATTTTCCAACAGCCCTGGCAATGAATGATAACAGTGTGGAGTAGGTTAGCACTGAGGTGAGTTTCTGCTAATTGAAAAATGGGTTGGGTTTAGCTGAGAAATATTTCCCTAGGTTATGCATGCTCACCCTTTGCACAAGAAGGTTTTGACTCATTTTCTCTGTCTTCCTCTAGCTCAGGAACAAAAGGGGTATATAGTAATCAGGTAGGTCACCTCTGCACTGCACAGGAAATATTGTGGAAGCAAAAGTTTTATACCATTGTCTCACTATTCCACCTCCTATTCTAACACAAACAAGTAAATCATCTCTTCCCATATGAATTTTATACTGCAGCTTTCAGAACACAACACCAGGGAGAGGAAGATGTGCTCATTCCTTGCATCCTGGGATATATATTTTATTACCTGGCATGGAGAGTCCAACAGCAAAGGAAAATATTACAGCAGAGCCACAGGGATAAATGCTTGCTATATACCATATATTAGATTAGGGATATATTCATTGTTATGTTTCTAAGTTTAGATTCAAGATAAGTTTTCTAATGCCCCAAAAGCCCAGTGAAGATATGCTTAAGGGTACACAATTTACTACATCAGTTGGCAATACTAGACATGAACAGCTCTCAACTTAGTCAACCATGAATAGCAACAACAAAAAAAAGCAAAGAAAAGCAAAATAATTAGGTCTATGAAATAGTCTATAGCACCAAGAAGTGATATAACCTGAAAATTATTTATGACCAGAAATAGAGTATCTGGATAATATGTTTAGTGTTCTCAATGAAAATTTTGAAGATGTGACCTTCATGAAGTATAAATAACTAGTAATAAAGAGAACATGGTCTTGGACAAGGAACAACAGTTGTTATAAGGAGAAAATACAAGGAATTTCAATACTATAAGCAGAACCAAATTATCTGTAGGAAGCAGAACTGACACTAGAAAATTTAATCAATGAAGAAAAACTTTTAAAACTTCATAGACTAAAGTAGAAAAGGAAATGTAAAAAGATAGAAAACAAAACACTAGTAAAAGCTGATAAATGGAAAATCTGCAAATTTTAAATGTTCCTAAATAAGATCGAGATGTGTAGATCACAGCATTAATTACACTAAAATGATAAAGAATTTCAGATTAAGTCTATAAATTATACAGCATCCCTGTTTTCTAGGTAAGATTAATGGTAATATATCTATACCTAGGTATGATAGAAGACATTTTAAATTTTGAGAGGAATGAAAAAAAATCCATGACCATCAAGGTAGAAAATAAAATGCAGTTTTGTTCAAAAGAATGTGAAGGATGCTGACTTCATACTTTTAAAATGCCACAAAAAAATGAGGCAACATAAGCAGAAAGTACCATTCATAACGGCAGCAGAAAGAGCTACCATTCATGATCACACATTAGGGCAACAGATTTTTAATGCAGTCAAAGCTTTAGAATATGTTGGTTATGTAAACTGCATGAAAACTAATTACCCAAGGGCATTCTTTGATTGAGAGATGAATTATTCAAAACCAAAAATTTCAAAAAAAGGAAAAGTCATTATGTGAGTTTTGAAATAGTATAAATATAGAGGTCAGAATAAAAAATATTGTAAATTGAGTAACAAAATAAAATCCAAATGTTTAAATTAAAAAAAGTAATTATAGTAATAAGTAATATTACATACTAAACTGAAATTTGAACATTTGAATATAGGCACTTTTGGTTCCAGTTACAATGAAGTATCTGGTATTAGATTTAACCTCCTGTAGTAAACAACTATAAACTGGAAAATACATATGAAACATTTTCAGGCATTATGTAGTGGACAGCATGGAGCTGCAATCTTTGAGAGAGAGGAACATATGAAGCAAGCTCTACATTCACTCAGGCTTTCTTTCAGTGGGTATTTTCCAAAATGTAGCAGCAAAGTGGAGCCTAAGCAGAGAACATTAGCTTCTTTGAGTAGAGGAATCAGGGATTGGAGTCGCTAAAACAGCTGAATTCGAAAGCAGAGTAGCAGAAAGGAAGAAGCTGCAAAGAAGATCCATAAATTTGTGGAGGAATGCCTCCTGAGTGCGTGCCGGATCCTAAATTGTGCATAGGCAAGACAAGATTATGTAAGACTAGCAGAGAACAACTGCTGGGACAGAATGGAGGCCATCCAGTGCTCAGGAAATACTGGTTTTCTGATTCGGTCAGAGTGGAGAGAACTTTATGCACTTCGTAATCACATTTAAGACCTCACAAAGGTCCTGCTTTAGGAGTAGGTATGACATTCTTGGAGTAGAGACTATTTTAGTTTTGAACTTAGTCTTCGACAGGTAAGTTTAAAACTAACATAGACTAATCCTGAAGAAACCTAAATTTAAATATCCATAGGATCAAAGTGATCTACAACTATTCCATTGTCTGCCAAACAAAATATAGCCTTCACTGAAGGAAGATAATGCAACTCAGTGTCTCCATAGCACTTTATTAACAATGTCCATCTTACAATAAAAAACAAACCACTAGATATGCAAAAAGGAGGAAACTATGGTCCATAACCAAGAGAAAAGCCAGACAAAAGAGGGTCCAGAGATGACTGAACTGTTGAAAGTTGCAAGGAATATAAAATTACCCCTATAGAAACATTATTTATATAAATACAATTTAGAAGAAAAAATAGATAAATGTAATTGAACTGTTGTGGTATTTTAGCAGAGAAATGGAATCTCTGAAGGAAATTAAATAAAAACTTTATAAGTAAAAAAAAATATGTAGAACAAGTGCAAAACATAAAACACAGTATTTGGGACCAGTGGCACAATATAAAATGGCTGAATATATGTATATTTGGAAGCCCATGAGGATAGAAGAGAAGGTGCGTGGTGGAATAAATGGATACAATTTTTCTAAAATTGGTGAAAGGCATCACCCCAAAATGCATACCCTATGCAAGATAAATACAAAGAACCACAACCATTACATTCTAGATAAACTACTAAAAACCAAAGATGAGAAATTCTAAAAGCATACAGAGAAAAAGGACCCTCTATATTTGGTAAGACAACTAACTTCTCATTTAAAACAAACAACAAAAAACTTATAGGAATAGAGTGTGATCCTTAAAATCCTGAGAGAAAAAACTGTCACTTAGAATTCTTTTTTTAAAAATATTTTTTCAAATCTATTTATTTTATTTTTTATTTTGGTATCATTAATCCACAATTACATGAGCAACATTATGGTTACTAGAGTCCCCCCCCCCATTATCAAGTTCCCAGCACATACCCCATTACAGTCACTGTCCATCAGCGTAGTGAGATGCTATAGAATCACTACTTGTCTTCTCTGAGTTGTACAGCCCTCCCCGTGTCCCCCAACATTATGACTGCTAATCGTAATGCCCCCTTTTCCCCCTTGTCCCTCCCTTCCCACCCATCTTCCCCAGTCCCTTTCCCTTTGGTAACTGTTAGTCCGTTCTTGGGTTCTGTGAGTCTGCAGTTGTTTTGTTCTTTCAGTTTTTTCCTTTGCTCTTATGCTCCACATATGAGTGAACTCATTTGATACTTCTCTTTTTCCACTTGGCTTATTTCACTGAGCATAATACCCTCTAACTCCATTCATGTTGTTGTAAATGGTAGGATTTGTTTTCTTCTTATGGCTGAATAATATTCCATTGTGTATATGTACCTCATCTTCTTTATCCATTCATCTACTAATGGACACTTAGGTTGCTTCCATTTCTTGGCTATTGTAAATAGTGCTCAGATAAACATAGTGGTGCTTCTGTCTTTTTCAAACTGCGCTGCTGCATTCTTAGGGTAAATTCCTAGGAGTGGGATTCCTGGGTCAAATGGTATTTCTATTTTGAGTTTTTTGAGGAACCTCCATACTGCTTTCCACAATGGTTGAACTAATTTGCATTCCCACCAGAAGTGTAGGAGGGTTCCCCTTTCTCCACATCCTTGCCAACATTTGTTGTTGTTTTGGATGTTGGCTGTCCTCACTGGTGTGAGGTGATATCTCATTATGGTTTTAATCTGCATTTCTCTGATGATTAGCGATGTGGAGCATCTTTTCATGTGCCTGTTGGCCATCTGAATTTCTTCTTTAGAGAAGTGTCTATTCATGTCCTCTGCCCATTTCTTAATTGGATTATTTGCTTTTTGTTTGTTGAGGTGCATGAGTTCTTTATATATTTTGGATGTCAACCCCTTATCAGATATGTCATTTATGAGTATATTCTCCCATACTGTAGGATGTCTTTTTGTTCTACTGATGGTACCCTTTGCTGTACAGAAGCTTTTCAGCTTGATATAGTCCCACTTGTTCATTTTTGCTTTTGTTTCCCTTGCCAGGGAGATATGTTCATGAAGAAGTCACTCATGTTTATGTCCAAGAAATTTTTGCCTATGTTTTTTTCTAAGAGTTTTATGGTTTCATGACTTACAATCAGGTGCTTGATCCATTTTGAGTTTACTTTTGTGTATGGGGTTAGACAGTAGTCCAGTTTCATTCTCTTACATGTAGCTGTCCAGTTTTGCCAACACCAGCTGCTGAAGAGATTGCCATCTCCCCATTGTGTATCCAAGGCTCCTTTATCATATATTAATTGACCATATATGTTTGGGGTTAATGTCTGGACTTCTATTCTGTTCCACTAGTCTGGGGTCTGTTTTTGTGCCAATACCAAATTGCCTTGATTACTGTAGCATTGTAGTAGAGCTCCAAGTCTGGGAGCGTAATTCCCCCTGTTTTATTCTTCCTTCTCAGGATTGCTTTGGCTATTCGGGGTCTTTTGTGGTGCCATATGAATTTTAGAATTATTTGTTCCAGTTCATTGAAGAATGCTGTTGGTAGTTTGATAGGGATTGCATTGAATCTGTAGATTGCTTTAGGTAGTATAGCCATTTTGACAGTATTTATTCTTCCTAGCCAAGAGCATGGGATGAATGTCCATTTGTTAGTGTCCTCTTTAATTTCTCTAAGGAGTGTTTTGTAGTTTCCAGGTTATAGGTCTTTCACTTCCTTCATTAGGTTCATTCCTAGGTATTTTATTCTTTTTGATGCAATTGTGAATGGAATTGTTTTTCTGATTGCTCTTTCTGTTAGCTCATTGTTAGTGTATAGGAAAGCAACAGATTTCTGTGTGTTAATTTTGTATCCTACAACTTTGCTGAATTCAGATATTAGTTCTAGTAGTTTTGGAGTCAAGTCTTTAGGGTTTTTTATGTACAATATCATGTCACCTGCAAATAGTGACAATTTGACTTCTTCTTTACCAATCTGGATGCCTTGTATGTCTTTGTTTTGTCTGATTGCCGTGGCTAGGACCTCCAGTACTATGTTGAATAACAGTGGGGAGAGTGGACATCCCTGTCTTGTTCCCAATATTAGATGAAAAGCTTTCAGCTTCTCGTTGTTAAGTATGATTTTGGCTGTGGGTTTTTCATACATGGCCTTTATGTTGAGATACTTGCCCTCTATACCCATTTTGTTGAGAGTTTTTATCATGAGTGGGTGTTGAATTTTGTCAAATGCTTTTTCAGCATCTATGGAGATGATCATGTGGTTTGTGTTCTTCTTTTTGTTGATGTTGTGGATGATGTTGATGGATTTTCAAATGTTGTACCATCCTTGCATCCCTGTGATGAATCCCACTTGATCATGGTGTATGATCCTCTTGATGTATTTTTGAATTCGGTTTGCTAATATTTTGTTCAGTATTTTTGCATCTATGTTCATCAGGGATATTGGTTTGTAATTTTCTTTTTGGTGAGGTCTTTGCCTGGTTTTGGTATTAGAGGGATACTGGCTTCATAGAATGAGTTTGGAAGTATTCTCTCCTCTTCTATTTTTTGGAAAACTTTAAGGAGAATGGGTATTATTTCTTCTGTATATGTCTGGTAAAATTCAGAGGTGAATCCATCTGGCCCGGGGTTTTTGTTCTTAGGTAGTTTTTTTTATTACCGATTCAATTTCATTGCTGGTAATTGATCTGTTTAGGTTTTCTGTTTCCTGCTTGGTCAGTCTTGGAAGGTTGTATTTTTCTAAGAAGTCCATTTCTTCTAGGTTTTCCGGCTTGTTAGCATATAGATTTTCATAGTATTCTTTTATAAATCTTTGTATTTCTGTGGGTTCCATTGCGATTTTTCCTTTCTCATTTCTGATTCTATTTATGTGTGTAGATTCTCTTTTTCTCTTAATAAGTCTGGCTAGGGGTTTATCTATTTTGTTTATTTTCTCAACGAACCAGCTCCTGTTTTCATTTATTTTTTCTATTGTTTTATTCTTCTCAATTTTATTTATTTATTCTCTGATCTTTATTATGTCCCTCCTTCTAGTGACTTTGGGCCTCATTTGCTCTTCTTTTTCCAATTTCAATAATTGTGTCTTTAGACTATTCATTTGTGATTGTTCTTCCTTCTTTAAATAGGCCTGGATTGCAATATACTTTTTTTTTAGAATGGCCTTTGCTGCGTCCCCCAGAAGTTGCGGCTTTGTGTTGTTGTTGTCATTTGTCTCCATATATTGTTTGATCTCTGTTTTAATTTGGTCATTGATCCATTGATTATTTAGGAGTATGTTGTTAAGCCTCCATGTATTTGTGGGCCTTTTTGTTTTCTTTGTACAATTTATTTCTATTTTTATACCTATGTGATCTGAGAAGTTGGTTGGTAGAATTTCAATATTTTTGAATTTACTGAGGTTCTTTTTGTGGCCTAGTATGTGGTCTATTCTGGAAAATATTCCATGTGCACTTGAGAGGAATGTGTATCCTGCTGTTTTGGGTGTAGAGTTCTGTAGATGTCTGTTAGGTCCATCTGTTCTAGTGTGTTGTTCAATGCCTCTGTGTCTTTACTTATTTTCTGTCTGGTTGATCTGTCCTTTGAAGTGAGTGGTGTGTTGAAGTCTCCTAAAATGAATGCATTGCTTTCTATTTCCTCCTTTAATTCTGTTAGTATTTGTTTCACATATGTCAGCACTCCTGTGTTGGGTGCATATATATTTATAATGGTTATATCCTCTTGTTGGACTGACCCGTTTATCATTATGTAATGTTCTTCTTTATCTCTTGCTACTTTCTTCATTTTGATGTCTATTTTGTCTGATATAAATACTGCAACACCTGCTTTTTTCTCCTTGTTGTTTGCATGAAATATCTTTTTCCATCCCTTCACCTTTAGTCTGTGTATATCTTTGGGTTTGAGGTGAGTCTCTGGTATACAGCATATAGGTCGGTCCTGCGTTTTTATCCATTCTATTACTCTGTGTCCTTTGATTGGCATATTCAGTCCATTTACATTTAGAGTGATTATCGATAGATATGTACTTATTGCCATTGCTAGCTTTAGATTCGTGGTTACCAAAGGTTCAAGGGTAGCTTCTTTACTATCTAATGGTCTAACAACTCTCTTGTTAAGCTATTATAAACACAATCTGATAATTCTTTATTTCTCTCCCTTCTTATTCTTCCTCCTCCATTATTTATATACTAGGTGTTTTATTCTGTACTCTTTTACAGTTCCTTTGACTGTTTTTGTGGATAGTTGATTTTACTTTTTGCCTTTAGTTAGTTATTTGGATGGTCTGCTTTCTTTGCTATGATTTTATTTTCTCTGGTGACATCTTTTTAGCCTTAGGCATGCTTCCACCTAGAGCAGTCCCTTTAAGATATCCTGTAGAGGTGGTTTGTGGGAGGCAAATTCCCTCAGCTTTCACTTGCCTGGGAATTGCTTAATCCCTCCCTCAAATTTAAATGATAATAGTGCTGGATACAGTATTCTTGGTTCAAGGGCTTTCTCTTTCATTACGTTAAACATATCATGCCATTATCTTCTGGCCTATAATGTTTCTGTTGAGAAGTCTGATGATAGCTTGATGGGTTTTGTAGGTGATCTTTTTTCTCTCTCTCGCTGCCTTTAATACTCTGTCCTTGTTTTGATCTTTGCCATTTTAATTATTATGTGTCTTGGTGTCGTCTTCCTTGGTTCCAGTGTGTTAGGAGATCTGTGGGTTTCCATGGTCTGAGAAACTATTTCCTTCCCCATCTTGGGGAAGTTTTCAGCAATTGTTTCTTCAAAGACACTTTCTATCCCTTTTTCTCTCTCTTCTTCCCCTGGTACTCCTATAATGCGAATATTGTTCCGTTTGGATTGGTCACACAGTTCTGTTAATATTCTTTCATTCCTAGAGATCCTTTTATCTCTCTCTGCCTCAGCTTTTCTGTATTCCTGTTCTCTGATTTCTACTCCATTAACAGTCTCTTGCACCTCGTCCAGTCTGCTCCTAAACCCGTTGATTGCTTGTCTTATTTCTTCATTGTCTTTCCTCACTTCCTCCCTTAGCTCTTGCATATTTCTCTGTAGATCCATCAGCATGGTTATGACGTTATTCTGAATTATTTTTCAGGAAGATTGTATAAGTCTAACCTATCAGGCCCTCTCTCTGGGGTTTTCTGTGTGATCCTTGTGTGAACCATATTCCTCTGTCTTTTCATGGTGATAGAAGTGGTTGCTGGTAGGTGCCACGTGTGTCAGCTGGGAGAACAAAGTCCCTTCCTGCTTGTTGTTCTCCTTGCCCTTCTCAGCAGCCTGAGCTGGTTTCTCGCACACCGGGAGGCAGTCTCTGGGATAATCGCCTGAGCTGCCTGTGTGTGTGGCCGCCTCAGCCTAGCCTATAGCACTGCAGGGGTTTGTAGTCTTTCTGGGTGCGTTCTGGTCCCCTTGGGGCTTTCCAGGCCTTGTTCTGGGTTCTGGGGCCCTTCTTGCTTATCTGTGCACCAGCCAGAGTAGATTCTGTAAGGTTGCTGTGGGCGTGGCCGTTCCTCAGCTCTTCCACAGCCGTGGCAGATCTGCCGGACCCTTTGCAGCGCTGGCTGGGGGGGAATGAATAGCAGGCTGCTGATCTCTGTGGGAAGCCTTGGTATGGCTGCTTTGCCCATTCGCCGGCAAGGTGGTCCGAAATTCCCCAAGACTCCCAGCCTGCTGGGCTGAGTACACTGGGATGATTTTGTACCGCTGTTGGGTTCTTGTCTCTTTAAGACTTTTAAAAAAGCATCCACTTTTCTTTTGTCCCAGGGGAGCCAGCTGAGGGGACCCACTTGCAGTCTCCATCTCGGATCCTGCCCTTCTGTTTCTGTAATCTCTGGTACATTATGTGTTGTGTGTCTGTGCTCCCAGTGCAGATCACCAGGGCTGGTTATATGGTGGGACTATGCTTCCACTCCCTCCCTACTCTTATTCTTTTCCTCCCACCAGTGCGCTGGGGTGGGGGAGTGCTCAGGCCCGCTGGGTCGCAGCTTTGTATCTTACCCGCTTCGTGAGGTGCTGAGTTCTCGCAGATGTAGCTGTAGCCTGGCTGTTGTAGTGTATCTTCTGGTCTCTCTTTTATTTGTATTTGTTGTATTTTCACAAATATATATGGTTTTGGGAGATTTCCACGGCCCTGCTCATGCTGCCATCTTCCCAGAAGTCCTTTTTCTAAGAGTTTTATGGTTTCATGACTTACATTCAGGTCTTTGATCCATTTTGAATTTACTTTTGTGTATGGGGTTGGACAATGATCAAGTTTCATTGTCTTACATGTAGCTGTCCAATTTTGCCAACACCACCTTTTGAAGATGCTGTCATTTCCCCATTGTATATCCATTGCTCCTTTATTGTATAGTAATTGACCATATATGTTTGGGTTAATATCTGAACTGTCTATTCTGTTCAACAAGTCTGTGGGCCTGTTCTTGTGCCAGTACCAAATTGTCTTGATTACTGAAGCTTTGTAATAGAGCTTGAAGTCTGGGACCATAATTCCCCCTATTTTATTCTTCTTTCTCAGGATTGCTTTGGCTATTTGGGGTCTTTTGTGATTCCATATGAATTTTAGAACTATTTCTTCCAGTTCATTGAAAAATGCTGTTGGTATTTTGGTAGAGATAGCACTGAATCTGTAGATTGCTTTAGGAAGGATGGCCATTTGACAATATTAATTCTTCCTACCCAAGAGTATGGGATGAGTTTCCATTTGTTAGTGTCCTCTTTAATTTCTCTTAAGAGTGTCTTGCAGTTTTCAGAGTATAGGTCTTTCACTTCCTTGGTTAGGTTTATTCCTAGGTATTTTATTCTTTTGGATGCGATTGTGAATGGAATTGTTTTGCTGATTTCTCTTTCTGCTTGTTCATCATTAGTGCATAGGAAAGCAACAGATTTCTATGTATTAATTTTGTATCCTGCAACTTTGCTGAATTCAGATATTAGTTCTAGTAGTTTTGGAGTGGAGTCTTTAAGGTTTTTTATGTACAATATCATGTCATCTGCAAATAGTGACAGTTTGACTTCTTCCTTACCAATCTGGATGCCTTGTATTTTTTTATTTTGTCTGATTGCCCTGGCTATGACTTCCAGTACTGTGTTGAATAAAAGTGTGGAGAGTGGGGATCCCTGTCTTGTTCCCGATCTTAAGTGAAAAGTTTTCAGCCTCTCGCTGTTAAGTATGATGTTGGCTGTCGGTTTGTCATATATGGCCTTTATTATGTTGAGGTAGTTGTCCTCTATACCCATTTGGCTGAGAGTTTTTATCATGAAAGGATGTTGTATTTTGTCGAATGCTTTTTCAGCGTCTATGGAGATGATCATGAGGTTTTTTTTTTTGCTATTATTAATATACAATTACATGAGCAAAATTATGGTTACTAGACTCCTCCTATTATCAAATCCCCACCGCATACCCCATTGCAGTCACTGTCCATCAGCATAGTAGGATGTTATAGAATCACTACTTGTCTTCTCTGTGACTGCTTTCCCCACGTGCCCCCCCCCACTACATTATGTGTGCTAATTGTAACAGCCCTTTTCCCCCCTTATCTCTCCCTTCTCATGCATATTCCCCATCCCTTTCCCTTTGGTAACTGTTAGTCCATTCTTGGGTTCTGGGAGACTGCTGCTGTTTTGTTCCTTCAATTTTTTCTTTGTTCTTATACTCCATACATGAGTGAAATCATTTGATACTTGTCTTTCTCCACTTGGCTTATTTCACTGAGCATAATACCCTCTAGCTCCATCTATGTTGTTGCAAATGGTAGGATTTGTTTTCTTCTTATGGCTGAATAATATTCCATTGTGCATATGTATCACATCTTCTTTATCCATTCATCTACTGATAGACACTTAGGTTGTTTCCATTTCTTGCTATTGTAAATAGTGCTCAGATAAACATAGGGGTGCATATGTCTTTTTCAAACTGGGCTGCTGCATTCTTAGGGTAAATTCTTAGGAGTGGGATTCCTGGGTCAAATGGTATTTCTATTTTGAGTTTTTTGAGGAACCTCCATACTGCTTTCCACAATGGTTGTACTAATTTACACCCCCACCAGCAGTGTAGGAGGGTTCCCCTTACTCCACATCCTCACCAATATTTGTTGTTGTTTGTCTTTTGGGTGGTGTCCATCCTAACTGGTGTGAAGTGAAATCTCATTGTGGTTTTAATTTGCATTTCTCTGATGACTAGGTCATCTTTTCAGGTGCCTGTTGGCCATCTGAATTTCTTCTTTGGAGGAGTGTCTGCTCAGCTCCTCTGCCCATTTTTTAATTTTGTTATTTGCTTTTTGTTTGTTGAGGTTCGTGAGCTCTTTATATAATTTGGACGTCAACCCTTATCCTATATGTCATTTATGAATATATTCTCCCATACTGTAGGATGTCTTTTTGTTCTACTGATGGTATCCTTTGCTGTACAGAAGCTTCTTAATTTGATAGAGTCCCATTTGTTCATTTTTGCTCTTGTTTCCCTTCCCAGGGAGATAGTTTTATGAAGAAGTTGCTCATGTTTATGTCCAAGAGATATTTGCCTATATTTTTTTCTAAGAGTGTTACGGTTTCATGACTTACATTCAGGTCTTTGATCCATTTTGAGTTTACTTTTGTGTATGGGGTTAGACTATAATCCAGTTTCACTCTCTTACATGTAGCTGTCCCGTTTTGCCAATACCACCAGCTGTTAAAGAGGCTATCATTTCCCCATTGTATATCCATGGCTCCTTTATCGTATATTTATTGACCATATATGCTTGGGTTTATATCTGCTCTTTCTATTCTGTTCCACTGGTCTATGGGTTTGTTCTTGTGCCAGCACCAAATTATCTTGATTACTGTAGCTTTGTAATAGAGCTTGAAGTCAGGGAGCATAATTCCCCCTGCTTTGTTTTTCCTTCTCAGAATTGCTTTGGCTATTTGGGGTTTTGTCATTCCACATGAATTTTAGAACTATTTTCTCTAGTTTATTGAAGAATGCTGTAGGTATTTTGATAGGGATTGCATTGAATGTGTAGATTGCCTTAGGCAGCTTGGCCGTTTTGACAGTATCAATTCTTCCTAGCCAAAAGCATGGGATGAATTTCCATTTATTAGTGTCCACTTTAATTTCTCTTAAGAGTGTCTTATGGTTTTCAGAGTATAGTTCTTTCACTTCCTTGGTTAGGTTTATTCCGAGGTATTTTTTTCTTTTGGATGAGATTGTGAATGGAATTGTTTTGCTGATTTCTCTTTCTGCTAGTTCATCGTTAGTGTATAGGAATGCAACAGATTTCTGTGTATTAATTTTGTATCCTGCAACTTTGCTGAATTCAGATATTAGATCTAATAGTTCTTGAGTGGATTCTTTAGGGTTATTAATGTACAATATCATGTCATCTGAAAACAGGGACATTTTGAGTGCTTCGTTGCCAATCTGGATACCTTTTATTTCTTTGTGTTGTCTGATTGCCGTAGGTAGGACCTCCAGACCTATGTTGAATAAAAGTGGGGAGAGTGGGGATCCTTGTCTTGTTCCCTATCTTAAAAGAAAAGCATTCAGCTTCTTGCTGTTAAGTATAATGTTGGCTGTGGGTTTGTCATATATGGCCTTTATTATGTTGAGGTACTTGTCCTTTATGCCCATTTTGTTGAGGGTTTTTATCATGAATGAATGTTGAATTTTGTTGAATGCTTTTTCAGCATGTATGGAGATGATCATGTGGTTTTTGTCCTTTCTGTTGATGTAGTGGGTGATGGTGATGGATTTTCAAATGTTGTACCATCCTTGCATCCCTGGGATGAATCCCACTTGATCATGATGGATGTTCTTTTTGATGTATTTTTGAATTGAGTTTGCTGATGTTTTGTTGAGTATTTTACCTTTTATGTTTATCAGGGATTTTGGTCTGTGATTTTCTTTTTTGTGCTGTCTTTGCCTGGTTTTGCTCATTAGAGTGATATTGGCTTCATAGAATGAGTTTGGGAGTGTTCCCTCCTCTTCTACTTATTGGAAAACTTTAATGAGGATAGATATTAGGTCTTCTTAAATGTTTGATAAAATTCAGGAGTGAAATCATCTAGTCCAGGGGTTTTGTTCTTAGGTAGTTTTTTGATTACCAATTCAATTTCTTTGCTGGTAATGGGTCTAGTCAGATTTTCTGTTTCTTCCTTAGTCCACCTTAGAAGGTTGTATTTTTCTAGAAAGTTGTCCATTTCTTCTAGGTTTTCCAGTTTGTTACTATATAATTTTTCATAGTATTCTCTCATAATTGTTTGTATTTCTGTGGTGTCTGTAGTGATTTTTCCTTTCTCATTTCTGATTCTTTTTATTTGTGTAGACTCTCTTTTTCTTGACAAGTCTGGCTAGTTGTTTATCTATTTTGTTTATTTTCTCAAAGAACCAGCTCCTGCTTTCATTGATTCTTTCTATTGTTTCATTCTTCTCAATTTTATTTATTTCTGCTTTAATCTTTATTATGTCCCTCCTTCTACTGACTTTGGGCCTCATTTCTTCTTCCTTTTATAGTTTCATTAATTGTGAGTTTAGACTGTTCATTTGGGATTGTTCTTCTTTCTTGAGGTAGGCATGTATTGCAATATATTTTCCTTTTAGCACGGCCTTCGCTGCATCCCACAGATTTTGTGGTGTTGAATTGTTGCTGTCATTTGTCTCAATATATTGCTTGATCTCTGTTTTTATTTGGTCATTGATCCATTGATTATTTAGGAGCATATCATTAAGCCTCCATGTGTTTGTGGGCTTTTTCATTTTCTTTGTGTAATTTATTTTTAGTTTCATACCTTTGTGATCTGAGAAGCTGGTTGGTACAATTTCAATGATTTTGAATTTACTGAGGCTGTTTTTGTGGCCTAGTATATGATCTATTCTTGAAAATGTTCCATGTGTGCTTGACTAGAATGTGTATCCTGTTGCTTTTGGATAAAGTGTTCTGTAGATGTCCATTAGGTCCATCTGTCCTAAAACATTGTTCAGTGCCTCTGTGTCTTTACTTATTTTCTGTCTGGTTGATCTGTCCTTTGGACACAGTGGTGTGTTGAAGTCTCCTAAAATGAATGCATTGCATCCTATTTCCCCCTTTAATTCTGTTAATATTTGTTTCCCATATGTAGGTGATCCTGTGTTGGGTGGATAGATATTTATAATAGGTATACCCTCTTGTTGGACTGATGCTTTTATCATTATGTAATGTCCTTCTTTGACTCTTATAACTTTCTTTGTTTTGAAGTGTATTTTGTCTGATACAAGTACTGCAACTCCTGTTTTTTTCCCACTTGGTTGCATGAAATATCTTTTCCATCCCTTTACTTTCCATCTGTGTATGTCTTTGGGTTTGAAGTGAGTCTTTTGTAGGCAGCATATAGATGGGTCTTGTTTTTTTAATCCATTCAGTGACTCTATGTCTTTTGATTGGTGAATTCAGACCATTTACATTTAGGATGATTATCGATAGGTATGTGCTTATTACCATTGCAGGCTTTAGATCTGTGGTTACCAAAGGTTCAAGGGCAATTCCCTTACTATCTAACAGTCTAATTTAACTTACTTCGTCTACTATTACCAACACAACCTAAACGTTCATTTTTTTTCCTCCTTTTTCTTCCTCCTCCATTTTTTGTATGTTATGAATCATATTCTGTGCTCTTGTCTTCTGTTGGGTGACATCTATGTAGCCTTAGGAATACTTCCATCTGTAGGAGTCCCTCCAGAATGCACTGTAGAGGTGGTTTGTGGGAGGTAAATTCTCTCAGCTTTTGCTTTCTGAAAATTGATTAATCCCTCCTTCAAATTTAAATGATAACCTTGCCGGGTAGAGTATTCTTGGTTTGAGGCCCTTTCTCTTCATTGCATTAAAAAATCATGCCATTCCCTTCTGGCCTGTAAGGTTTCTGTTGAGAAATCTGATGATAGCCTCATGGGTTTTCCTTTGTATGTGATCTTTTTTCTCTCTCTAGCTGCTTTTAAAAGTCTGTCCTTATCCTGGATCTTTGCCATTTCAATTATTATATGTCTTGGTGTTATCTTCCTTTTGTCCCTTGTGTTGGGAAATCTGTGCACCTTCATGGCTTGAGAGACTATCTCCTCCCCCAGATTGGGGAAGTTTTCAGCAATTATCTCCTCAATATCACTTTCTATCCCTTTTTCTCTCTCTTCTTCTGGTACTCATAATGTGGATATTGTTCCGTTTGGACTGGTCACACAGTTCTCTCTATATACTTCCATTCTTAGAGATCTTTTTGGTCTCTGTGCCTCAGTTTCTTTGTATTCCTCTTCTCTAATTTCTATTCCATTTCCTTTCTCTTCTACTACATCTAATCTGCTTTTAAATCCCTCTATTGTGTTTCATTTCAGATATGTAATTTCTTAATGATTGAATCTCCCAGTTAAATTCGCCCCTAAGTTCTTGAATATTTTTCTGTACCTCCATGAGCATGTTTATGATTTTTACTTTAAACTCTCTTTCAGGAAGATTGGTGATTTCAGTTTCATTTGGTCCTTTTCCTGGGGTTTGTGAGATTTTGGTCTGAACCAGGTTCCTTTGACATTTCAAAATTCTGTGTGGTGCCCTCTAGTGCCCAGAAGCTCTAGAGTGAGGTTGGGGGTCTTAGGGGAGCAGCACTGGTACCTGTGGGGAGGAAAGAGCTGATTCCTGATTCCTGGCTGCAGTGCCTTTCTCCAATATCAGAGCCCGTGGGTGGAGAACACAGGTGTAAGCCTCTGTGCCTGGCATCTCTAGCTGTTGTAGGCAGGACCTACCTCTGGCTGGCCTGATGCCAGACCAGTGACTAGTCAGTCTTGGAAGGTTGTATTTTTCTAGAAAGTCGTCCATTTCTTCTAGGTTATCCTGTTGTTAGCATATAGATTTTCATAGTATTCTCTAATAATACCTTGTATTTATTTGATGTCTGTCGTGATTTTTCCTTTTTCATTTCTGATTCTGTTTATGTGTGTAGATTCTCTTTATCTCTTAAGAAGTTGGCTGGGGGTTTATATATTTTGTTTATTTTCTCAAAGAACCAGCTCCTGGTTTCATTTATTTTTTCTATTGTTTTATTCTTCTCAATTTTATTTATTTCTTCTCTGATCTTTATTATGTCCCTCCTTCTGCTGATGTTGGGCTTCATATGGTCTTCTTTTTCCAGTTTCAATAATTGTGACCTTAGACTATTCATTTGGGATTGTTCTTCCTTCTTTAAATAGGCTTGGATTGCTATATACTTTCCTCTTAGAACTGCCTTTGCTGTGTCCCACAGAAGTTGGGGCATTGTGCTGTTGTTGTCATTTGTTTCCATATATTGCTTGATCTCTGTTTTAATTTGGTCATTGATACATTGATTATTTTGGAGCATGTTGTTAAGCCTCCATGTGTTTGTGAGCCTTTTTGTTTTCTTTGTGCAATTTATTTCTAGTTTATACCTTTGTGATCTGAGAAGTTGGTTCGTACTATTTCAATCTTTTTAATTTACTGAGGCTCTTTTTGTGGCCTAGTATGTGGTGTAATCTGGAAAATGTTCCATGTGCACTTGAGAAGAATGTGTATTCTGTTGCTTTTGGGTGTACAGTTCTGTAGATGTCTGTTAGGTCCATCTGTTCTAGTGTGTTGTTCAGTGCCTCTGTGTCCTTACTTATTTTCTGTCTGGTTGATCGATTGTTTGGAGTGAGTGGTGTGTTGCAGTCTCCTAAAATGAGTGCATTGAATTCTATTTCCTCCTTGATTCTGTTAGTATTTGTTTCACATATGTTGGTGCTCCTGGGTTGGGTGCAAAGGTATTTATAATGGTTATATCCTTTTCTTGGGCTGACCCCTTTATCATTATGTAATGTCCTTCTTTGTCTTTTGTTACTTTCTTTGTTTTGGAGTCTATTTTGTCTGATACAAGTACTTCAAAACCCTCTTTTTTCTCCCTATTTGCATGAAATATCTTTTTCCAATCCTTCACTTTTAGTCTGTGTATGTCTTTGGGTTTGAAGTGAGTCTCTTGTAAGCAGCGTATAGATGGGTCTTGCTTTTTTATCCATTCAGTGACTTTATGTGTTTTGATTGGTGCATTCAGTCCATTTACATTTAGGGTGATTATTGATAGATACGTACTTATTGCCATTGCAGGCTTTAGATTCGTGGTTACCAAAGATTCAATGGTAGCTTCTTTATCATCTAACCATCTATCTTTACCTCTCTTATTATGCTGTTAGAAACACAGTCTGGTGATTATTTATTTCTCTCCCTTCTTATTCTTCCTCCTCCACTTTTTATACGTTAGGTGTTTTATTTTGTACTCTTTTGTGTTTCCTTCAGCTGCTTTTGTGGATAGTTGATTTTATTTTTTGCCTTTAGTTATTATTTAGCTCGTCTGCTTTCTTTGCTGTGATGTTATTTTCTCTGGTGACATCTATTTAACCTTAGGAGTACTTCCATCTAGAGCAGTCCTTTTAAAATATCCTGTAGAGGTGGTTTGTGGGAGGCAAATTCCTCAGCTTTTGCTTATCTGGGAATTGTTTAATCCCTCCTTCAAATTTAAATGATAATCGTGCTGGATACAGTATTCTTGGTTCAAGTCTGTTTCATTGTATTAAATATATCATGCCATTCTCTTCTGGCCTGTAAGGTTTCTGTTGAGAAGTCTGATGACAGCCTGATGGGTTTTACTTTGTAGGTGATCTTTTTTCTCTCTCTAGCTGCCTTTAATACCCTGTCCTTGTCTTTGATGTTTGCCATTTTAATTATTATATATCTTGGTGTTGTCCTCCTTGGGTCCCTTGTGTTAGGAGATCTGTGGGCTTCAATCATGAGTGACTATTTTGTTCCCAAGTTTGATGACGTTTTCTGCAATTATTTCTTCAGAGACACTTTCTATCCCTTTTTCTCTCTCTTCTTCTTCTGGTACCCCTATAATGCAAATATTGTTCTGTTTGGATTGGTCATACAGTTCTCTTAATATTCTTTCATTCCTAGAGATATTTTTATCTCTCTCTGCCTCAGCTTCTCTATATTTCTGTTCTCTAATTTCCATTCCATTAACAGTCTCTTGCACCTCATCCAGTCTGCTCTTATGTCCTTCTATTGATTGATTCATTTCTGTTATCTCCCTCCAGACTTCATCCCTTAGTTCTTGCATATTTCTCTGCAGGTCCATCAGCTTGGTTATGACTTTTATTTTGAATTCTTTTTCAGGATGATTGGTTTTATTTATCTCACCAGGCACTCTCTCTGGGGTTGTCTGAGTTATTTTTGACTGTATCATATTTTTCTGCCTTTTCTCCGCAATAGAAGTGATCTCTGGCAGGTGGCACATGTGTCAGCTGGCAGAACAAAGTCCCTTCCTGCTTACTGGTTGCCTTGTCCTTTCTGCTGGCTGTGCCAGTTACCATACACCAGGATCAGTCTCTGGGATAATCTCCTGGTTCTGTGGTTGGGGCGGCCCTCAGGATAGCCTAGGGCACTGCAGGGGGATGCAGACATGCTGGGTTTGTTCTCCTGCGAGAATGGCCCCCCTTTGTGCCTTCCAGACCTTGCCCCAGCTTCCTCTGTCTGTGCTGGGCTGCTGTGCACCAGCAGCAGACTCTAGGTCTCTCATGGTTAGCTGCAGGCTGGAAGAAGAATCTGTGTGGTTGCTGCAGGCAGGACTGCTCCCCAGCTGCTCTGTAGCTATAGCAGGTCAGCCAGTTAGCTTGCAGAGCCTGCAAGGGGGAATGAACAGCAGGCTGCTTTTTGCCGTGAGGGGCTTTGGAGCTTTGTTGCCACCCAGGTGGTTAGGGCACCTGAAGTTCCTTAAGATTTCCAGCCTGCTGGGTTGAGTGTGCCAGGACGATTTTGTCCAGCTGTTAATTAAGCCCTTGTCCCTTTAAGACTTTTAAGTGTCCACTTTTCTTTTGTCCCAGAGGAGCTGGCTGTGGGGACCCACTCACAGTCTCTGTCTCAGATTTTACTTTTCTGTTTCTCTAATACCCAGTACACCATGCAATGTGTGTCTGTGCTTCTGGTGCAGATTACTAGGGCTGGTTATTTAGTAGTCCTGTGCTTCCACTCCCTCCCCACTCTCTTTTCCTCCCACTGGTAGCTGGGGTTGGGGGAGTGCTTGGGTCCCTCTGGGTCACAGCTTTGTACCTTACTCTTTTCATGAAATGCTGAGTTCTCGCAAATGTAGATGTAGCCTGGCTGTTGTACTGTATCTTCTGGTCTCTCCTTTAGGAATAGTTGTATTTGTTGTATTTTCAAAAATATATATGGTTTTGGGAGGAGGTTTCCGCCGCCCTACTTACACCACCATCTTGAGCTGTCTCCTATAATTCTATACCAAGTAAAAAAATGTCCTTTAAAAATGAAGATGAAATTTTTAAAAAGTTCAGATAAACAAAAAACTGGGACAATTTGTTGCTATCAGAAACAAAGCACAAGAAATAGAAAAGTAAGTTCTTTAGGCTGCAGAGAAATGAACCCAGATGAAAGCAGAGTATTAGAAGTGGTAAATATATACATTAAAAAGTCCACTTAAATATTCTTAAATTATTGAATGCTTAAAATAGAGCTAATGAAAATGTGTGGTAGGATTTATACTATGTTTAGAGGTAAAATCTGTATGACAAAAGTGATACAAATGGCAAGGAATTTTGCTGTTATATGTTGTTACATCTTCTGTGAAGTGAAATGATATTAATTCAATGTACACTCTGTTGTGTAAGATTAATAATCCTAATTGTAATCTGTACCACAATTATTAAAGAAAACACAAAGAACAATGAAAAAGTTAAAGTAAAATATTAAAATTACTGAATAAACTCATCTATATCAGTAGTTACATTAAATGTAAATGGACTAATACTAGTTAAAGATAGATATTGTGAGACTATGTTGAAAAACAAATACAACTATATTCTGTTTACAAGAGGTATCTTAAATAAAAGGGCACAGGTAAGGGTGGACATGAAAAAATGGAAAAAATATATCATACAAACACTAATCTTAAAAGTAATGTGGCTATATTGATTTCAGACAAAATAGATTTCAAGACAAAAGTATTATTAAATATAAAGAGGGATTCTTCATAATGGTAATATATTTCAACTAAAATATAAAATTTCAAACATCTGACTTTAAAAAATGTAGCTTTAAAATGAATGAAGAGAAAAATGACAGACTAAAAGAAGAAATAGACAAATACAAATATTGGAGATTTAAAAACTCCTCTCTATAAATTATTTGAACAAGCAAAGAAAGTTCTTAAGAATATAAATTTGAACACTATAATCTGGCTTGATCTAATTGATAATTACTGAATATTATATACCAAATAACCATAGATTATACATTCTTTTCCAGTATACATGGGATATTCACCAAAATATGGTACATATGCTGGTGCATAAATAAATCTCAACAAATGTCAAAGGATAGAAATCATACAGCATATGTTCACAAACAATGGAAAATTCTAGAAATCAATATTTTAAAAATAACTAGAAAAATCTCCAAATATTTGGAAATTTAATAAAATACATCTCAGTAACCAATGGTAATTAGAAAACATTTTGACTCTAAATAATAATCTGAGTACATTTCTAAATTTGTAGAATGGTGCTAAATCACTGCTTAGAGGACTATGTATAGCTTCATTAATGATTCTCATTATTCATGGTAAGTATTTTCTATAAAGTTACTACAAACTTTGAACTAGTCAAATTCTGAGTTATTGCTCCCAGGGAAAAACAAGGTTAGGTTTCTGTGAGTCTCTGGTCACAATATTTCATCAACCAATAAATATATAACCTTGTTTTGTATACGCTTCCCTTTAGAAACATATATATTCATCAACATTGAACTCAGAGCCAACAGTGTTATAACTCATGCCCGAATGAAGCTTATCTAACACATTTATTTCCTTCTTGAGACAGAGCACAGCCTTCTTGTGCTTTAGGAACACTTGTCAGTGCTTCATCATTATGCATAGGGGCCATTTAAACAGTGAAATCAACAGCAAAAAGTGCAAAAATTAAACAAAAGTGGCATTAATAGACCACAAAAAGGACATTTTGCACACCGTAAGAACTGAAAAAGAGGACCCAGCTTCCTTTTGTTTAACCTCAACCTGTAATGTGCCCCTTGGACAACACAGATTTTTTTTGCTGCTTTCTGCACATGTCTGCAAATGACAGGGAAGACACTGTGAGTGTTGCTTTTGGGGTTACAAATAAATTTTAGTGAGCAGGTTCATTTGTAAATTCAGAATCCAGAAATGAGGATCAACTCTATTTACCTTTTTCTTTCTCTTTTTTTGGCAAATATCCTCAGGAGAGCAAAGTCCCTTTTACAAACAGGTGAAATAAAGTTCAAAAAGAAACAAAATTATAGAGAAAGTCTAAGAAAGGTAAAATAACAGAATTGTATTGCAGTTATATTTTTCATAAACTTTAAGTATTTGATGATTTGCTGGTAAAATATAAAAGACTAAAATTGACTCACAAGTAAAATAGCTGAATAACCATGGAATAAATTTAAAATGTTTTTAAAGGATTACATCCATTAAATTTTCTAAGCAAGATTACCTTATCTCTTTCTATGTCAAAAATTTACATAAAATTTGATAACTCTTAGAATTTGAGAGTACATATTTCTGTAGAAAAATCATATCTAACTTAAAACAAAGCCATTAAGATATTTAATCATGAAATATTATAGACACTGCTATTTAAGTCAGAAGCAAACTAAGAGTATTGTTACAACATATGCTAAATTTTTCTGAGTTTCTAGACATTAAAAGGTGGTCTGAGACAGAATATACACATATGAGAAGAGAAGACACAACTATTGTAAAAATATCATCTTATTTACAAATCTAAAAGAATAAACCAAGAAATTATAAAACTTAAAAAGTGTATTGAAGTAGTTACACATCAAATAAATACTTAAAAGTCCCTATGCCAGAAAAATTTATCACAGTATGTGAAAATGATATAACAAAAATGGAATAATTAAAGAAAAATATGTAGGATATAATGAAGAAAATCATAAAATTTTATTGAGTGATACAAAAAATCCAAATTTAGTTAGAAGATTGAATATTTTAACTGTCAGTCCATCCAAAGTACCCTAAGGCTTAGTGCAATAGGACTTATTTAACTCCAAATTTTCTAAAGTTTTTTTTGAAGAGTAAATAAAACTACCTAAAAAAATATTGAAATAAAAAAGTATTGATAGGGTGCATTGGAATGAAAAATGGCTAATTAATAGCTGATATTCGATTTCTGATATAGAATATATGAATAGAACCTATGATAAATTTCACATCACATATTAGTGGAGAAGTGAGAAATTATTAAAAAATAGTCCTATGCAATAAATACTGATTTTCACTTTGTACTGCACTTCATAATTTGTAGTTTGGAAAGAACTAATTTTAAAATTCAAAACAAAAAAGACCAGAATACATAAAGTATGCTTACAATTTTATAATTTAGCAATAAGAATACAACCTGATTTTTTAAATGACAAAACATTTGAACAAATACCATAAAGAAAACACGTGAGTGGAAAATAAGCAAAAGAAAAGATGTGCAACAGTATTAATTATCTGAGAAATGCAAATTAGAATGACAATGAAAATTAAAATTACTTGTACTTACACACTAGTAGGTACTCAGTGGAAAGTTCAGAAGGCCAATCTGAGTACAGCATGTAAAATTCGGTGGGGTTTTATAAGCTACATTTATAGATGTGTCCAAGAAGATAGTAGTAAGATTGGTACATGCTGAGTCAGATCCCATAAACAAGGGTTTGGCAGACTATGGCTCACAGGACAAATAAATTTCGTCCACCTATCCTTTCTCCTGAGCAGCAAGCTCTGTGCAATCCTTGCCCCTTTAGCAGCCCTCTTGCTGTTGGAAAGTCTCTCAGAGTGCCTGCCTTTTGTCCCAGAGCAGCCAGTTGTGGGTACCTGTTCACAAGTGGCTGGAATCTCAGTCTCTGAGTATTCTACCTGTCTTAGCTTTCCAACCCCACTAATCTCCAGAGTACCATGCAATGTAGGTTCATGCTCCCAGAGCAGGATCTCCAGGGCTGGGCGTTCAGCAGTCCTAGGCCTCCTCCACTGCTTCCCTCTCCATTTCTCTTCTTCCCACCAGCGAGCTGGGGTGGGGGGAAAGGCTTGGGTCCCGTTGGATCATGGCTTTGCTACTTTACCCTTTTCTGTGAGGTCTTCTCTTTTCCCCAGTTGTAGACAGTCTGTCACAGTCTTCTTTCCTGTCACTCTTTCAGGATTAATTGTGTTTGCTATATTTTCATATTATATGTGGTTTTGAGAGGAGATTTCTGTCTCACTTCTTATGATGCCATCTTTAAGCCCTTCAAGGGGATCTTACTTATTTTTATAAACAGTGTTTCTAAGATTTTATTGTGTTCCTCATTTTCTTTGTCTTGTAATAACTTTATGGTTTTATATAGTAATGAGGGCATTATTTTATGGTCTCATATTTAAGAATGCTAAATTTCCCACAATCTTAATGTGAGAGAGTAGCTAGAATAACTCTCCTCGATTCTTGGTTCCAGGTCTTGGTCCCAACAGTGTTGAAAAATACATATATACTGGAAGATATGCTGGCTCTGTTCTCCTTCAAACTTACCTAGACCTTCTTTTGCTTTTATTCCTATTGCTCTGCTCAATTTGTATTCTACTTTGTGTGAGTTTTCCTCAGTAAAGGACTGGCTTAAAGGGTGCTTTGATTGGTTGGTTACAAGTGTTTATACCAGGAATATGCACACTTAAAAAAATAAAATACTAGGTAATATTGTAGGGCTTCTGGGCCATAGGCAGTCTGTGGCAAATTATTGAATCATTTTAGGATACTACAACACAACGTTAAGTCCAAGAACAGACCAACCAGACAGAAAATAAGGAGACAGAGGCACTGAACAACACATTAGAACAGATGGACTTAACAGACATCTACAGAACACGCCACCAAAATGCAGCAGGATACACATTCTTCTCAAGTGCAAGTGGAATATTTTCAAGAATAGGTCATATACTAGGCCACAAAAAAAGCCTCAGAAAATTCAGAAAGTTTGAAATTTTACCAACCAACTTCTCAGAACAAAAAGAAACTAGAAATAAATTATGTAAAGAAAATGAGAAAGCCCACAAACACATGGAGACTTACCAACATGCTCCAAATAAATCAATAGGTCAATGACCAAATAAAAACAGAGATCAAATAATATAAGGAGACAAATTAAAACAACAGCTGAACACCTCAACTTCTGTGGGATACAGCAAAGGCAGTACTAAGAGGAAAGTATATAGCAATACAAAAAAACCCAACAATCCCAAATGAACAATCTAAATACACAATTAATGAAACTAGAAAAAGAAGAACAAATGAGGCACAAAGTCAGTAGAAGGAGGGACATAATAAAGTTTAGAGCATAAATAAATAAAATCGAGAAGAATAAAACAATAAAAAGAATCAATGAAACCAGGATCTGGCTCTTTGAGAAAATAAACAAAATAGATTAACCCCTAAAAGACTTATCAAGAAAAAAAGAGTCTACACAAATAAACAGAATAAAAAAAGGAAAAATTGCTATGCACACCACAGAACTACAAAGACTTACTAGAGAATACTATGAAAAATTATATGCTAACAAGTTGGATAACCTGGAAGAAATGGACAATTTTATAGAAAAATACAACCTTCCGAGACTGACCCAGAAAGAAACAGAAAAACTGAACAGACCAATTACCAGCAATGAAATTGAATTGGTTATCAAAAAATTACCTAAAAACAGAACACCTGGACCAGATAGCTTCACCACTGAATTTAATCAAACATTTAGTGAAGAGCTAATGCCCTTCCTCCTTAAAGTTTTCCAAAAAGTAGAAGAGGAGGGAATACTTCTAAACTCATTCTATGAGGCCAGCATCACTCTAATACCAAAACTAGGCAGACACCACAAACAAAGAAAATTACAGACCACTATCCCTGATGAACATAGATGCAAAAATACTCAACAAAATATAAGTAAACTGAATTAAAAAACACATCAAAAAGACCATCCATCATGATCAAGCAAGATTCATTCCAGGCATGCAAGGATGGTACAATATTCGAAAAATCCATCAACATCACCCACCACATCAACAAAAAGAAGGACAAAAACCACGTGATCATCTCCACAGATGCTGAAAAAGCATTCAACAAAATTCAACATCCATTCATGACAAAACTCTCAACAAAATAGGTGTAGAGGGCAAGTACCTCAACATAATAAAGGCCACATATGACAAACTCACAGCCAACATCATGCAAAACAGTAAAAAGCTGAAAGCTTTTCCTTTAAGATCAGGAACAAGACAAGGATGCCCACTCTCCCCGCTTTTATTCAACATAGTACTGGAGGTCCTAGCCACGGCAATCAGACAACACAAAGAAATAAAAGGCATCCAGATTAGTAAGGAAGAAGTTAAACTGTCCCTGTTTGTAGATGACATGATATTGAACATAAAATACCCTAAAGAATCCACCCCAAAACTACTAGAACTAATAACTAACTTCAGCAAAGTTGCAGGATACAAAATCAATACACAGAACTCTGTTGCATTCTTATATACTAATGATGAATGAGCAGAAAGAGAAATCAGGAAAATAATTTCATTTATAATTGCATCAAAAAGAATAAAGTACCTAGGAATAAACCTAACCAAGGAAGCAAAAGACCTATACCCTGAAAACTACAAGACACTCATGAGAGAAATTAAAGAAGGCACCAATAAATGGAAATACATTCCATGCTCATGGATAGGAAGAATTAATATTGTCAAAATGACCATCCTGCCTAAAGCAATCTACAGATTCAATGCAATCCCTATAAAAATTCCAACAGTATTCTTCAATGAACTAGAACAAATAGTTCTAAAATTCATGTGGAATCACAAAAGTTCCCTAAAAGCCAAAGCAATCTTGAGAAGGAAGAATAAAGCTGGGGGGGATTATTCTCCCTGACAGTAGAGCTTCAGACTCTACTATAAAGCCACAGTAATCAAGACAATTTGGTACTGACAGAAGAACAGACCCATAGATCTGTGGAACAGAATAGAGAGCCCAGATATAATCCAAAGGTTATATGGTCAATTAATATATGATAAAGGAGCCATGGATATACAGTGGGGAAATGACAGCCTCTTCAACAACTGGTGTTGGAAAAACTGGACAGCTACATGTAAGAGAATGAAACTGGATTACTGTCTAACTCCATACACAAAAGTAAACTTGAAATGGATCAAAGACCTGAATATAAGTCATGAAACCACACAACTCATAGAAGAAAAAATAGGCAAAATTCTCTTGAATACAAACATGAGCAACTTTTTCCTGAACACCTCACCTTGGGCAAGGGAAACAAAAGCAAAAATGAACAAATGGGACTACATCAAACTAAAAAGCTTCTATACAGCAAAGGACACCATTAGTAGAACAAAAAGGCATCCTACAGTATGGGAGAATATATTCATAAACAACATATACAACAAGGGGTTAACATCCTAAAATGTATAAAGAACTCACACATCTCAACACCAAATAAGCAAATAAACCAATTAAAAATGGTTGGAGGATCTGAACAGACACTTCACCAAAGAAGAAATTCAGATGGCCAACAGGCACATGAAAAAATGCTCCACATGGCTAATTATCAGAGAAATGCAAATTAAAACCACAAAGAGATATCACCTCACACCAGTGAGGATGGTCAACATTCAAAAGACAAGGAACAACAAATGCTGATGAGGATGCAGACAAAGGGGAACCCTCCCACACTGCTGGTGGGACTCCAAATTAGTTCAACCATTGTGGAAAGCAGTATGGAGGTTCCTCAAAAAACTCAAAATAGAAATACCATTTGACCCAGGAATCCCACTCCTAGGAATTTACCCTAAGAATGCAGCAGCCCAGTTTGAAAAAGACAGATGCACCCCTATGTTTATCGCAGCACTATTTACAATAGCCAAGAAATGGAAGCAACCCAAGTGTCCATCAGTAGATGAATGGATAAAGAAGAGGTGGTACATATACACAATGGAATATTATTCAGCTGTAAGAAGAAAACAAATCCTACCATTTGCAACAACATGGATGGAGCTAGAGGGTATTATACTCAGTGAAATAAGCCAGGAGGATAAAGAGACAAATACCAAATGATTTCAGTCATTTGTGGAGTATAGGAACAAAACTGAAGGAACAAAACAGCAGCAGACTCACAGACTCCAAGAAGGGACTAGCGGTTACCAAAGGGGAGTGGTAGAGGAGGGTGGGTGGGGGGGGAGGGAGAAGCGGATTGAGGGGCATTAAGATTGGCACACATGTTGTGTGTGTGTGTCACGGGGAAGACAGTGTAGCAGAGAGAAGACAAGTAGTGGTGACTCTGTGGCATCTTACTGCGCCGATGGACAGTGACTGCAGTGGGGTGTGGAGGGGACTTGATAATATGGGTGAACATAGTAACCAGAGTGTTGCCTATGTGAAACCCTCATAATAGTGTGTATCAATGATGCCTTAATAAAAAGAAATAATTGAAATCCATCACCTATTTTCAAAGTAAGCTAAAGGAATTAAGAAAACAATAGAGACTAAAAACAGCAAAGTAATAATAATTTTTAAATTCAGGAATGAAATTGTTGGATAAAGGAAAGATATAAAAATAGAGATGACAAAAACAGAAAAGAACTAGAAATAAAATTAAAAAATAAAATTCCTCAAAGAAGAATAAAAGAAACCAAGGGTTAATATGCAGAATGCATAATGCCTAAAGAGCAATATAAGGTAAAAAAAAGGGGGGAAGAAAACTTTAAAATAAGTTAGAAATGAAGGAAGAGATGAAATATGTTTGACAGAAAGTAATAGACATAGAAGACATGCACAGATGACCCAATAAAGCTATAACCCCAAACCCGAAGAAACAATAAAAGGAATGAAAGAGAAAAAATTTATGTCTGTGTGTATGGTTATAATTAAAATTCAAGAAAACTTTTTTGAAATAAAATATTTTTATTTAAATTAACAAAAGAAAGAAGAAAGACAAATACTCAAAATTAGAAATAACACAAAATTAGAAATAAGAATAAATGGCAATCTTTAATAGGAGAAATTGCCCAGCTCTCCTCACCCTTTCCCAGGGACCTATTATTTTCTAATTGTAGGAGTCAAGATGAATTAGTGGGCATGCTGATGACTTTCCATCAGAGAAGCTGGTCTGAGGGCCTAAACATTAGAAGCAGGAGCTGTTTGCAGATACCTTGACACAGTTGATTAGACTCAGGCAGAGCAGACATTGGACTCAAATTGGAGCAATCAAATTCTTTCTGCTGGGAATTAGGATGCAGATTTTGTGGTTAGTGTCCAATGAACATTTCAACTGGGAGATCAAGTAGAACCAGTGAAGACAAATGTAGATGGTCAGTGCATACATTTTTTTTAATATTTATTTTTCAGAACAGTTTTAGATTTACAGAAAAATTGTGAAGATATTATGGGGATTTCTCATATACCCTACAATTAATAGAGTTCATTATATGTACTTACAACTAATTGCATTTTCCCCTAAAATTAACATCTTATGTTAGTAGGGTATATTTATTAAAATAAATGAATCAATATTGATATATTATTATTAACTAAAGTATACAGATTACTCAGATTTCCTTAGTTTTTACCTAATATCCCTTTTTCTGTTGTTTTGTTTTATTTTAATGTTTGGGTCTCATGCAGGATACTACTTTACATTTAGCTGTTAGGTCCCTTAGGCTCCTCTTAGCTGTGATAATTTCTCAGACTTTTCCTTGTTTTTGATAACCTTAACAGTTTTGGGGAATATTGGACAGGTATTTTGTAGATGCACCTCTATTGTCATCTGTCTGCTGTTTTTCTCATGCTTAGAATACGTTTATGGGTTTTGGGGAAACAGAGCTTAATGACAGTACCAGTGTCATTCCATTCTACCAAGGATGCATACTATTAATGCAACGTATTGCTGCTGATGTCGACCTTGATCGTCACTTTCCTGAGGTACTATCTGTCAGGTTTTCGCCACCATGAAGCTACTCTTTTCTCCCCATTTCCATACTATATTCTTTGGAAGGAAATGGCTGTGCACAGTCTACACTTAAGAAGAATGTTCCTCTTTCTTAAAAACAGAATTTCTATATAAATTATTTGGAATTCTTCTGTGTGAGAGATTTGTCTCTTTCCCTCTATTTATTAATTTATTCACCCTTTCTTTTTATCAATAAAGACTCATGGACATTTATTTCATACTTTGGGTTACAATGCAGTACTATTTTGTTGTGTTGCTCAAATTGCTCCAGCTTTGGTCATTGGGAGTACTTCTGGTTGTCTCCTATGCCCCTAAAACATACTTACTAGCATACGTGGTGGGGTTTTGTTAACATCTTTTTAATTTGGCACTACAAAATGCTCCAGACTCATCTTACATATTTTCTGTTGCAGCCCAGCACTTGAATCAGCCATTTCCCAAGGAACCCTGGTTCCTTTAATTGGAGAATTAGTGCCCCAAATGTGGGCACTAACTGGGCTCATCATTACTGAGGTTTTATTCTTTTAGGCTCTCTCAGCTGATCTAACAAGGAAGTATATGTGTGTATACCAATATATGCATGTACACATATTTATAGAGATTTTTATATGTAATCATTTGTACCCATATTAAGATGTATGAGTTCATTTTGATGTCTCTAACTCTTACCTATTACTCTAACCCCCTTTCTCTGCTACCAGTAAATTCTCAATCCAACAGTGAGAAACCTGACTCCCTTCATTCACCATCCATTTACTTAAATTTTCAATTCCAGTATACACTTATAACAATATCAGAATTATTAAACTGTATTCCTGTAGAAAGTAACTTTATTAATTAGAACACAGTGCTTATGTGCAGTTACTTTTGCCTTTAGTTTTACAGAATCCACTCATTTCCAAAGTTACTAGGTCAGCATCATTTCCCCCATCCATTCAGTGAGGTTGATTCATGCATTTGTCACACAGTTAGATTCTCTCATCACAGTCTGCATTGCTTTCTGGGATCCTCTGACCTTCTAAATGATTTTTCAAAATTTGCATACCTTAAGGTTCAATCTCTTTATGTTCTAAATGTCTATGGATTTAAAAAATGCATAATGTCATGTATCCACCATTTACAGATAATTGATGGATAAGCAAGAGGAAAAGATTACATAGGTAATCATGTCACCTGTGAAGTTTTAATTTTTCCTTCCTAATCTATATGTAGGAAACATTTAGAGTAAAAAAAATATTTTGCTAGAAATGGCTGGAACCACCTTTGCTATACTCATCAGGTGAAATTTTCTTTGGCTTTACAATATACTGTTTCCTTTCCTTTTATATGTTCCCAAAGCTTCAAATAGGAGAATTTTGCTTTCTTTTTCAAGATAAAGTTGCTTTTGTTACAAAAGAAGACCATTTGGAGCAATAAAATTTTCCTTTCAAATACAATATTTAAAAAGCAGAAAATTTCCAAGAATGGACTAACAGTTACCAAAGGGAAAGGGACTGGGGAGGATGGGTGGGAAGGGAGGGACAAGGGGGAAAAGGGGGCATTATGATTAGCAGATGTATTGTTGGGGGGGCATGGGGAGGGCTGTACAACTCAGAAAAGACCAGTAGTGATTCTATAGCATCTCACTATGCTGATGGACAGTGACTGTAATGGGGTAGGTGGGGGTACTTGATGAAGTGGGGAGTTTAGTAACCATAATGTTGCACATGTAACTGTAGATTAATGATATCAAAAAAAAAGCAGAATTTTTTTTTCTTTCACCTGTTTAAATCCCTCCTCTTAGCTCAGTCTCATTTGATTGAATAATAGACATAATGCAATCCTGAGATGAAATTTGGGACTTCCAGGTAAGAAACTGGCTAGTGAGAAATTGGCTAGTTTCACTGAAGATTAATATGCCACAGGAAAAAAGCACAATCACAATAAGCTAGGTCTTTGTCTTTTATAAATGTGAAGACTAGTGAGTATGTGGTTCTGAGTTCTTAAAGGTTGCTCTTTATTTCAGATGCTTTCCCATGTAGAAACTTCCTATCCAGGCAGAGCTTGGGTGGTCAGGTGTGATTTATGGCTGTTTATTTTAGTTGCTATATGAGTAATCAATTTTTTTCCTTGACAGTCTACCCTACTGTTTAATTTTGCCAAATTTTTAGTGATGAATATAACTGGATTTGAAAATTGAAATGCCTTCAGCAATATATGTGAATGTGCATGGAAAGATAAAGGAGAGTAAGGGAATTCTCTGAAGGAGGAAACTGCATCTTTCTTGACTTTCTATTTTTTAGTACTTGAGACATAATAGGTGCTGAGTAAATGCCATTGAGTAAATGAAACAGTGTATCACCTGGTGTCATTTCTACAGAATTGTACTAGGAATGGAGTTACACCAATACATATATCCATTGCAGTTATTCGATAACTCAGAAATGGGATCTATGAGGGTTTCTCTGGCAATCTTTCCACTCCTTCAATAACCCTTCTCTCTGCAAAGACAGGATTCTTTCAGTTGTAAGTGGCAGAAACACATTCACTGTAGGCAAAAAGGTGGATTAGTTACAGCTATATACTGAATGTACCTCTCACCCCCCAGACAATTCATATGTTGAATTCCTAAGCCCCAATACAACTGTATTTGGAGATGCAGCCTTTGTGGAGGTAATGAAGTCATAATGAAGTAGTGCTCTGATCTGGTAGCATTAGTGTCCTTAAAAGAGGAAAGACCAGAGCTCACTCTCTCCCCATGCATAGAGAAAAGGCCATGTGAAGGTACAGTAAGGAGGCAGCCATCTGCAAACCAAGAAGAGATATCTCACCAGAAACTGAACTGACCACACCTGGATCTTGGACTTCCCAGCCTGTAGAATTGTGAGATACAAATTTCTGTTCTTTAAGCCACCCAGTCTATGGTATTTTGTTATAGCAGTCCAAGCAGACTAATACAGTCACTCATGGTAGAAAAGATAAAGGAATTACTCACAGGGTTAAAGCAAGAGACCTAGGAAGTCTGGCTTCTGGGAAAGCCACCAAGACTTGCCCTGTCTTTTTTGTATATGCTTATGTCTGCTTAACTTTATCTTATAGAAAGACTCTCCACATGGCAGAAAACACTACTAAGACTGAGATTTACAATCTCATAATCCGGCAATCCCAACAGAAAGAAAGTTGTGATTCTTATGTCTGAAAATCAGTCTCAGAGAAGAACTCTGGCTCTGCTAAGAACACAGGCTCACACTTTAAGATAAATCTTTCTTGTTTGGAAAGAGAGTTATTATTGACAAGGCCTGGGTTACATGCCCATTGCTGTCACGGTAGACTAGAGAAGAGCCAGGTGTAACCCCATCAAAACCATGCATAATGGGTTAGTGATGGTTCTTTAAATGAAGGAAGTGTTAATATGAAAAGCACATATATCCACTCCACATGGGCTGGGCCAGCTATGTCTTTGGTTTGAGGGAATTCAAGCATCTCCAGACCAATGCTCAGCAATTCAGAATCAAGCCATATTTGACTAGCATAGCTCTGATGGTGCTTCCCAATTTCAGAAAGTAGGCTTCTGTACAGTTCCTGAGATCAAGTTGTTGCCTGGTACTTTGGTTTTAAGTGTCTGACTATCTTTTCCCCATTTCCATAGTATCTGCTGTCATCACATTTCCAGTATTCTTAGTTCCTCTTGACCCAAAATTGCTTAGGAATTAGAATTCTGTAGTTGGATCTATTCCTTTTAGGTCAATTTTCTGCCTTTTTAATTTCTGAACAGCATTTGCCTCTGGATTTCATATTGCCCTGCTAGATACATGTATGTTTTTTATAAAAACCCATTTCCCTCATGTTAGGCTCTGTGAGGCTGGCTGATGTCCTGGATTAATATTTATTACCAATATTTGACCTGGCTGGACGTCTCTCTAGAATTTGCAGTGCAGTTGAGTTCCTCCTGCTCTCCTTCCAGAATGCCTTCAGCCAGTAGACTGACTCCAGGTTATTCTCAGTCCTCTTCTGCCTGATCTATCCTCCTGAGCTATATGGCTTTACTTGGGATAGAAAAAAATTTTTTAACTCACATTTTATGCATGCATACCATGCCTTCCGGTAGTCACATTTTATGTAGTTTCCTCTGATACTGGCCCTGGGCTTGGTCAGTGGGACATTAGCAAATAGAACACAAGCAGAGGCTTGAAAATCATTTGCATAATGGGGTATTGTACTCTTGTACTGTTCAATCTTGGAGTTTTGAGCCACTTAGAAAAGAAGTCTCGTTACTCTGACCATGTGGAGAGAACAACGCTAGAACAAGTTGAGCAGCCCCATGGTCCCAGCCATCCTAACTAAGGTGCCACACATGTGAGAGAAGCCATATTGGATAATCCAGCCTCAAAAGAAGAAATGCCAGCTAAAGCCAACCTAGACTGAAGAACTGTGAGAAGTAATCATTATTTTAAACCATTAAGTCTTGTGATGGTTTGTCATACATAATAGATAACTACATATTGTGTTTTTTGCCAAATATGGAGATGCCAATCTTTTATCTTTGCCATGCTCTGATTCCATTACAGAAGTCAGGATGAATGCTCAGTTATCAGCACACACCCTGCTTCATCTCCAATGCAATAAGAAGATAGCATGCCAATGTATCAAGGACCTACACTCTGCGGTGGGGCTTGGAATATCGAAGTCCATTTTCTATCCATTGTTGGTGGATGTCTATAGGATCTTTATAATCTGTAAGATGCTGGCTCTTAGAGCTGTAATTCTTTCACAAGGGTGTTGAGAGTATTTAATAAGTTGATGCACATAAATCACCATGACAAGAGTCGACAATCTATACCTAGTGGCTATGATGCTCATCAATCTTCTTTATTCTCAGGTTTCTTAGACTCCTGAATTTGCTCTGTGGTCCCCAGAACACAGACACCTGGCTAACTGTTTGCCAGTGTGATAAGGCTCTATCTCCATGCAGCTGACTGAGGATTTCAGACTTCTTTGTCTTTAATTTTGAGGGCACACAATTTCTGGAAGGATTTGTCAAGAAAATTAATTTTCACCTAGTCACCCTCCACAGTTCTGACACTATACTCGCATATTCTCATGGATGTTCTCTTTCCTCAGACTTCCACTGCCTGCCTGTGATCAAGGTGAATCCCTGATCCCCATGTCTGGATGTAGTCTTTTATTATCTGAAAAATCATTAACACCTGGATTTGTCCATTTTCTCAGCTTTGCTTATGTTTAGCTAGGGCTGTGACACAGCCATGTTATAAACTACTCATGGAGATTAGTTATGTCATTCAGTGGCCTCAGCCTCATCTGAAAATATGATTTTGAGAGATCCTTCCATAGCTCTGAAATATGGTATGGGAAGATAACTGGCTAATGCAGGTGTAATAGCTCTCTTCTTTGGGGATTAGACATTGGGAATATTTGAAAGAAAATGAGCTGGCTAATGCACCGTATGATTATTAAACTTTTCTCCAAATGTTATACTAGTTGAATACACCATCTCAAATAATATTTAATTAAAAGTTAGAATTTCTAATCCATGGGTTTTGAAGCATCAGAATTTTTAATTAAAGCTATCTTTGCACAAGTATATTTTCAAGGGTTCAAAAATACAGTTTGAAAAAGCCTGATTTTTCAATCTAGCCACTAATTATGCTTTTAAATAGGTCATTTAACTTCTCTGTGCTTCAATCTGATCACCTTTGAAAAGACAGATCATAGATGACAACAAATTTGATTAGGTGAATTATTCAAAAAAGTAAAACTTAAGAAGAAATAGAATGACTAAATACATTTATAACCATTGTATTAGTCTGCTCACTGTATTATCTTTTGTATAACAAAACACCAAAGAATGGGAGGCTTAAACAACAGAAATTTATTTTCTCAAAGTTTTGGAGGCTGGGAAGTCCAAGATCAAAGTGTCAGCCAATGTTGTTCCTGGTGAGAATTCTTCCTGGCTTGTAATTAGATGCCTTCTCCCTGTGTTTTCTGTGTCAGAAAGACAGCTAGCTCTCTGGGAGCTCTTCTTGAAAGGATACTAATCATATAGAATCAGAACCCTACTGTTATGACTCCAATAATCTTAATTATTTCTTTACTCCAAATACAGCCACACTGGGGGTTAGGCCTTCAACATATGAGTTTGGAGGGGACATAATTCAGTCCCCATCAATCACGGAATAAATTAAATCAGCATGCTCTTTTCAGAAAGAAAATACAAGGAAAATAGTTTCTATGAAACGCTCAGTGAAAAAAAGAGTGAATATTTCCCAAATCATTTTATGCAGCTAGAAAAAACCTTGATAGCAAATCCAGACTGGAACATAATGAGCAAGAAAAATACTCCTTTGTGAATATTCATAACTTCTAAAAACAAATTATTGGCAAATTAATATATACAGTATTATAACATATATAATAAATATGTATATAATAATAAATATATAAATATATATATATTAAAGTAGTATATAAAGGATAGTACATCACAAGCAAGTTTGGTCTAATACAGAAATCCAAGAGGGGTTTATTATCAGAAAATCTACAAATGTCAATTTTTTTCATTAACAAATGAAAGTAGAAAAAAAAGACACAGAAAACTTGTTTTATAAAATCAGCACACTTGCATGAGAAACACCCTTAGTGAATATGAATATAAAGAAATTTTCTTAACCTGATAAGGGTATCTAACAAAAATTGAATGCAAACATCCCTCTTCAAGGAAAATGTTTGAAACATTTCATTGACTACTAAGATAAAAATGCCCATTATCGCCTTTTCTGGAGGGCCTAGCTGACATAGTAAGAAAAAATACTGGGCAAAATGGAGGGGATGATGAACAAATATGTCAGTATATGAAGGTGTTATGATTGAATTGGATTTCTATATTGTGAAATAAACAGAAAACATAATTAAAAATGTGTGCTAGACATGTATGGAAAAAACTGTAAAATTATAAAACTTCCTTGAAAGTCATTATATATGACTAAGTAAGCAGAAAGATTTACCATATTTATGAAATATAAGTCTTAGTATTATAAAGATGTAAATTTTCCCCAAATTGATCCATAGAAGTGAAATCCATGTTCCAGTTTTCTTTCTGGTTTTTAAAAATACTTCGTATGGATTTTTCTTGCCTTCCCAAGGATAATGTGTTATAAGGAACTTATTTCAAAGCAATGTGAGAAAGTGGAAAGAACATTTACTTTGGAGTAAAACAAAACATTTATTTTTAATGCTGTCCTCAGCAAATGCTTAACCTCAGAGAGATTGTTTCTTTAACTTTATGAAAGAAGGGGTAATGCCTAAACTCAGAAAAAAATAAGGACTAAACAAGAAAAATGATAAAGTGAGAATGTAAGTGAAAGTGCCTGGTACAGAGCAGGCACGTAGGAAATGTTCATTCTCTTTTATTCTTGAAGACAGGCTTGTACTCTTGTAATTTTCAGTATCTCTGTTCTGTGATCAATGAACTTAGAAACAGGAACTGAATTTTACCAGCTGTTAAACTTTGTGGAGAAGAAAGAAGGAAATAAGCATCAAGTGAACAAGCAGTTATAGGCATTTGTTTGAAATGTCAATATTCCCTTGACAGCTGGACCACTTTTTCTTATTTTACTCTTATATAAGTCCCTGTTATTTGTCAATTTCATTATGTGGTTCCGTTAGACCTTCTTGATTTTAAAGTAGTCAATTTTATCAATTTTTCTCTTATGCTTAGTGCTTTTGGGTCTTATTTAATAAATTATATTATTATAGCTTTATAATAAATTTTGATATATAGTAGAACAAGTTTCCTATATTATCTTCTCAACTTTCTGGGCTTTGGCTCTTTCATGTTAATTTTAGAATCATTTGTCAAGTTTCTCAACAAACAATGCTGAGATTTTGATAGATATTGCATTATCCTATAGATTAATTAATGTAGATTTCACATTTTTAGAATATTGAGTTTTTCTATGAACACAGACTATATTTAATTTATTCAGCCTTATTTAATATTTTTAAAAAGTCTCCATATTTTAAGTTGAGTGTTAAGTTCGTGGGTGTGCATTTTGTGGTTATGCCTCATTACTTAAATATATGCATTATGTATCAAATATAATCTTTTAAAAATGTGGAAATTGCCTTAAGTGGAATGTAGCCATTAAAAATCATGGCAAAATTATTGATATGGAAGGACTCACAGTCTGTTAATAAGTAAGAAATGCCTTTTTCATGACAGCATATGTTTTATGTAAATAACATTCATTCAAATATATGTAAAATTATGAGTGCGGAATAAAGACTGATATTTGGAGGGCTTTTAAAAATGCAGAGTAGATATAAGAATCAGATAAACACTTCTAGAATGGTGGAGTGAGACACCTTGCAAATCAGCTCCTTTCAGGAAAACAGCAAGAATGCTGGCAAAAACTGTCAAAATTAAAACATTCAGAACTCTGTAAATTAAAGAATTGCTATATTTGAGAAGCATTTGTTCAAGAAAATCGGTGGGACCATGACAAGAACATTGAGGTTTGTGGTGTTTTACCTTGCTCTCATCCATCTCCCTTTCCCTAGATCTGTAGTAGCTTTGAAAACCAATATCCTCACAACTACAGCAACTGTAATAACCAGCAAACTCATGGCTACTGGAGGTGATTATATAGATTTGGAGATCTCTAAAAGTGCCATTCCCCAGAAATCTGACATTATTTGACCTGTCTGGTAGCTCACTAAAAAGCTCCATTCTCATAGCTTGTCTTTATTTGACCTGACCCAGAACTCACTCTATATGAATAGTCATATCTCTGGAGCTTTTGTTAAATCAGTCAGTAACAACTGTTTGACACAGCCAGGGTGCTATTACCAGTTGGGGCAAAAGAGGCAGACCATGGCACTTGAAAGAGAAAAGTTGAGAATGAGATGTCCAATGGGGCTTTGAAAAGCTCCAACAAATTTCTGGGAATCCAGAAGGCCACATTAGGAAAGACCCAAAAGGGCCCCTCTCACTGAACCTGAGGCTGTATAAGCTGGAAGTGAAGGCTAAGGAAGAGTTGTAAGCTACCTGCCAGAACACTGAAGACATACACCAGTGAATACACAGAGCCCCCTCAGCAAAGACAGGGACTTATTGCATCAAGGCATTTAAGGAAATCTCTGTCCAATCATTAGCCAACCATTAAATTAGTCAAGCAGAGACTTCAGTGACCATACACAATAAAGAATACAGAATTTACAGTATTTGTTCAGTAAATCACTCAACAAACAACAACAATGACAACAGACCCAGGGCATGGGGGATCATATTTTTACATAATCAAATAATAAACATATTATTTAAAATACTTAATTGGTAATGATTATCAAGAGACACACAAAAAAATTAAAAAATATGGCCCACACACAGGAAAAAAAATGCAATCAATAGACATACCTAGGAAAGCCAGACATTAGACTTACTATACAAAGATTTTAAATTTAAAAAAATGAGTGAGAATGTTTGATATTGATATTGAAAATATGTAATATCAGGGTGATGGTCATAGGAGTGCACACACATGTCAGATTCACTGAGCTATACACTAAGATTCGTGAATTTCACGGCATGTGCCTCAATAAAAAAGCTGTTTTAGATCAGCCATTTTAAATATGTTCAAAGAGCTAAAGGAAACCATGTCTAAAAAACTAAAGGAAAGTATGAGAACAATATGAATATTCATGAAGAGATCAAAATTATCAAAAAGAACAAAATAGAAATTCTGGAATTAAAAAGTACAATAACTGAAATTTAACATTCAGAGGGGCTCAATAGCCTATCTGAGCAGGAAGAAGAACATATCAGAGAAGCTGAAGATAGATTGATAGAGATTATGTGATCTGAGGAACAGAAAGTAAAAAAGAATGAACAAAAAATGACCAGAGCTTCAGAGGCCTGTGTGACACCATAGAGTATACCAACATCAGCATAATGAGAACCTCAAAAAGAAAGACAGAAAAAGGAAGAGAAAGAATAGTTGAAGAAATAATGATTGAAAACTTCCCACATTACATAAAAATGTTAATCTACACATCTGAGAAACTTGACACACATCGAATAGGACAAATCAAAGAGATCCACACTTAGACACATCAGGGTCAAGTTATTGAAGGCCAAAAACAAAGTGTGAATCTTGAAAACAAGAGAAAAGTAACTTATCATGTACAAGAGATTCTCAATAATATTAACGGCTGACTTTTCTTATCAGAAACCATGGATCTCAGAAAACAAATACTCCAGGGAAACCATTAATATAATAACTCAAAAAATTATAAAAGAGCAAGGGAATTAAAAATTGTATACTAGTAAATATCTATTAAGCAGAAGCAGTAGTAGAGGAAAAGAGGAACAAAAAACAAGACAGACTTATAGAGAACAAGTAGCAAAATGACAGAAATGTGTCATGCATGATCAGTAATTATATTAAATGTAAGTGGACTAAATATTCCAATCAAAAGCCAGAGATTGGAAGGAATGAATAAAAAATAAAATCCAATTATCTTCTCTGTATAAGATCTGCACTTTAGATATCAAGATCAAATAGGTTCAACGTAAAAGAATAGCAAAAGATGCCTTGTAAATAATATCCAAAAAGCTGAAGCAGCTATACTAATATCAGCAAAATTGATTTTTACAACAAAAAAAATGTGATTAAAGAAAAAGAAGGATATCTTATTGGCACTATAGGAGCTTTGATCCATACCAAAATTATTGGGATTCAGAAATCTCAGTGCTTATATGGAAATTTGTACTTGTAATTACAATTTATAGCTGAAAACTAATAAATCAGCAAGGTTGCAGGATACTATATCAATATTAAAAAATCAATTATATTTCTATACACTAGCCATGAACAATTCAAATGAAATTAAGAAAAGCAATTGAGATATTAAGAAGATGAAGCAAAGTCTATTTACAATAGAATAAAAAAGAACAAAATACTTAGGAATAAATTTAACAAAAGAAGTATAAAATAAAAAAAATTTTTTGTATATGTATAAGATGATGGATGTTAACTAAACCTATGGCAGTCACTTCTCAATATATATGTCAAATCATTATGCTGTACACCTTAAACTTATACACTGCTATATGTTAATTATATCTCAATAAAACCGGAAAAGCAAGAAGTGTAAAACATACTGAATACTACAAAATATTGTAAGTATTATAGGTGAGAATGTGAGAAGTTGTAGTCCTCATATATTGCTCATTGAACATTATAGCTACTTTGGAAGGCAGTTGGAAGTTCCTCAAAAAGTTAACCATGGAGTTACCATGTGAGCTCACAATTCTACTTCTAAGTATATATCCAAGAGCACTGAAAACATATGTCCATACAAAAACTTGTACACAGATGTTCGTAACTATATTATTCATAATACTAAAAAAGTGGAAACAACATATGAATGAAAAAAATGCATTATATCCATACAAAGGAATATTATTCAGTTATAAAAAGAAAGAAAATACTGATACAAGCTACAACATGGTAAACCTTGAAAACATGCTAAGGGAAATAAACCAGTCACAAAAAGCATATTATATTGTATAATATAGTTTAATTCCATTTATATGAAATGTCCAGAATATGCAAATTCTTAGAGATAGAAAGTATATTAGCAGTTGCCATGGGCTGGAGAGAGATGATTGCTATTAGCTATAGGATGCCTCTGGTGGTGGTGAAAATTTTCTTGAATTAGATTGTGGTGATGGTTGTACAACTCTATAAATATACTAAAAACCAGTAACTTGTACACTTTAAAAAGCTGAATTTTATGTTATGTAAATTGTGTCTCAATAAAGCTGTTATTTAAAAAAATGATGCATTCCAAGATCCTCTTCAGGTCTGTTATTTTGCTTTAGGCATATTACCCAAACAGAGCAGGTAGCTATAAGAAACCTAGATAATCACACCATCACCCTTAAAAGGAAGCTTCAATTTTTTCTTAGTACATACCCATAAAGGGAGAACTTTTTGCAGCTATTTTACCTGTACAAACACTGTTTGAAAGTGATACAATTGGAAGTCCCGGCTGTCAAACCAGACCAAGGGAGTGAATGCACTTAGTGGGCCTGCCTCATTGCACAGTCCCAGAATTGCGAGATCACCTTCTTTGCCTGGTAGAAGAGGGAGTGTTGCCTAGTTATAAAAGTGCACAGACTCAACATCCCTCATTATGTACCCTGAAGTTCACTTCTGCTCAATTGTGCCATGTCCTGTGGTGGTATCTGGCCACTCTGGGCTCCTGCCTGGCAGCTAGGGGTGAACATCCAGTACCCTAGTCTCTTAAGGGAGAAGAGTTCCCACAGTAATGCCTCATAAATATAAATGATGCAATATGAACATTTACAATCTTTTAAAACAGCAATTCAGTATACTTAAATTTCTTATGTTGAAAATAATATATGTACTTTTGAAACTATTCAGCGAGTACAAAGGAAGGGTCTTCTTTTGTCACTAAACCCCAGTTTCACTCCAGAGGGGTAACCACAGCCAGCAGTCACTGTGACATTCTGCCAGTCATTTGTTGATTTGCTCTCAGCTGCCATCTCTCCTCTGTCCTTTATTGCAAAGAACTCATTTCCATTCTTTTGGTTTATCCTCAAGATGGTTCAGCAATGGGATGCACTGGTGGGAGACTGTAGGATGGGAAAGGGGAAAACCTGCCTCAGTTTCAGGGAGGCGTTTGTAAGGCAGAGGTGTCTCTTCTGTGGCCTGTTTCCTTCTCAGGAGGCCTGTCGTGAGTTCAGCTTCCTTTGGGTGGCTCCAGACTGTGGGACTTGGTCACCCTGCCCTTCCTGTGTTCCTCCAGCCTGGGGGTAGTCATGGTATCCTACATCATCCCAACCTACAACCTGTAGCTTTTCAGTTTTTTCACCACCTGTTACAAAGGTATGTTAAGTTCCTGTATTTGAAATATCAGGGTACTTTGTTGTCTGGACATTTACTGATACAGTATTCTTTCAGAAATTTTCTATGATTATATATTCATATACACACATGCCCTTTATTATATAAATAAGATCATAGTATTTGTATATTGCCTTTTTATTTTATATTACATCTTGAAGATATTTCCTATTAGCCTATGTAGATTGACACTGGTGTTTTAAATAGATGCGTATTATTCCATTGTAGGGATATATCATAGTGTATTTAACTAGTGCTCTATTGATTGAACATTAAGTTTCTTCCAGTTTTGTGTTATTACAGACACTGGGAAATTTGAGAGACATTGCCAAATTGGTTTCCAAAGAGATTATCCAAATGTCTACTCCAAGCAAGTATATATAAGTGCCTGTTTCCTCACAACCTTACTCTTGTATTATTGAACCTTTCATCTTTTACAATTTGACAGAGGAAAAAAGCAGTATCTCACTGTTTTAAGGGTAGTTTTCAAATAATGGATGTGAATAAGGGAACCTAAGACTTTGTGTAGAGAATCCCTGGGGCATGTTCCGGAAGTGAGATGGTGGACAAAGCAGGAGACAGCCATAGCCTACATAAGAATGAACAGCCAGGGACAGGGCCTGTGCAGTTGGAGTTGTTCTTTCTTAAGTATGGTGACATTTTGAGAATAAATGCTTGTCTTGTGGATGGTAGCGTGTGTGTGTGTGTGTGCGTCCGTGTATGCACGTGCATGTGTGCTCGCGTGCTCCTGTTGCACTGGATGTAGTGTCTGCTCCCTAGAACACTAGGAAGAGTTCTCATCTGGCACCTTATGCTGACTTGGAGGCTCAAAGCCCACCCTTGATCTTCTTGCTGGAAGCTTGTCCCTGGAAACAGCCTTAAGTAGCTTATACTTCTGGCAGAATTAACTGCTGAAAATTAATGCCTAGAAGAAGCACAGCTCCCAAGTGATACTGTTTTCAGGGACCCAGTCAGTGGGTTTTTTTTTTTTTTCATGGGATTGACAGAGGCTTGAAGGAAGATTTATTCCCTTGAAGGAGAGCCGATGCCAGGAGAGGAGGTCAAGCCTTGGACTGGATCTGTGGCCCTGGAGTTCCAGGCTGTGACTAATAATGAAGTGGACAGCAGAGGTGGGAGTAGGGAGAGAAGACCATGGGATGCAGGGAAGAAGTTTCCAGGGGAACAACTCAGAAGTACCGTTTGGGGAAAGAATGTATTAGGCAGAGGATCTTTGTAGCCTCAGCACCCATGTGGCTCTTTCACTCATAGCAGCACATAGGTGGGTTGGCCAGGGGAGGGAGAGGGTGTGAGACAATCAGGAAACGTGAGGGGATGACCTTCTAAAGGCCACCTCTGCCCAGTGCAGGGGTTTATGCTTGCTCGCGCCCCAACACCCTTCGAAAGCTATTTTAAAGGTCTTAACGTCTCAGCAGAGAGCTCATTTTTGCCTTCTGTGTGGCTTTCCAGTTACACTAAATGAAGAGGAGGCAGAGGAAGGGGGAAGAGATTGGGGAAAAGAAGGTGTGAGGTGGGAAAAGGGAAGGAAGAGGAGGATCTAATGCTCTGCATGAGTCTCTTACTTAAGGCCAACTGCTATTTAATTATTTTGGGATCCATTTCGCAGTCAATTTAAGTCACGTAGATGAATTTCCCTTTATTCGTTCTCCTTGATCACCATTCCTCCTCAACTGTCTCTAATTGTGAAGAGCAAACTCTCTTTCCCTAGGTGTTAAGAGTGGAGTTGTGGCTTTGTTCACTGTATAGGTAAAACTGTTTCTGAATATCTAACATCTGTTCAGTCAGAAAGAAACCACTATTTTCCAAGCATCGGCTCCCCCTTAACAGAAGAAAACCAACTATGAAAATTTCCCGGCTTCTCAGAGGTACCCGCACTCGCCCTGTACCATCCACTGACCCTGGGACCTCAGAAGCTGGAGGTAAACAGCCCCTTCGTTGCCTTTACTCCACAAGGATCTTCCAGGAGGGAAGAATTCATTTAGCCTAAATGGAACAGGCTAAACCTGGAAAGGAAATAATTGGTATTTTCCTGCTTCTTGGAGCATATTATAAAAATAGAAGCTGAAAGTTAAAAAAAAAAGAATTCTCATCTGTAACGTGATGCATAGAATTGAAATTCCCCTTAAGAATTTTGGTTTCAGGAAAAGCATTCTTGCACCTTTCACATCCTGTGCATAAGACATTACAATCCTTAGTAAATATCATCTTTAATTCATAACAGCTGAGTCAACAAATGCTACTGTCACTCTTGGTTTCATCCTCCTTGCCATCTTCTGATTAAGCAGAATTTTCAGCTAGGCCCACCTGAACTTCTTTCTAGCTAACCTAGAGGCAACTCTAGGCTAGATATTGCTTAACTGGCTAGCAAAACATTTAAAATATTTTGCATAGTGTCCTGCAAATTATTTGAAAATAAAAGCAGTCAAACCAGCCAATCTATGCCCCCTGCTATTGCTGTCAGAAAACACAGCTACTAAAGGAAGCATGTGGATTTCCAGATATACTGTTTGCACAGTTGCATTAAGCTGCATTTCCCCACTGGAGCTGGGACAAGTCAGGCACAAGGAAGCCTGACTGTCAGGTATTCGGAGATAATAGGCTGGCTGAGAAGCAGGGACCTGCTTCTAGTACCAGGGGACTGTGTGCAGCTGGAATTAACACACATTGGATGAGATTTCACACTTTCAGAAGCACTGGAGAGGCATTTAACTCAGGCCAGATCTCTGCTGTGTGGGCTCCCTTTCCCCAGTCCATGTGTCTGTGGCGAGAGCTGAATTTACAGAACACCACAGTAGGGCTGGCAGGTGAGATTGTCTGTGTACTGGAAGTGGGATTGGCCTCGCCTGTCTATTGCGTCAAGGTAATATTTCAGAACAGGGATGTTTTCAGGGCTCAGGTGGCCTGGTGTTGCCTGCATGCAAAGAGGATTCTGTGGCTGGTTGAATGATAGGTAGAATGCATAATGCTAAAGAGCCAGATACCCTGGATACCATTCTTTAACAGTGGACTTCTGGAGATACTGTTTCTAGCTTTGCTGCCCAGCCTGGAGAGTGACACATAGTGGGAGTTTCAGACCAGAACGGACAGGGTCATATATTAATGTAGAGATAATTGGCCAGGCCCCCAGTTTTTTCATTCTTGTGGTATCTGCGGCTTCCTGTAGAGTAGTCCTTTCTTACTTGCCTTGATTATTACAGTGACTGCTTAACCTTGATCCTGTCTCAGGTTTTACCTTATTCCATCCTATCTGCTGCATGTGTCACACATTATGCTCCATGCTGGGGATACACACAGAGATGCAGTGTCTTCCCTTAAGGATTCATAGTGTGTGGACCAATGACAAGGCAAGAGCCTGATTTACTTCAAGTCTGGAAGAGTTGCCAGAGACACAGAGTAAAGTTCTGGGAGAGAATCAGGCATTTTTGTTTCTCTAGTAGGCCTTGAGAATATTAACTATTGATTTTTAAACCAAGGGAAGTACTTTCTTCATCTGTAAATAGCCAGCAGGGTTTATGGTCATCCACAGACAGTGGTTTATAAGACTAGCCATCTCCAACTTAAAAACTGGAAGCAAGGCATACAGGTCTATGCATCAAAAACATCATAAGTATACATTTCCATCCTTTTTCCAAAATATAGCCAGTTATATAAGATGTGTCACTCAGCATAAGCAAATACATTTCTAGAACTTTACAGAGGAACTCTAACTTAAAATTTTTATCAGTCCTCTGTACTTATAATAATGATATAACTAATATCAACTTTTCCCTTATGCTCCTTTAAGTTTAACACACATGTACTAAATATGTACTAGGTGCAAAGTTCCACGCCAGGCACCAGAATCAAGTCAAAGAGGGATAGATAACAAGGCGAGAAGGCTCTCTGGCTGCACAGGTGCAGGTTCACTCAAGGAAAGGAAGTGAATCCTCACTTTCCTAGAGTCTGCAGGAAACCAGAACTTCAATTCTTGGTATAGGCTGATTCCGTTCTAGCCTTTCTTTTGGGATTTCATGAATCCTTTAAACACATTTTTCATTAGACACCCAGATAAGCAGAAGACATATGGTGCTAATGTTTCACTGGCCTTTTATGAACGGAAGCAGGTGGCAAGCAGAACGAAATTTTTAAAAAGGAACAAGTAAGCCTAAGGGGATTGAAATTGTTATCAGTCAGTCTTGAATTCTCCAGGCTTCACTTCTATTTTGAATGAGCCAGAGGAGACGGAGAGAGTACACAGAACTGGCTCTGCTTTCAAGGGTCTGGCTGAGGTGTGTGTCACCCGTAGCGGGAACAGATGTGCTCCTCTCTGGGCCTATGGGCCTCCACTGTGACAATATATATGACGAGATCCTGTTTCTAGAGGCAAGGGCTCCGGGAAAAGCAGAGTGAGGACGCCACGTGGGCTGGGGGAGGCGGTTGATAGTGGGAGGGGGGGAGTGGTAGGGGTTGAGCAGACAGCCCTTGTGCTGCAATCTGAGTTCTCAGAAGCAACTTACATCTCATTTTGTAAATTAAAACCATGATGACTAAACTTGGAACAAGTCTAATCCACCAACTAGAATAGTTCAGAATCTCATTGAAAGTTAATTTTTTTCTCAAATAACTAATTTCAAATGGTAAGCTTCCATTTCTGTATCGTGTTTTGCCTCCCATATTAGGTGAATTCCCAAAGAGTTCTGGGCTCAGCTCCATTTCTTGTGAAACCTGTATTATGATAAACATATTGTTCAGTGACTGCTGAGCATATACTTGATGTCATGCTCGGTCGTTCATGTCCATCATCTAATCAGAATCCTGCAAAGAGCACACACGCGCCTCTAGCGGTGAGGGACGTCAGGCTCCGAGGAGTCAGGCAACAACCTGCCTACAGGTCTGCTCAGCCGGCAAGTGGGTGAGCCAGGATTTCAACCCCAGCTTCTTTGACTCCAAAGCCATTCTTAGACTCTTGCCATTTTCGGGAGTGAAATAGTTGTAATTGCTGAGGTCTTTCCATGACTCCAATATGATCTTAGACAAAGGCTGCTAAAGGTTGTGTATCCCAGTGCTGGAAATGGTGAGAATCAATTTTATAAAGGATTAAATAACCCTCATATAAAACAAGCCTGAATTTTGCATCTTCGACAGAGGAGACTCAGGGTTGCACTGGGATACTACTCCTGGAAGTTTGGCCTCAGGGAATGAGGCGGCAGAGACCAAGGCCTGCTTGGAGTCCTTTCATTCCCCTGAGTTCTGAAGCTAAAAGAGGAAATTTACTGCCAAAGCTCCAACTCCTGAGTGCTCTGGAAACATTTGTTCCTCCTGCAAAGCTAATTTTTAACCCTGAGGTGAGTGGTCCTAAAGAGGGAGGGAGAGCAGCCGTTCTTTTGAAAGGAATGAAGACTTCAGCATCTACAGGCAGCATGTACTCCATGAAGCAGATGAAATAAATACATAGTTCAGCTAGTTTCTTCATAAACTGTCCAGCGGAGTCTGCCTGCTTGTTGCTCTCCATCTAAAGGCCCAGCTAAGCAGCTCTGATTCATCTCTGCGGCTCCGAGTCCTTCTCAGGAGAAGAGAGGAACATCCCTGGCGCCCGAGGGAGACAAGAGGAAGGGTCCCACCCTCCCAAACCCTGTCTATAAAGCGCAGCTTTAACCGATAATCTCTGCCTTTTCTGCTGCTTGACGTTGAGAAGAAGTCCTCCTGCTGACAGTGTCTGATGTGCTTTGTCCATTCACACACGTGAATACAGGGCTTTGTTCCTGCCAAGGGTCCACCTTCACCCAGTGACTAACCTCTTACACTTGTATATTGCTATTCACTTACATGCTTCCATTCACACTATCTCATTAAGTCCTCACATTAACCCTACAGCATAGATATTATTGTCCTTAGATGATGAAACTAAGGCTCACGGTCAGAGAACTTGAGGGATACTGAGCTGAATGCAAACTGACTCCATAGCCTATGCTTTGTAACCACCACCCAGCACTGCTTGTTGTAGACACGGCAAGGAGAGCTTGGAAAGGTGAGGCAGGCTGCTTGACACAGACCAGTAATGGGACACAGAAGCAGGGTTTTTCTTTTCATTACGACTCTCTGCCTTTGACTCTTAAAAAAGAAAGTGCTATTTTTTGCTTGTGTGTTTTTATTTATTTACTTATTCATTCCTTTTTGAAATAAACTCCTTTTTAGAACAGTTTTAGATATACAGAAAAATTGCAAAGATGGTATAAAAAGTTCCCATATACTCTCACCCACTTTCCCCCATTGCTAACCATTCATATTAGCACACCACATTTCTTATTATTGATGAACAAATATTATGCCTTATTATTAACTAATGTTAATATTTCCTTATTTTTTTACCTAATGATCTCTCTTGTATTCCAGGCTCCCATCCAAGAAAACACCTTACGTTCAGCTGTCATGTCTCTGCAGGCTCTGCGTGGCTGGGGCAGTTTCCCAGACCCTCCCTGGTTTGGAGGTCCTTGGCAGTTTTGAGGACTGCTGGTCAGGTGTGTTGCAGGGTGTTCTTCCATTGGGATTTGTCTGTTTTTTTTTTTTCTCAGATCAGTCTGTTCGGGGCTTTTGGGAGGAAAAGCACAGAAGCAAAGTGTTATTTTAGTCACATCATATCAAGTATACATACTATCAATATAAATATTGCTGCTGATGTTGACTTTTATTAACCAGCTGAGGTAATTTATGGCAGTGTTCTACACTGTAAAGTAACCCTTTTTTTCTCCCCTTCGGTATTGTATTCTTTGGAAGGAAATCACTTCACAGCCCATGTTTAAGTGAACAGTCATGTTCCATTTCCCTGAGGGCAGAATATCTACATAAGTAATTTGGAATTTTTCTGCAGAGATTTTTCTCTTCTCCTCTTTTATTTATTTATTCTATCACTTATTTATGTCAGTAGGATTTATGGATTTTTTTTGACATTAAAGATTATCTAGTCTACTGCAGCAGTAAGAAAGGTTAGTAGAGCTCCGTCTTTTCCAGTTAAGGAGTAACAGTTTCTGGTTATTGTGAAGAGGTAGTGATATTTCTAAAGGGCATAGTCCTTCTGTGGGCTCTTTATTGACTCATAGAAAACTGGTGTTGGAAATATCATTGGTAGCCTTTATTTTACTGATGACGAAATGGGTAGTACAGCTATTAAGACACCACTGGCTCAGTTAATTTCTCACCTGCTCCATCTCTCCCTATTGTCCCTGCCTGCCAGATCCCCAGGGGCCCCACGAGGTTCTCTGTGACTCGGAGGACTTTGACCATCCTGACCTGAGTTAGGACAGGCAGTGACCACCTCACGGCACCCACCCAGCCAGGGTGCTCTCACCTGTGCAGTGTAGGAAGGATGAGCAGTGATCTCCTTTCCTTTCAGCGCTCAGAGAGAAAGACCAGGAAATCTTCCGTGTCCTTGGGCCCCGTTAGGAACGAGAAGGCTGTGGCATTTCTGTCTTCCCTCGAGGATCCATCGGACTGCATGGGGCACACTCTGGCAAGAGGAGCCAAATACGTCTGGGTAGCAAACTTTCGTGTGGTTTGCACAGATTTTCATCTTGAAATGATAAAACCTTGGGATATGCACCAGCCCAGCAGGGAGACATTGATTACTAAGCTTTGGCAGCAAGAACAAAATGTTATCCACCTACTCCTGCCATCCATATTCATCATCTGTGCCACATACTGTCCCAGACCAAGGTCTTCTCAGAATGCCCTGACGCTTGCCAGCACAGTGTGGACAGCAACCTTCCTTCCCTCTCTTCTAGGGCTCTGGTAGGGAAAAATTTCTTGTCTGAAGAAACAGACAAAAAATTGCTGGTGTCTCATTTGGAAAATCCTCATGCATACCTGATTCTTCTGAGAATAGTCTTGGCTTTCAAGTATTGTCACTGGGTAAGAGCACCCTGCTGATCTGTAACTTCCCTGGGGTGTCGGGGATCACCAGCCACATTGTCTGGTGGTGCTGCAAGACTGAAATTATTTTGTGTTTCTATTTAAATGGAATAGTCTACCTTTTTAGGACACATGGAGTGTGGTCTGCTCCAGTGATGCAGACAGCCCAGAAGAGGCAGAAACCTGCTAAGTAATAGTTGGTCTGTTGGTGGAACGCTGACCTGCAAAAAGTATTGTGGGGCTGCCTCAGTCAACCTGCACGTGGGAAGTGGAGGGTTTTATCTGGCACTGCTGTCAGGCAGTATAGACTCGTGGGGAAACACTGACATATAAATAAGAGATTTGAGTTGTAATCTTGCTCATTGATTGTTAACCAAGTGACCTTGGGCAGTTACTTAACTCTTGTGAATCTCTGTTTTCAAATACCTACTTTATATGATTTCTATGTGGATTAAATGAGGCAAGGTATAGGGGATCCATAAATACTAGTAGTTATTATTTGCATCATCAAAATGTTGGTGTTACATTCTCTATGATTACTGTGCCAAGATTCTGAAATCCACCTGGTCTGTTCTAACTTCTCTCACTTTGGGCTTGGCTTCATTCAGAAGCACTGCCCTTCACTAAGGAAAATGTCTCTTCTGACCCATCACTTCGAAATATTTTCCATGGTAGGCTAATTTGTTCAGACACATTTTCTTTCTCTCTCCTGATTTTATTTATGTTCAGCAATGAGCATTTATAAAATCACTGGCCCTGGATGTGATATATTCAAAGCTCAAGTGAAGAAATGGTTGTTACACAGGGCTTGAAATCAGAACCATGCCCTTACCACTTTGAGTAGAGCTAAATTCATCCTAACAGGCCTTGGGTCCATTCTAGCAGAATGTCTTTTAACCTGCAGGAGGCTTTCTCATTCCCAGCACCTTGGGGTGGCTCCTTTTCCTCTGTCTCCCCACAAGCAAAGCAAGTTCGCTGGCTCTTATTGATGTATAATCTCTATTGGGCAGACACTTAAGCTGCTTTAAGTTCTTGTCTGATGCAAACCACAGAAACTCAAGCTTGGAGGAGTCCTCAGTAGCCCTGCAGTCCTATCTGCCCTTATAATTATTTGGGAGCCACTTGTGGACAGCTTGGGGATGTTTTCACTTTTCTGCTGGGTTGGACTAAAGGACTATAAGCATCCATTTTCCATAAAATGTTTTTGACTTTGACCAAACACAGCATTTCTTAGCAACCTCTTCACATTCCTAGTTAGGGGGCCTCACATTGCCACATTATTTGTATCTTTTCTTTGAACTACAACCTTCTCAAGAGAGCTGACACTCTGCCTGTTCCCTCCATATCCCATTTGCCTCTTGTCTCCACCATAATTCTGAAGTTGCTGCTTGGAGAGACAGATTCTTAGTAGTCTCACAGTGGTCTCACAAATTACCTTTCCTCGATCACATCTTTCTTTCTGGTGTATCTGACACTGCACTGTTCCTCTCTTTTGGCAACTGCTTCCTTGACTTCTAATATTTTATACTACTGAATTCTTCTGCTACTTGTCAGATTTTTCATCTGTCTACTAGGCTGATTTTTCCTTCTTTACCTCCCTTAGAAATGTAGGCATTCCTCAGAGTCCTATTCTTATCTGTGTTCCTTCATCTTCCTGCCCACTCATTTTCTCACTCATCTTGTCCTTTACCATGTCTTCAAATATCACTATCTTGCCAATGGCCCCGAAATCTTCATCCCCATCTTAACTCTCTCCCAGTCTCTTGTTCTCTCTATTTGGTTTCTTGCTGAATCTTTTCATCTGTGGATCTGTTCGTACTTCAAAAGCACTATATTTCAATCTCAATTTATTGTGCATCACAAGCATTTTCACATTGTGGTTTCCAGATGTGCTAAGGTTAATGAAAATACCTTAGATGCTAATTGAGGGTGGAGCTGGTAGTGGTGAGAAGGGCACCAGTCTTCAACTCAATGAACTGGTACCTTTGTTTTTCTGTTTTATATGTGGGGCTTCCAAGTGAAGATTTGATTCTTCTCAAGGATTTTGATGCTGAAAAAATGTGTGTAATCCACTGAGTTGTCCAAATTTGTCCTAAACTAGTTCCTTTACTCTCGACTTTTCGATTTCAGTTGTTACTAGGAATCATACACTCAAATGCCTACAGGGGTCAGGTAGTAAATGCAAATGAGTGTAATTTCCTGAGTCTAAAGACAAAAGAGAGTAATGGTATTGTGGTATACTGAAGAGGCCTTCAAATAAGAAAAGTTAACTCAGTGTCTGAGCCATAAATCTATCTGTAAGCTTTATCTTCCCAAGAGTCATAAATCTGCAAATGTTGGCTAGCAGTAGTATCCTAATTAAGGCTGGGCACCTTGGAAGGATTTTTTTTCCTTCCTTTTCCTTCCCTGTCAATTCGTTTTCTTCCTTAACATTTCATTCATGACCAAATGTGAGACTTCTTCCCTTTCAATGGTTCGTTCCCTCTTTCTGTCCTTTTCATCCTGGTTTAGACCATTTATTAGCTTGTTTGTGGACTTTTTCTTCACTGCTCCCTCTGAGCTCCTCTGCTCACTTTGTTTAAAAGTGCCCACATTGTCCATGGTAAGAAGCCAGGCACCTCGGCTTTGTTTTCAAGGCCGTCACCTTTCTGCCTTCCGTTTGCATTTCCAAAGGACCTGCTTATCGCCCTCTGGGGTTTACTGCCTGATGTATCTTCTCTCTTATATTATGGTTATTTATATACATATCTCCTTTATCCCACTAAATTGTGAACCTCTACTGTTTGATTTAAAGTAGGCACGCATTTTGTAGTCCCTACCATGTCTAACGGGTATTGTTTTAGGTGCTTTGGGCATAGTCTTTATCCTCAAAGAAGTCACAGGTGAATCATGAAGACAGTCATGCAAACAAATAATTAAAACCTTAGATAATGAAAGCTTATACTAAAGATAGGACCAAGTTTTGGACCTTGAAGGAGATCTTGTTGGTGTAAGAGTTCACCAAAATGTAGGAGAAAAGGAAAATAATTGTAGGCATTCCAGATGGTTAAAATAGGAACTTGGAAATAATGTTGTATAAGGAAATGTGGTAGGTATTGGAGCTATTTGGAGAACAGGTCAACATATTTGAAGAAAAAATGGACTCTTCTGTAGGTAATAATAGGACTAATATGGGATTTACAGACAGAAATTTTGGATTCAATAGGATAAAGATCTTTCCCTAACTAAAGACTCTGGGCATGGGTGGGTCCAGTAGTAAACTCTGTCAGGTACAGGCTGAGTGAGCACCAGAAACGATAGAAGATGGATTTCAAAATGGAAAATTTAGCCATAAAATACTTTAAAAAATGTTTATTTTGGTCAAATTGATTAGAGCATTATTAGACTAATTAAATGTGTTGGTTCTGTCTATACTGCTAAGCCCAGGAAATGTTCCTTGTAATTGTGGAATTGAATCCAAGTGGATGAATAAACTGTCTGTGATCAATAGATTCATTTCTAAATAGGAGCTTTGTAGAATATTTTCAATTACTCTGCTTTCAAAAACTGCAGGGAATGGGGAAAGAGGCACTTTTATCCCTTGCTGGTGGGAGTATAAATTAGTGCAACCTTTCTGCAGGGCAATTTGGCTTTACATATAAATAGCTTCAGCACATTCTTGTCTTTTGACCTAGTAATTCTATGTGCAGTAACTTCCCTTAGGGCAATTGTTATAGATTATCAAAATTATCTATAAAGCTGCTCATCACAGAAGTGCTAAAAATAGGGAAAATTGGAACTAATCTAAAATGTTTATATCATTATATAATTGGTTAAATAAGTGATGGTACACGAAATATAAATAAATAAATTATGTACGATGAAATATTATTCAGCCACTAAAAATAACATTATGAAGAAACACTTAACAACATGGGTAACATTCATGACCTGTTGTTAATTTTGAAAAGCAAGATTCCTAAAGCAATAGTTTTACTTTTATGCTGCTTATGCATTGATTTCTGAGTTGTGTAATTATGTAAGATTTTGATTTTTATTCCTCTTACTTATAGTAGAATTTTTCTACAATAAACATAAAATACTATTGTAATAATTAAAGGGTATTAAAAAAGAAAACCTGTCTGCATTGCTATCCTTGCTCTCTTAGAGTTGGAACCACTGTCTCTACAATATGGAATCCACGGAGCTGCAAACTCAGGCCGAGCTGGAAGAACAGAAAGGTCCTGAAGCCGAGTTCAGTCTCCTTGGCCAGGATATCCCCTCCCTTTGGCAAAAGAACTACCTTCCTCCTCGGCACTGTATTGGCCACAAATTCACGGAGGGAGTTGTCCATTCTTTTTACCTTTGCCCCTAAATGACTCATCTTATTTGCACTTACTAAAGCTTCTCTGTGCTGTTTCTCTTCTACTTTCTCCTTTTCCCTCAAGTCCTGATAATATCACTGCACCCGGCAAGCTCATGCTAGGCCATAGCTGTGGCTGCACAGACAATTAAAGGAGATGCTCTTGTGGGATAAGTGGAGGGAATGCTTCATGTACTTCCTCGGGTGGGGACTTGGACTTCTGCTTTTGCCGCTGGAGTGGTCCTACTGGCATTCATACCTTTGCTACCTGTCCTCTTGTGGAAATAAGGAGGGAGAAGAGGCTCACATAGGGCAAGCGCAGGGTGTAAGAAGCTGAGCTAAATCAGAGCCGTACCTCCATGTGCTGCTGTGGCAAGGTGGCAAGAACACAAAGGGAGGCCTGCCTGGGCAGGCTAAGATGGCTTCATTCTCTTCCTGGTGGCTGGCACTTGGACAAAATAACTTCCCTGTCCTGGATTTTTGTGATTTCATGGTGATTTTGTTCTTTTCTCCCTTACTAGAAACAGAAATCACACTCAGCATAAACCACTTTGTTTTAACTGCATTTAGGAAGAAGAATTTTCTTTGTAATTGTCCTATACAAAGTGAGAACTCTCAGTTGTGGGATCACATCCTATTTATTTATTTAAAATATAAGCCTCCTAGTGGTCAGTGATACCAGCTGGACAGCAGCAAGAAAGAACCTCACAGCTTATAGGGAAGGTGCTATGTAGCAACTGCTCCAACATTTATTTAACTAAAACTTGTGCAGGCATTTTGGGCCATGGGTACTCAAAGAAGATGGAGTCATATAATTTCTGCCCTTAAGGAGGGGTAATAGACATTTCCAGCTTATTTGAGATCATTACAGTGTTTCAGGGGAAAGGAATGCACAGGAGTTGGCAGAGGGTGAGGAGGGAGCCCTCAGGCACTGTTGCTGGAGGGCAGGATCTGGGGGAAAGGTGGAGCCTGAACTGGGTCACAGAGACTGAAGGGAGGCAGGCAAAGGTGGGAATGGGGAGGGGGGGAGATGGTCCATTCAAAAGGGCAGCACGTACTGAGACATGGGGTGTGAAAGGGCATGGTACATTCGGAGAATATGATGATCTCTGGGGTCTGTCTTACGAGCTGCAGTTAGTTGTTCTGTGGTCAGAGTTGTGGGTGTCCGTCTGTTTGTGGAAGGCGTTTTCTTACTAAAAGAACATGAGGCAAACATTTTCATCTGATTTCCTTCCTTCCTTCCTTCCTTCCTCCCTCCCTCCCTCCCTCCCTTCCTTCCTCCCTTCCTCCCTTCCTCCCTTCCTCCCTTCCTCCCTTCCTCCCTTCCTTCCTTCCTTCTTTCCTTCTTCAATGAGGGTTTGGGTAAAATAAAAAGAAAGAAAATACTTTTTTTTTGTGAAAAGAGATACATTTAAAAATGGTTTAGAATTGAATTATAGCATCCTTGTTATCAAAACATTAGGGATTAATGGCCCAAATCAGTTTTAACTTTGGTTGTGAAGAATTAAATGTTGGCAACCGAAATGTCTATTACTAAAGGAATAATGTGAATGCCCAAGTAGTTAAAACCCAAGGTAGTTAATTAGGCTAAGTGCTGCTGGGAAAGGCTGTCCTTTGGAGTACTGCCAGGAGGGATGATTAAGAACCTAGAAAAATTAATTTTGCATCCCAGGAAAGGTGAAAGATACCCAAGGATTCATTCAGTGGCTGTTAAGGACGTTTTGGCATCTCAGCTGTAAAACAAAATGCTGTCTGTGTGAATGATATTTCCCTCAGGGTTCCCTGGGGGACACTGCTAGGCCAGGGCTCACCTTCCTCCTGTTCTTTTGGTGTGGGGGAGGAGGGGATGTTGAGGGTAAGGTTATAGATAAATGAGAAAAGACTGAGGAAGTACTTATTTTAGGGACACCTTTGGAGGGGGTACACCTTTTCTCCTTAATGGTGCTTTACATCATAGTGTAATCACGTTCCTAAAATCTACTCACCTTTCTCTTTTTCCTGCCTCTTCTCTCCTCTATCTCCTCCTCAAACCTCTTCACTCTCTCTTTTCCCCAGTATAAACCCCCATTACTGCCTATTAAACTGCACATGTCAAAAAATACAAAAATCCATTCATTCTACAATTATGCCAAGTAAAGGAGCCCAATTTGCAATTTGCCTCAAGAGCCCAGTGTTCTAGGCTATGCACCTTTCAGCAAGGTAATATTTTTTTCTCTTAAGTTCTAGGAATACTGACAACAGTCTTTGGCTGCTAAACTCAAATATCTGTGTTGTTATGTTTGTTATATATTAACTTTACAAATATATTGCAAAGTACCCCAGAGAGTGAACTCAGATTTATAACTTATCTTCTAACTATAAAAGTAGGCATGATATTTACCTATACAAAGTTGTCATGATTTCAGAGTAATAGCTCTAAGCAAATGCAATTCAAAAAGGATACAAATATGTTAACAGGACCATAGGTCTTTGAGTTAAAAAATACTGCAGCAGCATGATGGTATCAGTGTTCAGTTCAAAAGCATGTTTCCTATGGCTCTTTAAATGCCGGTTAGTTTGATTTAGGAATTGGTGACACAAATGAAAGATCTAAATGTCAACATCATTAATTATCTTTAGCTGTTAATAAGACAGTAGATGCATCACTAGAAAAACTCAGAATGTCCTAAATATCTTGAATGAATGTTAAATAAACTTTCCCATCCCCATTTTGATTCAACAATGGGACTGTCAGTGAAAAGACACAATTATACATATGGATGGACATTTTATCATTATATTGTCTTTGGATTCAATTGGTCATCTTTTTCTTGTTATTGATTAATATCTGTTTCCCTTACCTTAAAGCATCCTAATTTACTTTTGGGAAATAACCTCATCCTCATATAATTTGACTGAAATATTAAATATGTGCATTGAATTTTCTAGCCAATGGGTCAAACATTTGACATTTAGGTCTATGACCCATTTTGAATTAATTTTTGTGAAGAATGTAAGGTCTGTGTGTGAATTAATTTTTTTGCATGTGGATGTCCAGTTGTTCTAACACCATTTGTGGAAAAGACTATCTTTTCTCCATTGTTTGCCTTTGATTCTTTGCCAAAGATTGGTTGACTGTATCTATGTGGGTCTACTTCTGGGCTCTCTATTCTGTTCCACTGATCTATTTGGAAATGGTGGAACAGTAGTCTGTTCTTTCACCAATACCATACTGTCTTCATACTATATCTTTAAAATTAGTCTTAAAGTTGGGTAGTGCCAATCCTCCAATTTTTTCTTTTCTTTCAATACTGTGTTGGCCATTCTGGGTCTTTTGCTTCTTTATATAAACAGAACAACCATAGTATAATGTGGGAAAGGACTATAAAGGGTATGAACACAGGAGGTGGGGGTCATTGGGGGCCATCTGGAGGCTGGCTGCTACAGCCTGGCATCCAGACATTCATGTGCCTCCCACATAAAAAATACATATACATCTGGCCTCATCCAAGGCCTCCCAAGTCTCATCCCATTACAGCAACAACTTAAAGCCCAGAACGTCATTGTCTCACTCATTTTATTACACTCATTCTGCTATTCTTCTGATTTAAGCCACCATGATTTCTCATCCAGATTATTGCCATATCTCCTAACTGGTTTCTTTATTTCTGTCATTGCAGCTATGAAGTCTATCCAGAACACAGAATCCAAAATGACTTTTTTAAAATGTAAAGCATACATATCTCAATATTCTCCACTGGTTTACCATCTTCCTCTTTAGAAAGAAGCTAAAATTCTTAATATCACCTGCTGTGCCCTACAATATCTAGCTCCCAGTCCACTGTGATCTCCTATCCTCTCACTCTCCACCTTATTTTCTCTACTGCTGTCCTACTGACCTCCTTGTTGATCTGTAACACACTATGAACACTCATGTGCCTGAATTAATAATTCAAGGAGGAAGGAAAGTCAGGCTCCTGTAGAAACTAGTCTGCGCTAAACTAACTTGGGTCCCTAGTCACTGCATATCTCCAGGGAGGCTGCCCTGGACCATCCTGGGCAAAGTAATCCATGTCCTAATCATTCCCTGTCTCATTAACTTGGCTGCTTTTTTCTTCACAGCATTACTACTATCTGGTGTTATCTTGTGTCCCACTGTGTTTGTCATCTCTCTTCACTGCCAGAAGGTAAGCTCTGTGAAAGCAGAGACTTGTTTTTGTTTTCTCCTTTCCTTTTTTCCTTCCCCTTGTCCCCTTTCTCATTTCTTCTCTCTCTATGGTTGAATTATCAGCATCTAGAAAAATACCTGGCACATAATTGGCACTCCATAAGTATCTGCTGAATGAGCAGATGCATATTATATCATTGAATTCCACAATTATTCACCTAGGTGTGGAGGGCCGGAAGTGATAACACCCCAGAAGTGATATCACCCAGGAAGTGAAATCACCAGATCCCAAAGAGATATCACTAAAACTGAGATTATGGAATATGAGATCAGCCCAGAAGTGATACCACTGTTAACCTGTATATAAGCTGTGCTCAAAAATAATACCGTGCCACTGTTCTGCCACCAGCGGTCAGTGAACCTCCTGATTCCACCTTTGGTTTCTGTGTCTTTTTTATGTATCTACTTCTATGTTTTCTTCACCTCTAATCCACTCCTCTCAGGTTCAAGTTCAGCTGGACTGCGGAGCTGGCCTCTGCACCCATCCTCAGTGGATATATGTATTTAGCTGTTTGCAATGAACATCCTCACGGAGCCAGCCGTCAGCAGTCGAAAGTTTCCTGAAAGGGGGGCTAGGATATATTTACAAAGATCACAGGAGGACAATCTGTCTTGTGCAGAATGCCAAAATGCTTTATTGGTAACAAGCTTTTATACAGTAAAATAGAGAACTAGATAATACTCAAAAGTCAGCATCTGAAGAATGTTCCTCTTGGCAACCCGGGCAGAACACGGGTGGTCCCTACTTAAGCTTATTACAATAGGTGGAAATATGCACAGTCATGCACAGTCACTTATACTGGGTAGACTCATATAATCTGAGGGTCATAGGACAGTCACTCTATCCCTAGACATACTTATTTCAGAACAGCTTGTACAAGCATAAAAGTTGCGGAACAAGTAAATTCAAAAGTTGCAGAATAAACAAGTTCCCTCTACAATATGGAGGAAGTAACAAAATGGCTTCACTTATGTCAAGCAGTAACTAAACATGGCTCCCCACATCTCCCCCTTTTTTATTTTATATGATGGTTCTCCCATCATAATAGAAGACTGTGCCTGTCTTAGGTTGATATAGCACAGAAAAAGTCCTTACCTGTCATCAGATTACAAACAGCATGGTCTGCATCCTGTCTTAGGTTGGTACCATTTCCTGCTATTCTTACCCATCTTTGGCTATCAGCCTCTATTCCATGACTAGTTGGGGGGGGCTGTGTATACAGTTCTTGTTTGTGGAGGCCTCCAAAGACCTGCTTGACGGTTCTCGTGGCCACTCTCAACAGGAGTGGCAGTGCAACCACCAAAACTATGAGCAACAACACACAACAGGCCAAAGTAATGAGTATCTCTTTGGTAGCAGCCAGGTTAGGGATTAAGGAACTCAAGGAATCAAAAATTTGTTTTGCTAATTCTTGTGGGTTTACATTTAGTTTTGCACCTTGCATAGCTAATATCTCTGCATGCCATTGAGCAAGGTCTAATGTTTCATTGTTATGTTCCCAAACATTTAAGAGATATGCTTTCACCTTAGCCCAGGGATAGTTTGTTTCATTATAAGGAAGCACAGTTACACATACTCAGGGCGGCAGTTTTCACAAGAAATATTCTTAGTGACATTGCCCTCCATTCCAAAGTTTACCTGACCTCTTAACAAGAAATAAGGTGGGTTGACACGCACAGTTACCATGGTCTTTGTGGCATCACTGCTTCCGGTGTTATTGTATATTATCAGTCCTGCTGCGGCCACTAGCTTCCAAAGATATCCTTGGGGCATACCCTCACATGACCACCACATTCCTACTGTTAACTGGGGCATGTTTGCTCTTACCCCCGCCTGGGAAGGGCTGTGAGGGCCATCATCCTGGCCACCATTCCAGTCCACAGAGAAGGTACAGTTCCTGAGATGGTTATACTTGCATTCTTTCCAGTCTCGGGTTAGGTTTGTGCTTCCTCCTGACACACAATATGGCAGTTGAGCTGGTGCCTTACATCGTGTCCTGTTTTTTTGTTGGTGGACTTCAACGAGTCAGGCTGCAGGTGGAATTATCTGGATATTAAATAGTCACTGAGGTACCACCTCTTTCGTAGAAAGTGGCTTCTTTAGATCTTAAACATGTATTATTACCAGTCTTATTGGATATGCAGATAAGGTTTAGTGGCACGGGCTCAGAGAAATTCATTTGACTGCTGTAGTTTCTGGGATTGTTGATAACAGGGTGGCCCAAAGTATCAGAATCATTTACTCTTACGATGATTTCTGAATCACCCCAGACTGCAGGGTGAAGAATTGGTGAGTCCGGAATGAATGCCCAATGGGTGCTTGTTACTCTCTTTCATGTCCAAAATCTGTCTGCAGTGGACTTCCCATGAGCATCCGTAAGAAAATTTAAAATTAAAATGAAAAGTGAGTGATTCAGGTAGTTAGTGGGAGTCTCCGGATACAACTCCCCCTTTTTATTTTTTGTAATTGGCATTTCAGTGTGCCATGAGCTCTTTCAACAATGCCTTGGTAATATAATCAGTGTTTTTAATTGGTCCTAACTTATGCAAATAAACATACTGCCATGAAATATAAAAATAATCAGTGAGAGTTTTAAATTCTGGAGGGATCAGGTAGATAGAAAGATAAATGTTTCAATTCTGCTTACAAAGGTATTGTCATTTACTAAACTGTTGTCAGCTTAAGAGAAAAAGCTTAAAACACTTTATCAGTAACATTTGAAACAAAAGCCACAAAATAATTTTCTTTAGTTTACTTGATCCTATGTAACACCTGTTCTGCTGAAATCTAGTTCTTTACTAGTTTAGGAGTAATACAACAGTGACCATAAATGACAAAAGACTTACAAATGACAGTAGCAAAAGATCTGATGAGAGCTTACTATAAGACAGTTGACATAAGGAAATTTGGATATTTTTGCAACACAAAACACTTAGTAACAAAGTTTAGCATCATTCGTTTTGACAGTGCTTTCCAGGTAATTAAGCAGGTGATTATATATCAGATAAATAAGCCGAATTAGCCACATACTTTCTCTAATGAAGAGAAAATTCCTCTGACATTTTCCAGGGGCCCTCTGGAAAATATCAGAGTTAACTAGGGGTAAAAGTACCTTTCTGAGTGTGATTTTGGCAAGTTGTCAGAAGAAAGTTTCTTTGGCACTTGCTTAAATAGGATTGTAGGTATTTTAAAATGACAATAAAAAGGCTTAAATGCAAATACAGGTTACTCAGTTGTTAACAACACTTGGCTTACAGTCTTTTTAATATGAAGATTTCATTTTCCCAAACACTCAGAGAACTCATTGAGACTTTAAGCATGAGAAACTGCTTTGATAAAAACAATTAGAAAGTTCTTTGCAATTTTTTTAACATTAAAGGCAGACTACTCAGTTTAAGAAAACTTTGTCTTTAACTGAAAACAAAATTCTAATTTTGCTGTGTACTTGATACTGAGACTCATTTGCTTTAATTTTACATAGCACAACTGTATCAACTTCCACAAACTTTCTACAACTTTCTTTTTACATTCACTGTTCTCCCTCTTTAAATAAACAGCTGTACTTTAGAACAGTTACCTTCTTTTACCCTAAATAAAATGAATCGCCATGCCTTATACCTTCTTTTGTTAAAACACACATCTTTTCTAGCAAGCAGAGATGTTTTCTTTATTACTTTAAGTAGTTTTAATTAGAACTTAAAACCATAAGCAACTTTAACTTTCAATGAACACTGAAAATAGGCTATGGTAAACGGTAACACCAGCATTCCTTAGATTAATACATTTATGAATATATTTTATCATTTCTGAAAATGTGCCTTATAGCACAATTCTTTTACTGAGCACAAAACATCTTCATATAACTTAGCAAAACTCTAAGAATTTTGGTTACCACAAAAATTCTTAGGCTGTTTGCAGATATACAAAGTTATACATTAATATACTATTATTATCATTAAGATATTCACTTGTTACACTTGTTTACACACTCTGTAGCAATTATGCTAGATTACTTATAAAACTTTTATTAGACATTAGACAAAGTCAAGCCTTTCTTTAAGCATCTTCTTGAAAGATTTAACAGATAACATCAACTTAAATGACTAGGTAAACAAGCAACTGATAACTATAAGGACATGTCCCTTTCAGTTAAACTTAAATTAGCATTAATGCTTTATATCTTTTATTAGAATTTCTTGGAAGTTTTAGAATGCCCAATTTTCACAAGCGCTTGTTTTTAAATTAATTTTATTAATACCATCTGGAGATAGAAAAACATTTTTCATTTACACACTTAGACAAACAAACATACAGACTGAGACATAATGATTATAGTTAGCAATACTTTTCATAAAAGAATATATACTCATATAGATAAACTGATACAAAGATTTGAGTTGCTAGTATTCAATTGCTCTCTTTCTTGTTAGCTTTCTTGATTAAAGGTATCTCAATTTGCAAGAATACATTTTAAGGGTGAGTAGTTCACATAACTAGGTTAAGGTTTAGATGGTCTCAGACTAAAAGGGCCAATGAAGGCTCTGCACTGATAGGGACTGTGTTTGTCCAGGGGGCTGGAAATGAAATGCAAGTACAATTAGCATTAGTTATGTAAAGCCAGGCTGTATTGCAGAAGACAAATTTCTTCCGTTTCAGGGAATCTAGTTTAAAAATCTCTCAGATTTTTTAATATAATGATGAACCCAATAAGTAGAATAGATTTTTACTAAAAGAATTTAGAAAACTAGTTCCATATTGTAGTAGTTCATGGGACTTTTGACTATTTTCTTTTCTTGTGACAAGATACATTTAGTTGCATAACATTATATTGCATACTTCTTTCAGGGGCCAAGCCTCTCTAATCAGAGATTTAAAACTGGTAGCTGATGCTAATCGTCTTTTAAGTGGTGAATGAGTGCTCAGACACATTTTATGAGATAAAGAGTACAGTATTTAGCCAGGAACAAGAGCAATTTCTTACCTTACAGTGGTGGGCATCAGGTTCCGTGAAACTGATGAAGTTAGAAGAAAGTTAGGAATGCCCCCTGCCTCACTCAGAGGCCAGGGCGGCCCGAAAAAGCAGGCTGGAAGTCAGAGACAGAGAGAGACACTCCTCATGGATACCCAGTCGGGCTGTCGGGGTCTGATTCCAGACACGCAGACCTTTGAGAAGCCACTGAAGTGCAGCCTCAGCCTAGACTCTCGCAGTTGCCCACGGCTCTCCTCAGTACCTCGCATCCAAGGAGATGCCTCTGAAAGGGAATCCTGGCTTCCACTCAGGTGACTTTCCCGGCTCCCAAGGGAGACGGGGGATCCACTGAGGGAGACGCAGGGGAACCTGTTGCTCAAGACTTCGAGATCGGCAGCCGGGCTAGTCCCATTTAAGTGGCTGACAAGCGCCCGATGTTTTGTGCCATAGACAGCTTCCTTCTATAAGGACAGTGAAAGAAAAGGCAGTCTTGGACGCCGATACTCACCTCTGAGATTATCTCAGATGAGCCCCTGAAAATGATGCTGGAGTTCTTGTTTGCAGAGCTGAAGAATGAACTTAAACAGTCAAGGTAGGAGAGCTAAGGGGAGGCTTTTATTTAGAAATACAGTGAGAGGAGAGACAGCTCCTGGCTCACGCAGGGAGGGGATAAGAGAGCCTTGTGCACATAATTCTGACAAATTATAGGACTGTTTCACATTCTTTGAAGAAGTACTTTCTATTAGAATCTCTCTGATTAACGTCCAAAGCCCAAAAGTATCTACTGGGATCTTCTGGTCTATGGACATCATAATGCTCTTGTAATTTTTCTCCTACACCAGCCAGACTTGCAGATCTACCGTCCCTTCCTCTGGGAACCATGGGCATATTTTTTCTACAAACTCTAAAACTGTGTAAGCTGTTGCTGTCCCACTCGCAAGTGCTGTGGGCTGTAAGCATGTTTTTAAGCATATTTACAAAGAGCAGCCTGCTTCCACTATTACCCATGAGTACTCACCGTTCTGCTGCTCTTCTTATCCTGATCCTGTGTTTCACCACCTCCCTCTTTTCTTCTGTGTACGGGTCCCGCTTTTTCTGTGGTGATCCTTCACCATTGTCCCCATGTTCAGGTCCCTGTTCGGGCGCCACTTCTGATGGAGCCAGCCGTCAGCAGTCGAAAGGTTCCTGAAAGGAGGGCTAGGATATATTTACAAAGATCACAGGAGGACAATCTGTCTTGTGCAGAATGCCAAAATGCTTTATTGGTGACAAGCTTTTATACAGTAAAATAGAGAACTAGATAATACTCAAAAGTCAGCATCTGAAGAATGTTCCTCTTGGCAGCCCGGGCAGAACACGGGTGGTCCCTACTTAAGCTTATTACAATAGGTGGAAATATGCACAGTCATGCACAGTCACTTATATCTGGGTAGACTCATATAATCTGAGAGTCATAGGACAGTCACTCTATCCCTAGACATACTTATTTCAAAACAGCTTGTACAAGCATAAAAGTTGCAGAACAAGTAAGTTCAAAAGTTGCAGAATAAACAAGTTCCCTCTACAATATGGAGGAAGTAACAAAATGGCTTCTTCACTCATGTCAAGCAGTAACTAAACACCGCTCCCCACAACATCCTTATGCATACATCTTGGCACACACGGGCAAACCTTTTGTTAGCTACAATTCTATATCCTCTTTTAAAAGATTAAGATGGTAAACTAGTGAAATATATGCATTAGAAATTGTGAAACATATTATCAAATTTCCTTTAAAGAGGTTGCAACAATTGTATTCTCTAATAAAGTATGAAAATACTCAATTTCCCATACCCTAGTCCACATAGAATGATCTTTGCAAATTGTTAGGTGAAAAAAAAATTCGATTATTTTACTTTGTACTTGTTTAATTACAGATGAGGCTGGGCCTCTTCATGTCTATTTATTCATAAGTCATTTCAACTTATTTTCCTATAAACTGCCTATTTTTCTGCTGGGTTGTTGGCATTTTTCACATTTATTCAGCAAGGATTTTTGAGAGTCTGTTATCTTCTAGACACTTTCTGAGGTGCTAAAAATATAGCAGAGAACAAAATAGACAAAAAAAATTCTGCCTTCACAAAACTTTGATTCCAATGGGGGAAACAGGTATGTAAGTAAAATAGATACTATGCCACATGAAGAAAAAGGAGGGAAGAGAGAGACAGGAAATGCTGGGAGTAGGGTACAATTTGTAATTTTGCAGAAGAATAATCAGGGATGGCCTCACTGAGAAGGATTTTGAACTCAGGCCTGAAGAAGGTGAGTGCACAGTCCATAAAGGGACAGTACACCAGGCAGGGTCAGCAAAAGCAGAGGCAACATGGTTGGCAAGCTCAAGAACAGCAGTTAGACCAGCGTGGCTGGAGCAGAGTGAGTAAGGGGAGTACAAGATAATGGTGGAAAAATAATATGGAAGCTGAATGGGGTAGGACTCAAACATTTTCTTTTTTATTCTGAAAAAAGAAATGAAAACCATCTGAAATGGGCAGCCTTTGGAGGCTTGTGAGCAGAAGAGTGAGTTGACAGTTTTAACTGGATTACAGCAGTTGTCATTTTTGAAAAAATTTTGTTGTGATTGCATTAAACCTATAGGTCAGTTTAGGGATATTTTACATCTTTCTCTTTTCTAAGAACAAGTCATATGTCTTATCCATCTAAGTCCTGGCCAATGTCTCTCAGAAAATATGATCTTCATGTTTTTAGGTATTCCATTTTTTCTATTACTACAATAAGTGAGATGTTATGTCAACATATTTTTAGCATTTTCTTAAAGTACTCTAACACAAAACAGAAAATGTATCCATTGTAAGTATACAGTATGAAGATTTTTAATAGATTTATGACATGTGCAATCATTACCTCAAAATTTTCCTCATGCCTATTTGTAGTCAATTCCTGTTCCCACCTCCAGCCCCAGGCAATGACCTGATAGCTGCATCTATAGTTTTGCCTTCCTAAAAATTTCATGTAAATGGAATCATACAATATGTAATCTTTTGTTCCTGATTATTTCAGGTATTTATTTTACCATGTTTTAAGAAACATCCCTAGTGCTTATTATGTATTGTACACATATGAGTCATTTTCAATGCATTTGTCTTTTATCTTTACTAACTGCTTTCTTCTCTTTTTCTTGGCTTTATTTTGTTGAGGTGAACTACACATTTACTTATTATTATTTTATCTTGCTTAGTGATTAAGTATGTATGTCTCTCAAGCTCTGTTTAATTATATTTCCTAGTTCTGATGTGTATATCTCTAGCATTTTATTTTCTAAGCTTTTTGCAACTTGATTTTTCTTTTTAAGAGAAAAGTTTTAAATTTTCAGTTGGTCAATGTAGTTCTTTCTTTTCTAAAAATTTGTTCTAGCTTTCCTACTTTTGTTAACATTTGAAAAGAGTGGGGTCTTTATTATTTCTACTTTTTTGATTTAATGGCACTTTCTGCTCTATTTTTGTAAACATTCTATAGTCATTTGATTTTAAACTGTATATTCTAATTATATAAATATGTGAGTATTACCTTATTAAGTATATAACTTATACCCTCTCTAAGAGTGCACAAGAATCTTTTAAGTGCTTGCTAAAATGCAGATTTCTGGGAACTGCTGTCAGAAAATCTGATGCCTTAGAACAGAATATATAGAAACTTGGAAATACTTTATTTTGTAAGAATCCTGACAAAGTTTGCCACAAGTTATCTTTGGACTACACTTTGAGAAACTCTTCTTTATATTGTTACTTATTTTTATTATGTATTTAATGTTTTATGAGCTGAGAGAGGTGAATTAAAAATACCTTAATTACATTCAAATTTTCTTTGTTGTTGCTTTTGTGGGTTTTGGTGTTGTTTCTTGCAAGGGAGGGTTGGCATTTTGGATGATGATACTACGCTATTTGATGTCACATAATTTATAAAAAATTTATACTTTCTTGTTATCTATTTCCTTTTGTTTCCTTATTTTTTCTTCTTAAACCCTGTCTGATATTAATATCTAAATCCCAGTTTCCTTGTGTGCTTTTATGTGTGCCTGTCTTTTTCTGGTATGATTCTACCCAATTTTTTTTTAACTTCCAACTTTGCTAAATGTCTTTGCTACAAATGCATTTCTTATGGACAGAAAATATTAAGTATATATTTTTAACCCAGTCTGACAGTATTTCTCTTTAATAGTTCAGGGGTTTTTCTTTTCATTTTTATTATGACATATGTGTGTCAGCTTTATATTCAGAAACTGTCAGAAGCACTTTTACTTTATTCAAGCTTGTCATAAACAGCTGCAGCAGGGATGACTAATTATAAAACCTATCTCAACCACCAGAAGTTACTCTGAGTTTTTATAGTGTGTGTCAAACAGACCTTAATCCAAGGTGAAAAAAGGAGAGAAGAAAGGAAATTTGCAGTGAAGTCTTCTGTGTTTGAAATAATCAACTATAGGCATAGTAATGAATTATCAAAATATTATATATTAGCTAAGTTTGTATGATCAGCATGATCAGATTTTTAAATCTTAGACATCTAATGATGGTACCTCACTGTGATTTTAATTTGCATTTCCCTAATGACTAATGATGTTAAGCCTTTCTTGTGCCTTATTTGTCATGTATATATTTGTCTTACGTGAAGCATCTGTTTAAGACTTTTGTCCATATTTTTTATTAGATTTTCTGTCTTCTGACTGAGCTGTAAGAATTCTTTATATATTCTAGATTTAGGTCTTTTGACTGATTTATGTTGTACACATATTTTCTCCCAGTCTGTGGGCTTTCTTTTCATTTCATTGGCAGTGCCTTTTGAAACAGACAATTTTTAATTTTGATGAAATGTGATTTATTGATTTTTTTTCTTTTCTAGTTGTGCTTTTGTCATATTTAAGAAATATTTGCCAAACCCAAGGTAATTAAGATTTACTCCCAGGTTTTCTTCTAGAAGTTTAAAAACTTTAGCTCTTATATTTAGATCTATGCTCTACTTTGAGTTAAATTTTGTGTGAGGGAAAAGTCTACAGATGACAGTTCTTTCACAATTATTCAAAAGTTAATTTTTTTTGCCATTAAAATACCTTGCCAATTTTGGGTCAGTGTATGACTGAGGAGAGATAGGAGAGTAAAGAGAAGGGGAAAGGACTTTGTTATAAAGATTTTTTCAGGAATTTGTTCTACAGAGTAGGCCCCAAATCTACCTGGCTTTTAAAACATAGATTCCATTAATGCCCTGCAAAGATCACCAAAAACTCTGCCTTATCAAACAGATTTATCAAACAGCTTGTCTCTAAGCCAGTGGTGCTACAAAGGAGTGCAAATTCTCGGAATAGATATTTACAAAGTTACAATTGTCTTACCAGTTTCCAAGAACCATCCTTATTGCAGATATATACCAGTGTCCATTGCTCACTTAGCCTGGGTCATTTCTGGCTCTTTTTTCAAGTCCTGATCCTTTGGTATGGATCTGGTTTGCTCTCCAGTAGCCTTCCTGAGCACCAGCAATTTCTTATACACCATGTGAGGAAACTGAAATTCAAAGAAGTTAAGTGACATAGTCACAGACATTGATTCAGGCATTTAAGAGCTAAGACTTTTAAATCCATCTTCTTAGACCCCAGTGCTTTTATTTCTTTAAAAAAATATATCATCTCCAGTAACAATAATATAATTCAGGAGGACTATATTATTTCTGCAGGAACTGAAACAGAGAATATTAGTCATTTGCCTCAGGTCATAAAAATGATAATGGTAGAGCTGAGCTAAGACTTAGATCTTCTGACCTAAATCCAGGGCACTTTCCAGTGCAAAATGCTACAACCTAATCATGCTGATTGTCAGTGCTTTCTTCCTCTCTCACAGAAGCTCCAGTCACACTTCCTGGCTGTATTACTATATTTTTAAGTCTTGTATATGTTATATACATTCTTCTGATAATTTCTTGAATTAGTCAGAATGGAACAGTTTAGTTTTTCTCTATTATGTCCCCAGGCTTTGGAACATTGTGTTCTCTGCTTGTGAATATTTAAAACTTTTCAGGTTTTTTTTGCTCATACCAAGGCAATTTCAGACTTTCAATGAAGCTAATGGGGAAAAATCCATGCTTATCTATAAACCTTTTATTAGTATGGCTTGAAAAAGTCATTAAGTAATAGATATTTGGAAAGTTACCACTATAACCAGGATATGCTAATTATCCAACTGTGAGATACTGAGTTAAGGGCTCTAGAAGTTAATAGTCTTACATTTTGGTGAGGGTATGTTTTCCTACATATAACAACAATAATAGTATTATATATAGCAGTAATAGTAGTGTAACTCCATTCAGATTCCCAGCCCAATTGCAATGTGTGTAAGTATGTGGGAGGGGGTCTTCCTGCACATAAAACCAAGCAATTCTCGAACACCAGCAAGGTGTTGGAGAACTCAACAGTTCTGGTGGTATCTGCCCAAAGACAACACCCGATTCCCCAGGTTAAGGGCTTCTTCCTACAAGACTGCCCTCCACTCCCAACTCCAGACACTGGTCACAAGACCCAGGCAGTTAAATCTGTGTTTCTGATGTACCAGCTACAGATGGGAGGGTCCAGTGACCTCCTCCTTGGGTTCAATTAATTACTAGAGCAGCTCACAGAACTCAGGAAAACACTTATGTTTACCGGTGTAATGAAGGATAGCATAAAGAATAGGAGTTAACAGCCAGATAAAGAAAGACATAGGACAAGGTCCCAAACAAAGGAGCTTCTATCCTGGTGGGCCTTGGGGCCTGACACATGTGGAGTCGCTCTGGTTCCCCAAGCACAGAAGATCTCTCTGAGAGAGAAACAGGATCCAGCAGAGCAGAGAGTGATTAGCTCTTCTCAGGGGTTCTTGTGAGGGCCTCACTGCATAGTCATGATTGACTAAATTATTGGCCATTGGCTGATTCAACCTTCAGCCCCTGCCCTTGGCAGAGTCCAAAAGTCTCTCACTGGCATGACAAAACACCCATTTCACCTTTAAGACTCTGCAGTGTTTCCAGAACTGTGGATGAAACCAAATATACTTGGGAAATATATATGTGATCATCTGAATGACCAAATATGTATTTCTTGTGATTCATTATATTCAATTGTAAAGATGTCTAGTTTAATTTTCTGATCTTGTTCTGATTTTCACCCTACCTTGAAAAAGACTGGGCTGCTTTCCTAGCTGGGATTGCAGAATTTCCATGAGTTATCAGAAGCACTATGTTGTGTTTGATAGGTAGGAAGATTATTTTCTTGAACTCTTTCAATGGTATCCTTGAAGGATGTCCACCTGTATTTGAAGATATTAATAAGGCATCTTAACATATCATGAAAGTCAGCGGATTTGAAGTTGGTACATGGGGCAGGCCTCAAATTGCAGGGATACCTGAAAAAAATCAGGTAGACATGTTAAATCAAGAAACTTCTTAAACGAAATTCTAACATATTTAGTTAAATAAAACTTGAATCATTCCTATCCAAAGCATCTTTGTCTGCATATTATTTTACACTCAAATGAATTTCAACCTTTAAGGAAGTGTTGGGTTTTTTTGTTTTTGTTTTTTTCATGTACAGTTACCTGATTACAATGTCATTTGAAAGAATATTTTTTATTTCAAAGAGGAGCATGGATGTGGATAGTAACTAGTAAGTTTAAAACCTGGTGGATGCAAATTGGTTAAATGTGCTTGTAACACCTCTGGAGGGGAAAATCTTTCTTCTAGTCTGGGGCAAATTACCTTTGAAACCAAAATCAGTCAGAAGGAGAAATAAAGTGGGAGAAACCTGTTTATTGTTACAATCAGTCGTCCATTTCTGCTCGCCCATGTTTCTCACCACCTAGCTGCAGAAAAGGGAGCCCACCGAACCTCTCTGGTCCAGATATGCTCTTGCTCCCCCCACGCTTGTAATTACCTATTGATATGGAGGTGGTACTTCTCTCCACCAACTGGAAACACCTATTGATAAGGAGATGCACTAAGGCCAGGTGAGAGATCCTGGAAATATTGCAATTTTACCCACAGTACTCTTTCTAGTCTTATCTAAACAAGACTGGTTTCCAAGAGGGACTTTACTAATGCCTAAGCCAAAACACTAAGACTTAAGTTCTGTGTTTTTGCTTTGTCAGAGCATCATTATCTCACTAAGGAGATGTATTTCTGGCCTTTCCACTATTTTTGATTTATCATGCAGCCTTTCTAGTAATTTCTAGTCTAGTGATAGCTGAGGAGCTGCAGCTCTCTTTCTAAAATTAAGTACATATAAATGAAAATCAACTGTGAATGATATTTGACTGCCACAGGGCCTGATATTCCAAAACTGACAGAGCCAAATTTTTTCATTTTGTTTTTCATACTGTACAACCTATAGAATTGCAATTGTCTGCCCTGTCACAGTCCCCTTTTGAAAAAATAACCCAAGGTAGTTCCTTCTTCAGAAATTGTTAGGCTTTGGGGCAAAAGATCCTGTTATCTTGGCTGTATTATATTTATTAGAAGGTCTGTGACCTAATCAAAGTAAACATCCATAAGAATGATTCCTAGCCTGAGGTCTGTAAAGGATTTCAGGAACATGTGCAAACTTCTCTGACAGGGTCTACAGTTTTAATGAGTTTTCTAAGGCAACATTTCTTAAAATGTGGCTAATGTACCACTTAGAATCCCTGCAGGGCTATAGAGTACTTACTTAGCAGGCTCCTGGAAATTTTAGAAGAAAAGGTGATGAAATAACTTCACACAAATACATTATACATTTGAAATGGATGACTGGTTGTATTTTTTTTAAATATATTATCCTTTATTTTAATTACTGTGTTCTTGAAGACTGAATGATTTAGGACTGCATTCATCAGTCTTCTTTAATATACAATAATCAGGATGAAGTTTAAAATGGTTAACCTACTTTTACATAATTTATATGCTATTGTTGTGCCTGCTGAATTTGTCTTTTCATTGTAACTATATGAATGACATTACATAAACAATTTACAAAAGATGAATCTGTATCTCAAAGTCATAGTAATTTAATTATATGACTCCAAAAAATATCCTAAATGAGGTAGTGAACAAGGCATCATTGCAATATGGAATGTGAAGGTTTGTGAGTTTGGATAATAGAAAACAAAGTGTAATAACTTTCTTAAGGATTAAAAAAAATAAAGACTACAATAAGGGATTATCTGAAATATCTCCCCTAGACTTGTCTTATAAAACTTTGAAAAACACAGCATGAACCCTTGGAGATTTTTATGCTATTTTCAAAGTATAGTGACTTTGCCAATAAAAATAAAATTTTCAAAATAAGTATAATGCATTGCTTCCCATATGAAATTGATTCATTTGATGTTAAAGGCAGAGAAGAAACCAAAATAAAACAATAGATCATAAAAAAAGTTATACCCTATACCTAAAAAATGGTATATGTTATGGTATGAACAAGACACTTATAAAGCCAGCTGAAAAGTAAAATGATTTTCCTAACATAGAAGACTAAAGCCACATCCCATTTGATGGATTTGTCAAAGGACTCAAGTTTAGTAAAGTAAATTAGAAAAAAAAGGGCATTCTGTATATGATTTTTAGAAGTTTAAGTGTAGATTTATTTTTATTCATCTGTTCAAAATTTAATGGAGTAGAAGAAAATCATTCTTAAGAAATCTACTCCTCACTCTAGCCCACAGAAAACAGTGGTATAAGTTTAAATTTAAGTACACATGGCATGAGTACACCAAAGTGAGAAATAACTAACATAAAACTACTTTGAGAAGTCTCCCTTGTTTGGCCAAGTTGGAATAATTGGGACAAAATTTACTGTCCTACCTGAAACCCGTAAAAATACAGACAAAATAGAAGAAACAAGGCTCTCAAGACATTGGGCATAAGGCAGTTAAGAATGCTGATCCTTAGATATTGGAAAGAAATAAGGTAGCCTATGATTACCCCAGCTTATTGCCTGGAAAATGTTTCTATAACCAGACTTGGTGAGGGGTTGTGGGGTGTGTTCTCCTAGTGTTGGGGAGACAGATCTGGAAATTTGGACAGGCAAAGGTAGCTGGAGTTTGCAGGACAGAAGAGAGCTGCACAGAGAGAAATCTGCAGAAATCAGTAAATATACAATATAGTATTCATCAGTGCCTAAACTTCACATATGACTGGGAATAGTATTTATTGCCAACTAGAGCAAACAACCTAAGCTAACTGGGGTAGCAGTAGTAGGAAAAATTACCTCTAGATTAAATGCTGCTTTGTTCCAATGTAACAAAGTTGAAAAGTTATAGCCAAAGGATCAAATAGTTCCCAAGTAGCTATATCCCAGAGCAAAACTCAGAAATATTTGTGAGAATACAGAAGTATTCAGTACCCAACAAAGTATAATACACAATGTCTGACATCTAAGTCAGACAAAAAAGAGTGTAAAGAAATAACCCTTAGTGAGAAGAAAAATCAGTCAATGAATATGGGCCCAGAAATGACACAGACAGTAAACTTATTAAAGAGGACATTAAAAGATCATTTCATATACTTTATTTCATATGTTTGAAAAGCTAGAGGAAAGATTGAGCAAAACCAAACTTCAAGACATGAAAATTACAATTTCTGAGATCAAAAATACACTGGGTAGGACTAACAGAAGATTAAACAATAGAGCACAAAATATTAGTGAACTTGAAGACATAGAACAGAAAATATCCATAATGAGGCAGAGAGATAAAAATACTTAAAAGTGATAAAGCACCAGAGAACTATGAGACAAAGTCAAGGAGCTAAATATACCAATAATTTAAGTCCACTAAGAAGAGGATAGAGACAGGAGACTGAGAAAAAAGTAGCTGAAAAGTATCCAAGTTTAATGAAAATTACAAACATGCAGAGTCAAACATTCAATGAATCCCAAGTATGAGAAACATGAAGAAAAGTACACCAAGTCACAGCATAATTAAATTGCTTAAAACCAGGGATAAAAAGAAAATATCAAAATCACTCAGAAAATACATGTATTTTGTTCAAAGATATGGATTACAGCAGATTTCACATCGGAAAAAAAAACAGAAGGAAAAAAAATAGAGGTGCAGCATTTCTAAAGTCCTAAAAGAAAAAGGACTGTTAGAATTATATATCCATCAACAACATTCTTCTAAGAGAGTACTGGGTATGAATTTTGACTATTCACAACTTCACTTACTAGGTCTCAGAGTAAAACCAGATGGAAAAGATATATTAACAGTTCTCCTTGCGCTCATATATGAAAGATTCCCTAGGGCACCTACCTATGAATGAAATTGCTGGGTTGAAAGGAATTTCTTCACATGGCTTCTGAAGAAGTGACCATCATGGCTTGCTCATTCATTTATTTGACATTGTAATTTCTTCATACAGAGTTATTTTGGACCAAATGTAAATGAATTTACAGTATTTCTAAAGCAAGATGACCCTTAAAGAACTGCCTGGCAGAACCAGAAACCACAAATATTATAAGCTAAGATTATTTATCTAGCATATAAATCAAAGACAAATTAACTTGTGATGAATTTGGAAGATGACAACAGACTCCTGTTAAAAGTGGACAGCACTCTGAAAGCAGCAGGAATTTCCAATGAAACTAAAATTGCATTCTTCTGTGAAGATTATAAGAACTACAAAGATGGGAGTTTCGGGAAGATGGTGACGTGAGCAGGGCAGCGGAAATCTCCCAAAACCATATATATTTATGAAAATACAACAAATACAACTATTCCTAAAAGAGAGACCAGAAGATACAGGATGACACCCAGCCTGCAGCTACACCTGAGAGGACTTGGCACCTCATGAAGCAGGTAAGATACGGAGACACGACCTGGAGGGACCCGAGCACTCCCCCACCCCAGCACACAGGCAGGAGGAGAGGATTCAGAGGGGGGAGGGAGTGGAAGCACAGGCCCGCCAAATAACCAGCCGTGGTGATCTGTGCCAGGAGCACTAACACACTTCACGTGGTGTATCGGAGATTGGAGAGACAGAGGGTGCAGGATCCAAGAGGGCAGGTCCACTCAGCCAGCTCCCGGGGACAAAAGAAAAGTGTGTGCTTTTTTAGGGGTTTTAAAGAGACAGGGGTCCAACGGAAGAGCAGGATCATCCCAGCACACTCAGCCAAGCAGGTTGGGAGTCCTGGGAATTTCGGACCCCTTGGACTGCGGCTGGGAAAAGCAGTTGCACCAAGACTTCCCACAGAAATCAGCAGCCTCCCATTCGTTCCCTCCCTAGCCAGAGTCACAAAGGGTCTGGCAGAGCAGCATGGCCCAGCAGAACAGCCGCGGCTGCGGAATAGTGGAGCAGCAGCGCCACCTGCAGCATCCTCACAGAAACTACAACGGCGGGCATTTTTTTTCTCTTTTTTCCCTTCTTTTTATATTTTTCTGACCACTTCTTTCACCATGAAAAGACAGAGGATTATGGTACAAACAAAGTTTACATAGACAACCCCAGAGAGGGAGGCTGATGGGATGGACATGCACAATCTTCATGAAAAAGATTTCAGAATAAAAGTCATAACCATACTGATGGATCGACAGAGAAATATGCAAGAGCTAAGGGAGGAAGTGAGGGAAGTAAGGAAAGACAATGCAGAGATGAGACAAGCGATCGATGGGCTTAGCAGCAGACTGGACGAGATGTAAGAGACTTAATGGACTAGAAATCAGAGAACAGGAATACATAGAAGCTGAGGCAGAGAGAGATAAAAGGGTCTCTAGGAATGAAAGAATTTTAAGAGAACTGTATGACAAATCTAAACAGACCAATATTCGCATTACAGGAGTACCAGAAGAAAAAGAGAGAGAAAAAGGGATAGAAAGTGTCTTTGAAGAAATAATTGCTGAAAACGTCCCCAAGATGGCAAAGGAAATAGTCTCTCAAACGATGGAAGCCTACAGATCTCCCAACAAAAGGGACCAAAGGAAGGCAAACCAAGACACATAATAATTAAAATGGCAAAGATCAAAGATAAGAAGAGAGTATTAAAGGCAGCTAGAGAGAGAAAAAAGATCACCTACAAAGGAAAACCATTCAGACTATAATAAGACTTCTCAATAGAAACCTTACAGGCTAGAAGAGAATGGCATGATATATTTAACATAATGAAACAGAAGGGCCTCGAACCAAGAATATTGTATCCAGCACTACTATCATTTAAATTTGACGGAGGGATTAAACAATTTCCAGACAAGCAAAAGCTGAGGGAATTTGCCTCCCATAAACCACCTCTTCAGGATATCTTAAAGGGACTGCTCTAGATGGAAGCACTCCTAAGGCTAAAAAGCTGTCATCAGAGAAAATAAAATCATAGCAAAGAAAGCAGACCATCCAAATACTAGCTAAAGGCAAAAAACAAAACACCTAGTATATAAAGAATGGAGGAGGAAGAATAATAAGGGAGAGAAATAAAGAATCATCAGACTGTGTTTACAATAACTTAACAAGAAAGTTAAGTTAGATGGTTAGATAGTAGAGAAGCTACCCTTGAACCTTTGGTAACCATGAATCTAAAGCCAGCAATGGCAATAAGTACATATCTATCGATAATCACCCTAAATGTAAATAGACTGAATGCACCAATCAAAAGACACAGAGTAATAAAATGGATAAAAAAGCAAGACCCATCTATATGCTGCTTAAAGGAGTCTCACCTCAAACCCAAAGATATACACAGAGTAAATGTGAAGGGATTAAAAAAGATATTTCATGCAAACCACAAGGAGAAAAAAGCAGGTGTTTCAGTATTTGTATCAGACAAAATAGACTTCAAAACGAAGAAAGTAGCAAAAGATAAAGAAGGACATTACATAATGATAAAGGGGTCAGTCCAACAAGAGGGTATAACCATTTAAAATATATATGAACCCAACACAGGAGCGCCAGCATATGTGAAACAAATACTAACACAATTAAAGGAGGAAATAGAAAGCAATGCAGTAATTTTAGGAGACTTCAACACACCACTGACTTCAAAGGACACATCAACCAGACAGAATATCAGTAAACGCACAGAGGAACTGAACAACACACTAGAACAGATGGACCTAACAGACATCTGCAGAACTCTACACCCAAAAGCAACAGGATACACATTCTTCTCAAGTGCACATGGAACATTTTCCAGAATAGACCACATACTAGGCCACAAAAAGAACCTCAGTAAATTCAAAAATATTGAAATTTACCAATCAACTTCTCAGATCACAAAGGTATAAAACTAGAAATAAATTTTAGAAGGAAAACAAGAAGGCTCACAAATACATGGAGACTTAACAACATTCTCCTAATTAATCAATGGGTTAATGACCAAATCAAAGAATATATGGAGACTAATGACAACAACAACACAAAGCCACAACTTCCGTTGGTTGAAGCAAAGGCAGTTCTAAGAGGAAAGTATATTGCAATCCAGGCCTATTTAAAGAAGGAAGAACATTCCCAAATGAATAGTCTAAAGACACAATTACTGAAATTGGATAAAGAAGAACAAATGAGACCCAAATTCACCAGAAGGATGGACATAATAAAGATCAGAGAAGAAATAAATAAAATTGAGAAGAATAAAACAATAGAAAAAAATCAATGAAACCAAGAGTTGGTTCTTGAAAAAATAAACAAAATAGATAAACCCCTAGCCAGACTTATTAAGAGAAAAAGAGAATCTACACACATAAACAGAATCAGAAATGAGAAAGGAACAATAATGACAGACCCCACAGATATACAAAGAATTATAAGAGAATATTATGAGAATCTATATGCTAACAAGCTGGAAAACATAGAAGAAATGGACAACTTCGTAGAAAAATACAACGTTCCAAGACTGACCAAGCAAGAAACAGAAAAACTAAACAGACCAATCACCAGCAACAAAATTGAATCGGTAATCAAAAAGCTACCAAGACAAAACCCCCAGACCAGATGGATTCACTTCTTTATTCTACCAGACATATAGAGAAGAAATAACACCCATTCTCCTTAAAGTTTTCCAAAAAAAGAAGAGGAGGGAATACTTCCAAACCCATTCTATGAAGCCAGCATCACTCTAATACCAAAGCCTGGCAAAGATCTCACCAAAAAAGAAAATTACAGACCAATATCCCTGATGAACGTAGATGCAAAGATACTCAACAAAATATTAGCAAACCGAATTCAAAAATACATCGAGAGGATCATACACCATGATCAAGTGGGATTCATCCCAGGGATGCAAGGACGGTACAACATTCAAAAATCTATCAACATCATCCACCACATCAACAAAAAGAAGAACAAAAAGCACATGATCATCTCCATAGATGCTAAAAAAGCATTTGACAAAATTCAACACCCACTCATGATAAAAACTCTCAACAAAACGGGTATAGAAGGCAAGTACCTCAACATCATAAAGGCTATATATGAGAAACCCATAGCTAACATCATGCTTAACAGCGAGAAGCTGAAAGCTTTTCATCTAAGGTCTGGAACAAGACAGGGATGCCCACTCTCTCCACTGTTATTCAACATAGTAGTGGAGGTCCTAGCCACAGCAATCAGGCAAAACAAAGAAATACAAGGCATCCAGATTGGTAAAGAAGAAGTCAAAATGTCACTGTTTACAGATGACATGATATTGTACATAAAAATCCCTGAAGAATCCACTCCAAAACTACTAGAACTAATATCTGAATTCAACAAAGTTGCAGGATACAAAATGAACACACAGAAATCTGTTGCTTTCCTATACACTAATGATGAACTAACAGAAAGAAAAATCAGGAAAACAATTCCATTCACAATTGCATCAAAAAGAATAAAATACCTAGGAATAAACCTAATGATGGAAGTGAAAGGCCTATACGCTGAACACTACAAGACACTCCTAAGAGAAATTAAAGAGGACACTAACAAATGGAAATTCATCCCATGCTCTTGGCTAGGAAGAATAAGTATTGACAAAATGGCTATACTACCTAAAGCAATCTACAGATTCTATGCAATCCCTATCAAACTACCAACAGTTTTCTTCAATTAACTGGAACAAATAATTGTAAAATTTATATGGACCCATAAAAGACCCCAAGTAGCCAAAGCAATCCTGAGAAGGAGAAATAAAACAGGGGGAATTATGTTCCCTGACTTCAAGCTTTACTACAAAGCCACAGTAATCAAGACAATTTGGTATTGGCACAAAAACAGACCCACAGACCAGTGGAACAGAATAGAAAATCCAAACATTAACCCAAAAATATACAGTCAATTAATATTTGATAAAGGAGCCTTGGATATACAATGGGGAGATGACAGCCTTTTCAGGAGCTGCTGTTGGCAAAACTGGACAGCTACATGTAAGAGAATGAAACTGGATTACTGTCTAACCCCATACACAATTGTAAACTCAAAATGGATCAAAGACCTGAATGCAAGTCATGAAGCCATAAAACTCTTAGAAAAAAAATAGGCAAAAATCTCTTGGACATAAACATGAGCTACTTCTTCATGAACATATCTCCCCGTGCAAGGGAAACAAAAGCAAAAATGAACAAGTGGGACTATATCAAGCTGAAAGTCTTCTGCACAGCAAAGGACACCTTCAGTAGAACAAAAAGACATCCTACAGTATGGGAGAATATATTCATAAATGACATATCAGATAAGAGGTTGATATCTAAAATATATAAAGAACTCACGCACCTCAACAAACATAAATAATCCACTTAAGAAATGGGCAGAGTACATCAATAGACACTTCTCCAAAGAAGAAATTCAGATGGCCAACAGGCACATGAAAAGATGCTCCACATCGCTAATCGTCAAAGAAATGCAAATTAAAACCACAATTGGATAACCTCACACTAGTGAGGATGGCCAACATCCAAAACACAAACAGCAACAAATGTTGGCGAGTATGTGGGAAAGGGGAACCCTCCTACACTGCTGGTGGGAATACAAATTAGTTCAGCCATTGTGGAAAGCAGTAAGAAGGTTCCTCAAAAAACTGAAAATAGAAATACCATTTGACCCCGGAAGCCCACTCCTGGGAATTTACCATAAGAATGCAGCAGCCCAGTTTGAAAAAGACAGATACATCCCTATGTTTATCACAGCACTATTTACAATAGCCACGAAATGGAAGCAACCTAAGTGTCCATCAGTAGATGAATGGATAAAGAAGAGGTGGTACATATGCACAATGGAATATTATTCAGCCATATGAAGGAAACAAATCCTACCATTTGCAACAACACGGATGGAGCTAGAGGGTATTATGCTCAGTGAAATAAGCCAAGTGGAAAAAGACAAGTATCAAATGATTTCACTCATATGTGGAGTATAAGAACAAAGAAAAAAACTGAAGGAACAAAACAGCAGAAAACTCACAGAACCCAAGAACGGACTAATAGTTACCAAAGGGAAAGGAACTGAGGAGGGTGGGTGGGATGGGAGTGACCATGGGGAAAAGGGGGCATTATGAGTAGCAGACGTAATGTTTGGGGGGCATGGGGAGAGCCGTACAACTCAGAGAAAACAAGTAGTGATTCTATAGGATCTCACTACGCTGATGGACAGTGACTGTAATGGGGTTGGTGTGGGGGACCTGATGAAGGGGTAGTTTAATCACCATAATATTGCACATGTAATTGTAGATTAATGATACGAAAATAAATTATAAAAATAAAAAAGAACTACAAAGATGATCCTATTTCAACTGTTGAAAACCTCATGGGGCTTTCTTTTTGCTTGCCTCTATTAAGCTCTTTATTTTACTAATGAGTTTTTGAAACTGACAAATAAACTTAAAATTTTATAGAAAACTTTTAAAAAATAAAGATTTTTTTTTCACATATACGCAAAGTTGCAATAACTCTTCACACAGAGATCTGCAGTGCAAGACATAGTAAGGAAGTCCTTTAAGCCTAGATAAATTAGATGGAAAGGTGGATCTAAGCAAAGAAATGTAAAACATTGAGACAATAACTACATGAGTAAAGATAGGAACTTTTTTCTTATTTTAAATATTGTTTAAAAGATAATTAAAATAAAAGTGATAATGTATTTGAATTTATAACATGTGTAAGGAAACTGTATTAAAGCAAAAGCACAAAGGCTACAAAAAGAGAACTGGAATTCTGTAAAAAACTTTTGTAAAGAACTTCTGTAAAGTTCTTGAAATGATAAAATATCACATAAAAGTAAATTGTGATAAAGATGTATGACATAACCCCTAAAGTAAAAACTAAAATAGCATAATAATTTATAGCTATTTATTCAAAAAGGAGATGAAATGAGATAATAAAACATTCTCAATTACTCTCAAGGAAGGCAGAAAAAGAGAAAAAAGTGATCAAAGAACAGATGGAATACATAGAACACAACTATCGAGATGGTCTGTTTAAACCCAAAGATATTTAAAAATCACAATTAAATATAAATGGTCAAATATCCTAATCAAAAGATAGACATTGTCGGGTTAGATACAAAAGCAGGATATTATTAAATGCTGCCTATTAGAAACCTACAAGAAACATTAAATATAAAGATACACCAATGTTAAAATTAAAAGGATGGCCATAATATATATTCCACAATAACCTTAATTGAAAGAAATCTGGAGTTGTTATTTTAATTTTAAACAAGTTAGATTTCAGAGCATGCAATATAACCTGGGATAAAGAGGGTAATTTCATAATGTTACAAAGGATCAATTTATCAAGAGGACAAATTTCTAAATGTTGTGTGACTAATAACAGAGCTCCGAAATAAATAGAGCAAAAATTGACAGAATTGAAAGTGAATGACAAAGCCACAATTATTTTTGGATATTTTAACACCCTATCTCAATAATTAATGAAACAAGTAGACAGAAAATAAGAATATAAATACTTGAACAATATTACTAACCAATTTGACCTATGTCATTTATAAAATGATCCACCAAACAAGATACTTATTAAGTGCTTACAAAAGTTAAGTATGCAAGTATGCTTACAGGCATACTATATTCTATTGTGCTTTATTGTACTTTGCGGATATTGTGTTTTTACAAATGGAAGGTTTGTGGCAACTGTGTGTCAAACAAGACTATGAGCACCATTTTCCCAACAGTATTTACTTACTTCCTGTCTCTCTGGCACATTCTGGTAATTCTCACAATATTTCAAACTTTTTCATCATTATTATATTTGTTATTGTGATCTATGATCAGTGATTATGACTCACTGAGATTTCATTTAGCAATGAAGTATTTTTAATTAAGGTATGTGCATTTAAAAAAATATAATGTTATTGCATACTTAATAGACTACTGTATAGTGTACACATAACTTTTATATGTACTAGGAGACCAAAAATATCATTTGACTCACTTTATTTCAATACTTGTTTTATTGCAGTGGTCTAGAACTGAACCTATGCCATCTCCAAGGTATGCTTGAACTTGTGACTACCTAGATAAAAATGTCCCTAGAAGAAGATAACAAAATGTAATAAACAAATGTTTTTGAAATACTTAAAAACAAATAAAAGTATTATAATAACAAAAATATAAATTGCTTTGAAAAATAGTGAATGTATTAGGTAATAGATATAATCAGAGTTAATGATCTGAAAATGGCACTAAAAAAATTATTCAGAGAGCAGAGTAAGTGAAAAAAAGAGTGATTAAGAGGGACATGGAAAATATTTTAGAATAAATACAACAGAGATAATATAGAAAGAAGTAATGACTAAAAAATTTTCAGAAATTAAGAATTCATTAGATGAATACAAATAAATAGAGACCTAGACAAGTGAACTTGCAGTACCTCAAGAAAGAGATACCATTTAAAAAGATGTTATCTGAAAGGTGTACCAGTTAGATTGACACCAGAGTTATCAGGAACAATAATAGTCAGCACATAATGGAATAATATATTGAAAATAGTGAGCAAAAAATAACTGTCAACTGAGGATTCCATGTATGTCTAAGCTATTTTTTCAAGATGAGAGTGAAAAAAGACAAAGACTGAACTTACTAATCACAGATAAATCCTCACTGAAAAAATCTATTAAAAGTATATTTTGGGAAGAAGAAAATTGAATCAAGAAACAAATGTAAAAGTATGAAGGTGAGTAAAGAAATTAGCCAACCTATAGTTAAATCTAAATTAACATTAACTGTAGGAAAAAATAACTTTAATTCTTATTAATTTGAGTGTTTTTGAAAATAAGGTAAAAATAAAATTCTAGGCAAAAATATGGAAGTTGTACAGCAGCAAAGCAAGGATTTTAAAGTCAGAAAAGTATGCTTATTTAATTCACTGAATTTAAACATGCAACAGAGGACAAAATATGACCATTTCAGTGGATAAAAGTAAAGAAAGCTGTAAAAATCTAAAACCATTCATGTGAAAACTAATGGAAAATTGGGAAAAGCAGGTGATGTACTGTATTTGACAATAAGTAATCTATACAAAATAAACAGTAAATATCACATATAATGATGAATTTTATTTGAGTGCTTTCATTAAAGTCAGCCAGCAGTGAAACAAGAATGCTTATTACTATTATTTTTATTACTCTCCGAAACATTGCACTAAGAAATAAAAAATAAGTAAAACTTACTATTAAAAACAATGAAACAAAATTGTCCTTAACTGTAGACTGTATGAATGTCTACAAAGAAAATTCAAGATAATTGACACATAATAGAATGAAGAGAATACAGCAAAAATTTCTTGATAGTAACTTCATATAAAATAATACTATATTCTTTTATACTAGAAAAAAAGTAATTTTAGTTTGCTATCTACAATGACAATAGAATTATAAAGTACTTGGGTAAAACTTAAATAGATTGACAGAATAGAATAGAGAGTACAGAAATGGGCCCACATATTTGTTGAAACT
>JAVSCE010018626.1:0-164976 GCA_032199065.1 Smutsia gigantea | reverse complement strand
AGTGTTCTGGGGCGATCCGGCTCCTCCGCTGGGCTCCTGTCTGTTTAAGACCGCTGAAGAGAGCGCACACTTTTTTTTTTTCCATCCCGGGAGCCGGCTGCAAGCACCCTGGCGCGTTCCCCGCTCAGATCTTGCCCCTCTGTCTCTCCAATCTCCGCTGCACTGTGCAATGTGGGTCAGCGCTCCCCGCGCAGATCACCGGGGCTGGCTACTTCGCGGGGTGTACTTCCACTCGCTCCCGGCTCTGAATCCTCTCCTCCCACCGGTGCGCTGGGGTGGGGGAGGGCTCGGGTCCCGCTTGGTCGTGGCTCCGTATCTTACCCGCCTGTTGGGGTGCCGAGTCCTCTCGGGTGTAGCTGCACGCTGTCTGTGCGCTTTCCTGTGTATTCTCGTCTCTCTTTTAGGAATAGATGTATTTTCTGTGTTTTCGTAGATAAATATAGTGTTGGGAGGAGATTTCTGCCGCCCTGCTCACACCGCCATCTTCCCAGAAGTCTAGCTTCATTCTTTTGCATCTAGCTGTTCAGTTTTCCCAATGCCATTTATTGAAGAGACTTTTTCCCATTGTATGTTCTTGGCTCCTTTATTATATTTTAATCCACCATATACGCGTTGGTTATTTCTAGGCTCTCTTTTCTGTTCCATTGATCTGTATATCTATTTTTGTGTCAGTACCATACTGTTTTGATTACTGTAGCTTTATAGTACAGTTTGGAAGTTAGGGAGCATGATACCTCTAGCTTTGTTCTTTTTTCTCAAGATTGTTTTGGCTATTGAGGGTTTTTGTACTTCCATACAAATTTTGAATTATTTTTTCCAGTTCAGTGAAAAATGTCATTGGTATTTTGATACTTCCTATCTATGAGAATGGGATAGCTTTCCATTTATTTGTATTGTCTTCATTACTTTAAACAATGTTTTACGTTTTCAGCGTACAGGTCTTTCACCTCCTTGGTTAGTTTTATTTCTAGACATTTTAGTTTTATTGATGCAATTGCAAAGGGATTGTTTTCTTAATTTCTCTTTCTTCTAGTTCATCATTTGTGTATAGAAATGCAACAGATTTCTGTGCATTGATTTTGTTTTGTATGGATTTAATGAATTCATTCATTCTAACAGTTTTTTGGTAGAGTCTTTAGGGTCTTCTATTTATAGTATCATGTCATCTGCAAATAGTGACAATTGTACTTCTTTCTTACCAGTTTGGATGCCTTTTATTTCTTTTTCTTGTTTGATTGCTGTGGCTAGGGCTTCTAGCACTATGTTGAATAAAAGTGGTGAGGGTGAGCATCCTTGTCTTGTTCCTGATCTTAGAGGAACAGCTTTGAACTTTTTGCCTTTGACTATGATTTTAGCTGTGGGTTTTTCATATTTGATCTTTATTATGTTGAGATGTGTTCCCTTTCTACCTGCTTTGTTGAGAGTTTTTATGATGAGTAGTTGTTGATTTTGTCAAATGCTTTTTCAGCATCTATTGAAATGATCATATGCTTTTTATCCTTCCTTTGGTTATTGGGATGTATCACATTTTTGATTGGCAGATACAGAACCATCCTTGCATCCCTCAGATAACTCCTAATTGATGGTGGTGAATGATCTTAATGTATATTTGAATTTGGTTTGCTAATATTTTTTTCTCTTTAGCTTTTAATTTTGATATCATTTTAAGCTTACAGAAAAATTACAAGAACAGTACAAAGAATTTCTGTATACTCTTCATCGAAATTCACCAGTTATTAGCATTTTACCACATTTATTTTATCATTCTTTCTCTCTCCCTCTGCCTCTTTCACTCTGTCCCCCTCCCTCTCCTTCTCTGAAAAAGAGAGATTATTCCATTTTGTGCTCTAAAATTTGTTAGATGTGCATTCATATGCTAACCTTTTTATTGTAGTAAAATATGTATAACATAAAATTTACCATTTTTATCATTTTTAAGTGTTCAGTCAGTGGCATTAAGTACATTCATTGTTGTGCAACTTCTGCTGTGTTAGTGGTTGCCCTAGAGTTCTATCTTTGAGACATCAAAAAGAAAACTAACATTATTTATTACTTTTACTACTTTCTGGACAAAATAATGACCTAATTTAGTTTACTATCATCCCCCCCTTTTGTGCTACTGCTGTCATATATTTAAACTATGTATGTGTTTTAAATGTTGTGGGATTTTACTATTATTGCTTCAAAGAGTCCATTTTAACTTTGATTTACCCATATATTTACCTTTCCTGTTCTTCATTCATTCTTTCCTGTATCTCCATGCTTCCATCTGTGATGTGTTTATTTCTGCCTGAAAAATTCCCTTCAGGTTTTCATTTAGTTCATTTTTGTTGGTGATAAATATTCCTAGTCTTCATTTTTTTTACTTGAGGTTTGCTAATATTTTGTTGAGAATTTTTGCATGTACATTTATCAGGGATTTTGCCTGTAATTTTCTTTTTTTTGTAGTGTTCTTATATAGCTTTGGGATCAGGGTGATGTTGGCTTCATTAAATGAATTTCATAGTTTTCTTCCTTTTCAATTTTGTGGAATAGTTTGAGTAGGAGAGGTATCAACTCTTCATGAAATGTTTGGTGGGATTCTCCTGAGAAGCCATCTGGTCCTGGGATTTTGTTTGTGGGAGTTTTTGATTACTGGTTCAATTTTATTACAAATAATTGGTCTGTTCAATTGTAATTGGGGCACTGCAGTCCCAGTACCAGGTGTGGCCCCCCTAGGAAAGTTCCACCTCTGTGGCTACTGGCTTTGCACCCACAGTGGCTCTTGGGTGCTTTCAAGGCATGGGCAGCAACAATCTGCACCCATGGTGCAGCGCCCGCAGGTGTGGCCCTGGAAAGTTCCACCTCTGTGGTCCATGGTGTGGCATGTATTGTGTGCACAGTGATGACTAGCTTGAGGGAAGCTACCTCACAGCTATGGGCTTGGTGCCTGCAGTGCTGTGGTAGCCAAGGTGCACTCTCCATGGGTTGGTAGCAACTGGCTATGCACCCTCTGGGCAGTGGTGTTCTGAATGTGCTCTCTGACGGACAAAACTGGGTCTGGGTGTGGGCTTGGAAGCAGCCTAGATCAAATATGAAATTGGCGTGTGTGCCCCAAACCTGTTCGTTACGTCTCTGTCAATGTGGGGAAGAAGTCCAAACAGTGGTACTTGCCTGACCTCCAATCCTGAGACAGTTCTAGCTGTTCCCCTGCCAAATGGTGGGTTTAGTCCTATGAATCCGGTTTTTTCATGTATAGTTGAGATGCACTTTAAAGTGGAGCTTTGTTTTCTCTGAGTCTCAGAGTAGAGAATCTGTATCCTGGTCCCTCAGTGATATCCCTTCCCAGTGTGAATTGTTGTGTTGTGGGTAGGTTTCCCTCTGTTACCATGTCTCTATCTTTCCTGCCATGTTTTATGTGATCATTCTATCCCTCATTGTGCAGAAGTTGTTTTGTCAGTACTTGGCTCTTCCTCAAGATGAATCGCTCTATGTGTAGTTATAAATTCAGTGTGAAGGTGGGAGGAAGTGGGTTCAAGCTTTTTCTACACTACCATCTTCCCAGAAGTCCTACACCTTTGGTCATTTTAAAATTGGGTTGTTTTCATCTTTTTATTGAATTTGTTATATATTTTGGATATTAATCCCTCACTAGATATGTGGTTTGCAAATATTTTCTCCTGTTTTGTAGATGTTTCTTCACGCTCTTGATTGCTTCCTGTGCTGTGCATGAGCTTCTTAGTTTGATACATTCCCATTTGTATATTTTTGCATTTTTGCTGTGCTTTTGGGGTTATATATAAGAAATCACTGTCCAGACTAATGTTAAGAATATTGTTCCCTAGGTTTTCATAAAGTAGTCTTATAGTTTCATATCTTAACATTGATTTCTTTGTTCCATTTTTAGTTGCTTTTGTACATGGAGTGAGATGATTCAGTTTCATTCTTCAGCATGTGGGTAACCAGTTTTCCCAGCATCATTTATCGAAGAGGCTGTCCTTTCCCTGTTGTGTGTTCTTGGTACCTTTATTGAAAATCAGTTGTCCATAAATGCATGTATTTATATATGGTCTCTCTATTCTGTTTCACTGGTCTATCTATACATTTGTTTTTATGCCATTACCATGGTTTGTTACCATGTTTTGATGACTGTAGCTTTGTAGTATACTTTGAAATCAGGTGGTGTGATGTTTCCAGCTTTATTGTTCTTTCTCAAGAACACACAATTTGCAATTTTTGGGATTGTTTTTTCCATTTTTGTGAAAAATGCCATTGTAAATTTGATAGGGATTGCATTGAATCTGCATATATAATAAAATGTATGAACATTTTAACAATATTTGTTCTTCAGTCCCTGAGTATGGAATACCTTTATATTTGTGTATTCTTCAGGACATAGTTTTATCAACAGTTTAACGTTTTCAGTGTACAGCTCTTATACCTCCTTGCTTAAATTTATTCCTAAGTGTTTTATTGTTCCAGAGGTAATTGTAAATATCTTTAATATATTTTTTGACTTGTTTGGTATGAGTGTATAGGAATTCAACTGACTTTATGTTGATTTATATCCTGCAACTTTAATGAATTCATTTATTAGTTGTAGTAGTCTTTTTGATGGTGTTTTGCAGGTTTTCTGTATATAAGATCATGTCATCTGCAAATAGTTTTACTTCTGCCTTTCAGATTTTGATAACTTTTGTTTTGTTTTCCTTGCTGAATTGCTGTTTAGGACTTCCCTTACTAAGTTGAATAAAAGTGGTGAGTGGGCACTTTTATTCCTAGTCTTAAAGGAAAAGTTTCATTTTTTTCATTGTTGAATATTATGTTACCTGTGGACTTAACTGTACATGGCTTTTATTATTCAGTTTTATTGAGAATTTTTAATTTATTGACAAATTTAAATTTAAATTGGTCAAATGCTTTTCCTCCATTTATGAAGATGATCATGATTTTTATCCTTTATTTTGTTAATGTGTTGTACCACTGTTACTGATTTCACTATGTTGAGCCATCCTTGTGTAAATCCTACTTGGTTATGGTTTATAATCTTCAGAAGTGCTGTTGAACTCAGTCTGCTAGTATTTTTGAGAGATTTTGAATTTGTGTTCATCAGGGTTATTGACCTGTAATTTTTTTTCTTGTATTATCTTTATCAGATTTTTGTATCATGGTAATGCTGACTCATAAAATGAGTTGGAAATGTTCCCTTCTCTTCAGTTTTTTGGAGAAGTTTGAGTAGAATTGGCATGAAGTCTTTCAGTGTGTCTCAGAATTCACCAATGAAGCTCTTAGGTCTTGGATTTTCTTTGTTTTGGAAGTTTTTGGTTATTGACTCAACCGACTTCTTGCTATTGTCTATTCAGATTTTTTATTTCTTCATTTTTTATTCTTGATAGGTTGTATGTTTCTAGGAATTTATTCATTTCTTTTTGGTTATCTAGTTTGCTGGTGTATAATTGTTTATAGTAGTCTCTTAATGATCCTTTATATTTCTGTGGTTTCAGTTCTAATGTCTCTCCTTTGCTTATAATTTTGAGTCTTCTCTTTTTTATTTAGTCTAGCTAAAGGCTTGTCAATTTTATCTTTTCAAAAAACACCTTTAACTTTATTGATCTTCTATATTGTTTCTCTAGTCTCTATTTCATTTATTTCTGATCTGGTCTTCATTATTTTCTTCCTGCTCCTGATTTTTGGGTTATTTCTAGAGTATTTTGAGGTATAAAGTTAGGCTATTTGAGATCTTTCTTTTTTGTGAATGTAGGCATTTATTGATACAAACTTTTATGTAAAACTGCTTTGCTGTATCCCAAAAGTTATGATGTGTTGTTGTATTTCCATTTTCATTTGTCTCAAGATATTTTTTGATTTTCTTTTCTTTTTTTTTTTTTACCATTGGTTTTTCATGAGTATGTTTTTGAATTTCCATATATCTATGTGTTTACAATTTTGTTCTTATTATTGGCTTCTAGTTTCATATTATTATGGTCAGAAAAATTATTTGATATATCAATCTTAAGTGTTTTTTTAATTTTTAAAATTATATTTATTTATTTATTTATTATTTTGCTATTATTAATATACAGTTACATGAGCAACATTATGGTTACTAGACTTCCCCTATTATCAAGTCCCCACAACATACCCCATTGCAGTCACTGTCCATCAGTGTAGTAAGATGCTATAGAATAACTACTTGTCTTCTGTGTGTGATACTGCCTTCCCCGTATCCTTCCCCCTGCTACATTATGTGTGCTAATTGTAATAGCCCTTTTTCCCCCTTATCCCTCCATTCCCACACATCTTCCCCAGTTCCTTTCCCTTTGGTAACTGTTAGTACATTTTTGGGTTCTGTGAGTCTGCCGCTGTTTTGTTCCCTCAGTTTTTCCTTTGTTCTTATACTCTACAGATGAGTGAAATCATTTGATACTTGTCTTTCTCCACCTGGCTTATTTCACTGAGCATAATACCCTCTAGCTCCATCCATGTTGTTGCAAATGGTAGGATTTGTTTTCCTCTTTTGGCTAAATATTCCATTGTGTATATATAACACATCTTCTTTATCCATTCATCTACTGATGGACACTTAGGTTGCTTCCATTTCTTGGCTATTGTAAATAGTGCTGCGGTAAACATAGGGGTGCATATATCTTTTTCAAACTGGGCTGCTGCATTCTTGGGGTAAATTCCTAGGAGTAGAATTCCTGGTCAAATGGTATTTCTATTTTGAGTTTTTTGAGGAACCTCCATACTGCTTTCCACAATGGTTGTACTAATTTACATTCCCACCAGCAGTGTAGAAGGGTTCCCCTTTCTCCACATCCTTGCCAACATTTCTTGTTGTTTGTCTTTTGGATGGCGGCCATCCTCACTGGTGTGAGGTGATATCTCATTGTGGTTTTAATTTGCATTTCTCTGATGATTAGCGATGTGGAGCATCTTTTCATGTGCCTGTTGGCCATGTGAATTTCTTCTTTGGAGAAGTGTCTGTTCAGCTCCTCTGCCCATTTTTTAATTGGCTTATTTGCTTTTTGTCTGTTGAGGTGGGTGAGCTCTTTATATAATTTGGATGTCAACCCCTTATTGGATATGTCATTTATGAATATATTCTCCCATACTGTAGGAGGTCTTTTTGTTCTACTGGTGGTATCTTTTGCTGTACAGATGATATTTAGTTTGATATAGTCCCACTTGTTCATTTTTGCTTTTGTTTCCCTTGCCCAGGGAGATATGTTCATGAAGAAGTTGCTCATGTTTATGTCCAAGGGATTTTTGCTTATATTTTTTTCTAAGAGTTTTATGGTTTCATGACTTACATTCAGGTCTTTGATCCATTTTGAGTTTACTTTTGTGTATGGTGTTAGACAATAATCCAGTTTCATTCTCTTACATGTAGCTGTCCAGGTTTTCCAACACCAGCTGCTGAAGAGGCCGTCATTTCCCCATTGTATATCCATGGCTCCTTTATCGTATATTAATTGACAATATATGCTTGGTTTATATCTGGGCTCTCTATTCTGTTCGACTGGTCTATGGGTCTGTTCTTGTGCCAGTACCAAATTGTCTTGATTACTGTAGTTTAGTAGTAGAGCTTAATGTCAGGGAGCGTAATTCCGCCTGCTTTATTCTTGCTTCTAAGGATTGCTTTGGCTATTCGGCGTCTTTTGTGGTTCCATATTAATATTAGAACTATTTGCTCTAGTTCATTGAAGAATGCTATTGGTATTTTGCTAGGGATTGGATTAAATCTGTAGATTGCTTTAGGCAGGATGGCCATTATGACTATATTAATTCTTCCTAGCCAAGAGCATGGGATGAATTTCCATTTATTAGTGTCCTCTTTAATTTCTCTTAGGCTTGTCTTGTAGTTTTCAGGGTATAGGTCTTTCACTTCTTTGGTTAGGGTTATTCCTAGGTACTTTATTCTTTTGGATGCAATTGTGAATGGAATTGTTTTCCTGATTTCTCTTTCTGCTAGTTCATCGTTAGTGTATAGGGATGCAATAGATTTCTGTGTATTAATTTTGTATCCCGCAACGTTGCTGAATTCAGATATTAGATCTAATAGTTTTCGAATGGATTCTTTAGGGTTTTTTATGTACAATATCATGTCATCTGCAAACAGGGACAGGTTGAGTTCTTCCTTGGCAATCTGGATGCCTTTTATTACTTTGTGTTGTCTGATTGCCATGGCTAGGACCTCTAGAAGTATGTTGAATAAAAGTGGGGAGAGTGGGCATCCTTGTCTTGTTCCTGATCTTAAAGGAAAAGCTTTCAGCTTCTTGCTGTTAAGTAAAATGTTGGCTGTGGGTTTGTCATATATGGCCTTTATTATGTTGAGGTACTTGCCCCTATACACATTTAGTTGAGAGTTTTTATCATGAATGAATATGGAATTTTGTTGAATGCTTTTTCAGCATCTATGGAGATGATCATGTGGTTTTTGTCCTTTTTGTTGATGTAGTGGATGATGTTGATGGATTTTCAAATGTTGTAGCATCCTTTCATCCCTGGGATGAATCCCACTGGATCATGATGGATGATCTTTTTGATGTATTTTTGAATTCGGTTTGCTAATAATTTATTGAGTATTTCTGCATCTATGTTCATCAGGGATATTGGTCTGTAATTTTCTTTTTTTGTGGTATCTTTGCCTGGTTTTGGTATTAGAGTGATGTTGGCCTCGTAGAATGAGTTTGCAAGTATTACGTCCTCTTCTACATTTTGGAAAACTTTAAGGAGGATGGGTACTAGGTCTTCACTAAATGTTTGATAAAATTCAGCAGTGAAACCATCTGGTCCAGGAGTGTTGTTCTTAGGTAGTTTTTTGATTACCAATTCAATTTCTTTGCTGGTAATTGGTCTATTCATATTTTCTGTTTCTTCCTGGGTCAGCCTTGGAAGGTTGTATTTTTCTAGAAAGTTGTCCATTTCTTCTAGGTTATCCAGTTTGTTACCATATAATTTTTCATAGTATTCTCTCATAATTGTTTGTATTTCTGTGGTGTCCGTAGTGATTTTTCCTTTCTCATTTCTGATTCTGTTTATGTGTGTAGACTCTCTTTTTTTTCTGATAAGTCTGGCTAGGGGTTTAACTATTTTGTTTATTTTCTCAAAGAACCAGCCACTGCTTTCATTGATTCTTTTTATTGTTTTATTCTTCTCAATTTTATTTATTTCTGCTTTATCTTTATTATGTCCCTCCTTCTACTGACTTTGGGCCTCATTTGCTCTTCCTTTTCTAGTTTCATTAATTGTGAATTTAGACTGTTCATTTGGGATTGTTCTTCTTTCCTGAGGTAGGCCTGTATTGCAATATCTTTCCCTCTTGGCACGGCCCTCACTGCATCCCACAGATTTTGTGGTGTTGAATTATTGTTGTCATTTGCCTCCATATATTGCTTGATCTCTGCTTTTATTTGGTCATTGATCTATTGATTATTTAGGAGCCTGTTAGTAAGCTCCCATGTGTTTGTGGGGGTTTTCATTTTCTTTGTGTAATTTATTTCTAGTTTCATACCTTTGTGATCTGAGAAGCTGGTTGGTACGATTTTAATCTTTTTGAATTTACTGAGGTTCTTTTTGTGGCCTAGTATATGATCTATTCTTGAAAATGTTCTATGTGCACTTGAGAAGAATGTGTATCCTGTTTCTTTTGGATGGAGTGTTCTGTAGATGTCCTTTAGGTCCATCTGTTCTAATATTTGTTCAGGGCCTCTGTCTCTTTACTTATTTTCTGTCTGGTTGATCTGTCCTTTGGGTTGAGTGGTGTGTTGAAGTCTTCTAAAATGAATGCATTGCATTCTATTTCCCCCTTTAATTCTGTTAGTATTTGTTTCACATATGTAGGTGGTCCTATGTTGGGTGCATAGATATTTATAATAGTTATATCCTCTTGTTGGACTGACCCTTTTATCATTATGCAATGTCCTTCTTTGTTTCTTGTGACTTTTTTGTTTTGAAGTCTATATTGTCTGATACAAGTACTGCAACTTGTTTTTTTCTCACTGCTTGTTGCATGATACATCTTTTTCCATCCCTTTACTTTCAGTCTGTGTATGTCTTTGGGTTTGAAGCGAGTCTCTTGTAGGCAGCATATAGATGGGTCTTGTTTTTTTATCCATTGAGTAACTCTATGTCTTTTGATTGGTGCATTCAGACCATTATTTACATTTATTTAAGTTTATTTTGATATCATTAATTTACAATTAAATGAGTAATATTATGGTGATTACACTACCCCCTTCACCAGGTCCCCCCGCCCCCCCCCAACCCCGTTACAGTCACTGTCTATCAGCGTAGTGAGATGCCATAGCAGACCATTTACATTTAGGGTGATTATCGATAGGTATGTACTCATTGCCATTGCAGGCTTAGATTCGTGGTTTCCAAAGGTTCAAGGGCAATTCCCTCACTATCTAACAGTCTAATTTAACTTACTTTGTATACTATTACAAACATAACCGAAAAGTTCTTTTCTTTTTTTTCCTCCTACATTCTTTGTATGTTATGAATCATATTCTGTAGTCTTTTGTCTTCCCTTGTGTGACATCTATTTATCCTTAGGAATACTTCCATCTATAGGACTCCCTCCAAAATGCACTGTAGAGGTGGTTTGTGGGAGGTAAATTCTCTAAGCTTTTGCTTATCTGAAAATTGTTTAATCCCTCATTCAAATTTAAATGATAACCTTGCTAGGTAGAGTATTCTTGGTTCAAGGCCCCTCTGCTTCATTGCATTAAATATATCTTGCCATTCCCTTCTGGTCTGTAAGGTTTCTGTTGTGACGTCTGATGATAGCCTGATGGGTTTTCCTTTGTATGTGATCTTTTTTCTCTCTCTAGGTTCTTTTAAAAGTCTGTCTTTATCCTTGATCTTTGCCATTTTAATTATTGTATATCTTGATGTTGTCTTCCTTGGGTCCCTTGTGTTGGGAGATCTGTGCATCTCCATGGCTTGGGAGACTATCTTCTTCCCCAGATTTGTGAAGTTTTCAGCAATTACCTCCTCAATGACACTTTCTATCCCTTTTTCTCTCTCTTCTTCTTTTGGTACCCCTATTATGTGAGTATTGTTCCGTATGGATTGGTCCCACCGTTCTCTCAATATTCTTTCATTCTTAGAGATCCTTTTTTCTTTCTGTGCCTCAGCTTCTTAGTATTCCTCTCCTCTAATTTCTATTCCATTTATCATCTCTTCTACTACATGTAATCTGCTTTTAAATCCCTTTATTGTATGTTTCATTTCAGATGTGGAATTTCCTAATGATTGAATCTCAGACTTAAATTCGTTCCTCAGTTCTTGAATATTTTTCTGTACCTCCATAAGCATGTTTATAATTTTTATTTTGAACTCTCTTTCTGGAAGATTGGTGAGTTCAGTTTTATTTGGCCCTCTTTCTGGGGTTTGTGAGATTTTTGGTCTGAATCATGTTCTTTTGACATTTCATATTTCTGTGTGGTGCCCACTAGTATGCAGAAACTCCAGTCTCTGGAGCTGCTCAGCCCCTAGAGTGAGGTTGGGGGTCGTAGTGGAGCGGAGCTGGTGCCTGGGAGGAGGAAATATCTGTTTCCTGATTCCCATCTGTTGTGCCTGTCTCCAGTGTCAGAGCCAGTGGGCCAAGCACACTCATAAACCTCTGTGCTTTGCGTCTCTAGCTGTTGTAGGTGGGGCCTCCCTCTGGCTTGCCTGATGCCTGCGCAGTGACTGTGTGTTTGCAAGCAGGTGCCTGCAGGCCAGTAGGAAATCTCAGCAGGCTGTGTGGCACAGTGGGGGGCCTCAGAGCTGAGTAGGCGTTCAGGGGGATGGAGCACCTGAAGCTCCTCCACGTTCCCAACCAGCTGGGCAGAACGCACCCAGACAACCTTCTCCAGCTCTCCATTATCCCGCACAGTGAGCTCCGTGCAAACCCTGCCCTTTCAGCAGCCCTCTCGCTGCTAGGAAGCCTCTCACAATGCCTTCCTTTCCTCTGACACAGAGCGGCCGGGTGTGGATCCCCTCCTCCACAAACGGCTGGAATGTCAATTTCTCAAGCACTCTGCCTGTCCCAGCTCCCCAATGTCCAGAGCACCACACACTCTATAGGCTTGTGCTCACAAAGCAGATGTCCAGGGCTAGGTGTTCAGCAGTCCTAGGCTTCCACCCCTTCCCTCACTGAGTTTCTCTTCCTTCTGTCGGTGAGCTGTGGTGGGGGAAGGGCTTAGGTCCCGCCAGATTAAGGCTTTTCGTACATTACCCTGTTTCATGAGGTCCGCTCTGTTTGTGAGGTGTGTATGCAGTCTGGTTCAGCCTTCTTTCTTGTTGCTGTTTTAAGGTTAGTTGTATTAATTAACTATATTTTTGTGCTGTTCGTGGTTTTGGGAGGAGCTCTCTGTCTCACCTCTCATGCCATCTTGAATTGTTTCCTTAAGTGCTTTTAGACTTGTTTTATGGCCTAACATGATCTGTCCTTTTTAGACTTGTTTTATGGCCTAACATGATCTCCCCTTGAGAATGTCTCATGTAGCTTGAAAAGAATGTGTATTTTGTAGTTGGATAGAATGTTCTAAATTTGTCTGTGTGGTACATTTGTCTGTATTGTTGTTCATCCCAAATATTTATTGATTTACTGTCTGGATGGTCAATCTGTTTTTTAAAGATGAGTACTGAAGTATCCTACTGTTACTGCTGTGTTTTTCTTCCTTCAGTTCGGTTAGTTGCTTTATATATTTAGGTGCGCCTATGTTAGATGTGTATATATTTACAATTTTTATATCCTCTTGATGAATTGACCCCTTTATCATTATATGATGACCTTCTCTGTCTCTTGTTAGTTTATGAGTCCATCTTATATAAATATAGCTACCCCTTCTCTCTTTTGGTCACCATTTGCATAGAATATCTTTTTCCATTCCTTCACTTTAAGTCTAGTGTGTATCCTTAAAGTTAAAGTGAGTCTGTAGGAAGCATTTAGTTGGGTCTTTTTTATTTTTTTAAATTCATTTAGCTATTGTGTGTCTTTGATAGGATAGTTCCTTTGCATTTAAAGTAATTATTGATAGGTAAGGACTTACTGTTGGTGTTTTGTTCATTGCTTTCTGACTATTTTGTAATTCTCTTTCTCCTTTCTTCCTGTATTGCTTCCTTTGTTTTTTTTTTTTGTAGTGGTATGCTTTGATATTTAAAAATATTTTTTGTATCAATGGTAGGTTTTTGCACTGTGGTTATTGTACCCTTACAAAAAACATATTTAAACAGTGTAAGGTGATAACTGATCACTTACAAAAACTCTGCCGTTTCCTCCCCTACTTTATGCTTTCGGCATCATGATCTTTTTATATGGTGTATTCATAAGCAAATTATTATAGTTATTTTAAGTACTTCATCTTTTAACCTTTAACAGCATTATAGTATTTTGAATTTGTCTATATATTTACTTCTACCAGTAAGTTTTATATTTTCATATGTTTTTATGATACTAATTAGTATCCTTTCACTTCAGCTTGAAGAAGTCCATTTAGCATGTCCTCTCAGGCAGGTCTCGTAGTGATGAACTCCCTCAGCTTTTCAGTTTTTGTGTAAAGATCTTTAACTCTTTTTCCATTTTGCATGACAGCTTTACTGGGTAAAGTATTCTTGGTTTGCAGTACATTTTTTTCAGCCCTTGGAATATATCATTCCACTCTTTACTGGCATACAAGATTTCTGGTAAGAAATCCACTTGTATTCTTTTGTGGTTCCTTTAAATGTGAGGAGTTGCTTTTCCCTTACTGCTTTCAAAATTTTCTCTTTGTCTTTGACTTTTGAGATTTTGACTATGGTGTGTCTAGATGAAGATCTCTTTATATTTAATTTATCTGGGTTTTTTTGGCTTCATGGATCTGGATGTCCATTTCTCTCTGCAGACTAGGAAGTATTCAGTTATTATTTCTTTAAATAAGCTTTCAGCTCCATTCTTTTTTTCTACTTACTCTGGGACTCCTTCTATGTATATATTATTTCTTTTCCTGGCAATCTATAAGTGTCCTAAGTTTTCTTCAGTCTCTTTTCTTTTTGTTCCTCTGCTTGGGTAATTAGAGCCTCGCTTCACTGGTATGCATCTTGTGCTTTGGTCCATGGGGGCAGGCATGGTATCTGGGACTACAGTGTTGGACTAGGCCCGCAAGGCAAGCCTGGAGCCTGTGTTTTTGGGAGTTGGCCTGGTGCTGGGATGGTTCAAGAGCCTGAGTCCACAAGGGTACTACTGGGTCTGTGTGGGCTGGCCTGGTGCCTGGTTTCATGGGGGCAGGCCTGGTGCTGGGGTTTGTACTGAAGTCGGGTTCTCAGTTCAGACTTATTCCTCCATTGGGTGAGTGTCTCATTCCACGCTTGGTTGCCTTGGTGTGGGGGTTGGGTGACTTGCGTAATGTGAGATTGTCTTTCCTACCCTCTTCAGTGCATCTTTTCTTATTTCTAGGCTCTACCCAGGTGCTGTAGTCTTTTACCTGGAATCCTTAGCTCTTGTGAAGGCATATTCATGCATCAATAGTTGTTCACATTAATGGCTCTGTGAGGCAATGAGTGCTGGAAACTGTATTCTGCCATCTTGCTGATTACTGAGTCATTTAATTCAACCTCTTTATTTAATAAATGAGGGAAACAAGGATCCTTCATAGACATTGTTAGTCATAGACCTAAGATTAAAAATCATATCTCCTGATTATTTTGTGTTCTATATGCTGATCATTTCTATTTCTTCTTCAGCTTTTTTCTATGATAATTAATCTCCACCTTGTCATAGCTGTTCCCCTCCTACCAGTTTTGCAGATATAACATATGTTTATTGTAAAATGTCTGGAATATACCTAAAAGCAGGAAGAAGATTAAAATAATCTGTTAACCACCATCAGAGATAACCATTGCATAATGTTTGACAATTTGTTCCATATGTTCATTAGAGAATTTTGTTTTGTAGTCTGTCTTCTCTTTTTATATATTCTCATTTATTTTTCCTTGGTCATTAAATAGTATTTTAAAACTGGGTGATACAAATACAAATTAATAAATACAGATATGTATTTTAATCATATATTATGTACATTGTTTTAGCTAAATGTATGCATACTTGAAAAATTCATAAGGAATTAATTAATGTGGAATTACTTGGTCAAAAGCATACGAACATTACAACATTTTTCCTATATTCATGAAGGTGTCTGGTGTCTGATAATGATTTTATACATATGTGCATGTGTTCTCAAAATTACTACATGGTTAGTACAATTATTGTTATTTTATTTGGTTAGCTCAGTGCTTCGTAATCTTGTTTCACACTGTAGCATGCTATGGAATATATAGAATGTGATAGTAATTGTGTCACATGCTAGGGAAAATTGAGATAGTTATTACTCTGCTCTGTTAACTTAGGCTTGGCCTGGCTACCCAGGCTGCAGAGAAGATGAGTATTTCAGCCACTTGTAAACCTGGTTTGAAGCTCTGGGTTAGATCACAATGATGATAAGGGCCTAGGTTCTTTCCCATGTTTTGTGTCATATTTTCCTTGTTTCTCACAAAAGACTGTACAGTTTGGTCTATCAGTGTTGCAGATAGTACTGTTTATTAACTTTACTGTTATCAGAAATTTAGGTGTTTTGTGGTATTTGTAATTACAGATAGTGCTATGAATATGACATTTGGTGGAAATGAGCACTATTTCTCTTGAGCATATACTCAGGAGTGGAATTGCTCTATCATAGAATAAGTATCCACTTAATTTCATTAGATAATAACAGGTAACTGTGCAAGTTTATATTCCCACCAGCAATGTGTGAAGTAGAATTTTTTGTTCCAGAAAGTACTTTACATTGTCAGATCTTTTTATTTTAGTCATTCTACTGTGTGTGTAGTGGTATTTCTTTTGTGCAATTTTCTGATGGCTAATGATGCTGAATGTATTTCATATGCCCATTGGTTATGCAGGTGACTGCTTTTATTTTTCTTTTAACTGAAATTTTATTTTGAGATAATTGTAGGTTCTTTTATTTTATTGAAGTATCATTGATATATAGTCTTATATTGGTTTCAAATGTACACTGGTTCAAATGAACATTGGTTTAGAAGTTGCCCATATTATTAAATCCTCATCCCCTCTAGAGTGGTTGCTATCTATCAACATAGAAAGGTGTTACAGAATCATTGACTGTATTCTCTATGGTGTACTACTGTCCCTGTGACCACCTTATATTGTGATTGGGAATTATTATGCCCCATTATCTCCCTCACCCTCCCTACTTTCTTATCCCAACCCCTTCCCCTTGATAACCACTAGTCACTTCTCAGGTCTATGAGTCTACTGCTGTTTTGTTCATTCTGTTTTATTTTGCTTTTATATATCACGAATAAGTGAAATCATGAGGTATTTGTCTTTCTCTGTCTGGCTTATTTCACTGAGCATAATACCCTCTAGGTCCATCCATGTTGCTGCAAATGGCAGGATTTCTTTTCATTTTATGGCTGAATAATAATCCTTTGTGTATATGTACCACATCTTTATCCATTCATCTGTTGATGGATACTTAGGTTGCTTCCATATTTTGGCTATTGTAAATAAAGTGACAAACATAGGTGTGCATGTATCTTTTTGAATCAGGGCTTTTGTTTTCTTCGGCTAAATTCCTAGAAGTAGAATTACTGGATTGAATGATATTTCTACTTTTAGTTTTTTGAGGTGCCTCCATACTGCTTTCCACAGTAGTTGCACCAATTTATATTTCCACCAACAATGTAGGAAGGTTCCCATATCTCCACATCCTAACCAACATTTCTTATTTCTTGTCTCTTGGAGAGTGGCCATTCTAACTGGTGTAAGGTGATACCTCACTGTGGTTTTGATTTGCATTTCCCTGATGATTAGTGATGTGCAGTATCTTTTCATGTGCCTGTTGGCCATCTGTATTTCTTCTTTGGAGATATGCCTGTTCAGGCCCCCTGCCCATTTTTTTAATTGGGTTGTTTTTTGGGTGTTGAGGCATACAAGTTCTGTATATTTTGGATGTTAACCCCTTATCAGATGAGTTGTTGACAAAAACAAATATATTCTCCTGAAATATAGGTTGCCTTTTTGTTCTGCTGCTGGTGTCCTTTGCTGTATAGAAACTTTTTAGTTTGCTGTAGTCTCACTTGTTCAGTTTTGATTTTATTTCTCTTGCTTGAGGAGGTCTGTCCAGGAAAAAAATTGCTCATACTTACGTTCAAGAGATTTTTGCTTATGTTTTCTTCTAAGAGTTTTATTGTTTCCTGACTCACATTCAGGTCTTTAATCCACTTCAAGTTTACTTTTGAGTATCAAGTTAGGCAGTAATCCAGTTTCATTCTCTTGCATTCATCTGTCAAGTTTTCCAACACCAGTTGTTGAAGGGGCTGTCTTTTCCCCACTGTATATTCATGACTCCTTTATTGTATGTTAATTGACCATATATTGTGTGGGTTTATATCTGGGCTCTCTGTTCTGTTTCATTGATTTACAGGTCTGTTCTTGTGCCAGTACCATACTGTTTTGATTACTGTAGCTTTGTAGTATAGCTTAAAGTCAGGGAGCATGATCCCCCCAGCTTTGTTCTTCTCTCTCAGGATTTCTTTGGCTATTCAGGGTCTTTTGTGGTTCCATATGAATTTTAAAACTATTTGTTCTAGTTCATTGAAAAGTGCTGTTGGTATTTTGATAGGGATTGCATTGAATCTGTAAATTGATTTGGACAATATGACCATTTTGACAATATCCTTCTTATCCACTAGCACAGGATAGATTTCCACTTATTTGTGCCTTCTTTAATTTCTCTCCTGTGTGTCCTACAGCCTTCAGAATGCAGGACTTTCACTTCTTTGGTTAGGTTTATTCCTAGGTATTTTTTTCTTTTTGATGAAATTGTAAATGTTGTTGTTTTCCTGATTTCTTTTTGTGATAATTCACTGTTAGTATACAGGAATGCAAGAGATTTCCGTGTATTAATTTTGTATTCTGCAACTTTGTTGAATCCAGTTATTAGTTCTAATTGTTTTTTGGTGGAGTCTTTAGATTTTTCTATGTATAATATCATGTCATCTGCAAATAGTGACAGTTTAACTTCTTCCTTACCAACTTGGATGCCTTTTATCTCTTTTTGTTGTCTGATAGCTGTGGCTAGGACCTCCAGTACTATGTTTAAAAAAAGTGAGGAGAGTGGACATCCTTTTCTTTTTTCCTGATCTTAGAGGAAAAGCTTTCAGCTTTTTTGCCATTGAGTGTGATGTTAGTTGTGGGTTTGTTGTATATGGCCTTTATTATGTTTAGATATGTTCCCTCTCCACCCATTTTGTTGAGCATTTTAATTTGAATGGATGTTGAATTTTGTTAAATGGTTTTTCAGCATCTATTGAAATGATCATGTGGCTTTTGTCCTTTTTTGAATCCCTGGAATAAATCCCACTTGGTCATGATGGATGATCCTTTTGATGTATTTCTGAATTTGCTGATATTTTGTTGAGGATTTTTGCATCTATGATCATCAGGGAATTAGTCTATAATTTTCTTTTTTTGTGGAGTCTTTACCTGTTTTTGGTATTAGAGTGATGCTGGCCTCATGTCTTTTTCTGGTTTTGGTATAAGAGTTTGGAAGTATTCCCTTTTCTACTTTTTGGAATACTTTAAAAAGGAAAGGTATTAGCTCTTCTTTAAAGGTTTGGTAGAATTCAGCTTTGGAGCCATCTGGTCCTGGGATTCTGTTTGTGGGGGGTTTTTTGATTACCAATTCAGTTTCATTGCTGGTGATTGGTCTGTTCAGATTTTCTTTTTCTTCCTGGGTCAGTCTTGGAAGGTTGTATTTTTCTAGGAAGTTGTCCATTTCTTCTAGGCTGTCCAATTTACTGGCATATAATTTTTCATATTATTCTCTAATAAATCTTTGTATTTCTGTGGTATCCATTGTGACTATTCCTTCTTTGCTTCTGATTTTGTTTATTTGTGTCCTCTTTTTTTCTTGATAAGTCTGGCTAGAGGTTTATCTATTTTGTTTATTTTTTCAAAGAACTAGTTCTTGTTTTCATTGATTTTTTTCTGTTTTTTATCTTCTGTACATTATTTATCTCTGCTCTGATCTTTATTATATTCCTCTTTCTTCTAACTTTGGGTTTTATTTGTTCTTCTTTTTCTAGTTTCTTTAATTGTGAGTTGAGATTGTTTATTTGGGATTGTTGTTTCTTGAGGTAGACTTATTTTGCTTTGTACTTCACTCCTCTAATGGCCTTTGTGGCATCCCACAAATAATGGACTGTTGAATTTTTGTTTTCATTTGTCTCCTTGTGTTGCTTGATTTCATTGATTATTTGGGAGCATGTTTAGCTTTCATGTGTAGTAGGCTTTTTTGTTTTCTTTGTGTAATTCTAGTTTCATCCATTGTGGTCTGAGAAGCTATTTGATACAAATTCAATCTTTTTGAATTTATTGAGGCTCTTTTTGTGATCTAGTATGTGATCTCTTCTGGAGTACCTTCCATGTACTTTTGAGAAAAATGTGTATCTTGCTGTTTTTGTGTGGAATGTTCTTTAGGTATCTGTTAAGTCCATCTGTTCTATAGAATTGTTCAGTGCCTCTGTTTCCTTATTTATTTTCTGTCTAGTTGATATGTCTATTGATGTAATAGGTATTTTAAAGTCTCCTAAAATGAATGTGTTGCATTTTATTTCCCCTTTAAATCTGTTAGTATTTGTTTCACTTATTTAGGTGCTCCTATAATAGGTGCATAGATATTTATAATGGCTATATCTTCTTGTTGCGCTGACCACTTTTTGTTATGTAATAACCTTATCTCTTGTTACGTTCTCTGTTTGAAATCAATTTTGTCTAAGTACTTCTACTCCTGCTTTTTCCTCCTTATTAGTTGCATGAAATATCTTTTTCCATCCCTTCACATTTAGTCTGTGTATGTCTTTGTGTCTAAAATGAGTTTCCTGTAGCAGCATATAGATGTATCTTGTTTCTTTATCCGTTCTGCCACTCTCTTTCTTTTGATTGGTGGATTCAGTCCATTTACATTTAAGGTGTATTTCTGTCCATTTACATTGGATTGGTTACACAGCTCTCTTATTATTATTCTTTCATTCCTAGAGGTCCTCTTTTTTCTCTGTTTCTTAGCTTTGTTGTTTATCTGTTCTCTAATTTCTATCTCTTTGTCTCCTCTATTTGCAGTAGTCTATTATTCATTCACTCCATTGTATATTTCATTTCATTTACTGTATTCTTCAGCTCTGAGTAGCTGCTTTTCAGCTTTTCTCTTTGTTGTCACCCTCCCTGAGATCTTCAATACTTTTCTGCAGATCAGTGAGCATATTTATGACTTTTTATTTTGAAGTCTTTGTTAAAGAAGATTGGTGATCTCTGTTCCATTTAGCCCTCTTTCTGGTGTCTTGTCCTGTACTTTTGTTTGGAACTTACTCTTCTCCCTTCTCATTTTGTCGGCGTTTCTGTGTTTCTTCCTTTGTATTAGATGGGTCTGCTATACTTCCTGATCTAGAGAGTAATGGCTTCATGAAGAAAGTGTCCTGTGCTGCTCAGAAGCTCAGGAAGCTTTCCTCTTCAGTGCCTAGCGCTCCTTTGTGGTGGAGCCTCAGTTGCTGTTGGTGGGCAGTGGATGGGCCACTTTTCTGTCTGTCTGCTGGCAGTGGTTTATTTCCTTCTGTTGAGGCCATCAGTTTGCCACAGCCAGCCCTTTGTGGTCAGAGCAATGGCTTCTGAGATTGTTGTGGGTGGAGTCACCCTCTGCCTGCCCTGCAGCAATGGTGGGGCTACTGGGTTAACAGGGCTTGGTGAGCTGTACAGTGGCAGGGTTCATGGGCAGGGAGTGGCTAGTTGGTGGGAGTGCCTGCAGGTGCTGGGAGGTGGCAAGTTGCGCTTGGGCATGTGGCTGCTGCATAAAGTCACGGATGTCTCCTAGCTGCAGCGAGGCACACAGCAGCGGGCTTGAACACCTGTGGGGAGGAAGGAGCTTTGGAGGCTGGCTCCTCTAAGTGCTTGTCTAGTTGGGCTGAGACAGGTTGGAGAAGGCTGGGGGAGTATCCCTCTGCCGGCCAGGCAGCAAAGTCTGATGCTGCTGGACCGAGTGTGCTGGTGTGGTGTGCAGCGAAGTGTCTCGGGGCTGAGTGAGGTGATGAAACATCTGGGGCTCCTGTGTGTGCTCAACCTGGTGGGCCTGAGGGAGGGCTGGGTTGGGGAGTAAACTCCACCTGCCCTTTCTCCTGCAGAGAGAGCTTCACCCAACCGTGGTTCCCCTGGCACTCTTCCCACTGCTGGGAAGTCTTTTAAACTGCTGCATCTGTGTTGGGTCTCAGTGGAATCAGCAGAGCATGCCTGTCCTCCACAAGTGGCTGGAGTCTCTGCCTCCCAGAGTGTTCCAGCTGTCCCTGGTGTCCAGTCCTGCTAATCACCAGAACTCAGTGTAATGTGGACTCGTGTTCCTGGAGCAGATCTCTAGGGCCAGGTGTGCAGAGTTCCTGGGTGCCTGTCCCCTCTCCTCTCCATTCCTCTTCCTTCTGCCTATGGGCTGGGATTGGGCAAGGGCTCGGGTCCCACTCCATGATGGCTCTGCCGCTTTACCCTTTCTGTGTGGTCTTCTCTTCACTAGGTATAGGTGGTCTGTTCTGTAGTTTTTAGGTTGTTTTCAGCTTTAGTTGTATTTGTAGTTGTGTCTTTGATGTGTGTGTGTGTGAGAGGGGGCTTCTGCCTTGCCTTCTTACTCTGGCATCTTTTTTTCCTGTCCTCAGCCAAATGAAAACTTCTCTAGTCTTCCTTCTCTCAAGTCAGGAATACCCTTTCTTACACCCTGTTCTCATTCCCTAATTATGTTGTTTTAACTTGTTCCTTTGATATATTGTTTCATAATGATGGAAAGTGTTCCTCCCAGTGACCTGTGAGGATTCTGCTATTCTTCCAAATCTAGCTCATATCCCCTTCTCCATGAAATGGCTACCTAATCTATGTTAAACTCACTCTTTGCTAAACTTCCAAGGCACTTTGTATTACATTATTAACACTTAGTCATTCTTTAATATCTGTAGCCATATCATATTATGTTATGATTTATATTCTTTTAATTTCCTATAGCATTAATAGTGAACTCAATAAATACTTAGATTTCATGTCTTGAAAATTATCTCAGGGCTTTTTCTTTTGTGTTTGTTTTAATCTCTAAAGTTTTCTTTTAAATTCAAAGTTCATACATGAAAAACCCCAAAATGAAATATGTTCTTAATCAAAATTTGGAATATAAGTCATGAAGATTTATAGGTTGATACACTTTATAAAATGTTTCTTTGATAAATTTATGTAGTCCTCTACACAGGAAATTGTTTCTGTTTTTGTGTTTTGGTAGCATGTGGTACCTACCTGTATTACACTAGATTCTCAGTATTCATTTTTCAGGTTTTTTCTTTTTAAATGGGCTCCATTCAGTAAGTCAGAAATCATTACTTTTATATTTTCCTTTTTTTAAAAAAATACTAGCATGGTTTTTGTCACACAGTAGTTGTGTTTGAATAACTGAATAAATTTTTCTGGTTTCTGTCTCTGAGGTTCTCTGATATCCAGGTGATAATATCTGTAATGTAGTTTTATTTAGCATTCAATTTCTATTTGAATTGCAGTTTTTCCATTTAAAAAGTGTATTTCATTTCTCAGCTAAAAACTGTTCTTAAGACAGTGTAAATACTTATCTCAACATTTGGGGGTTACTCATCAATAACCCATGTTGTAATATCCTGGTGCATATTTTACCTGTTACAGTAAATTAAAATTAAATTAAATGTTTTCTTTTCTGCCCCAGAAATTGTATTTTTATAGAGGAGCCAGTAAAATACCAGGGTTTTATTTTAACTTAAAAATATGTGCTATTACTTAGTAGCTTCCACATAAGAGCTAATTTAAATGGGAAAAGTTAGTTGGATTAAACAAAAAAGCCTTTCTCGTTCCAGATTGCAGCAATTCTCCGGAAGCGAAAATTAGACTATTATTTACACAAACTACTCCCTGAGATCCTCCAATCTGCTTCATTTCTGACTGCTAATGGGGCCTTGTATATGGCTTTCTTTTGCATTTTAAGGTTGGTACTTTAATCACCACTGGAGATTAATACAGATTACTTTGTTGAAACTGAAACAAGCAGATATTTAGATAAATGTTGTACAGGTCATTGCTTGCATATTTTTTCTGTTAAATGACATTTATTTATCTCAAAGAAAGCTTGTAAAACCAGGTGTTGTGGACCTCTTGGTCTAAAGATCTAATATAAACCTGAAATTATTGCTATGATTATATAACAAATATGTTTTAACATATCATACATTTTCTGAGGCCTAGCTTTTCTTAACTTTTCAATTTCATAGATCAGGAATTCAAAGCAATTATCTGTGATATAGGTTAGTCCATATACAGTGAACAAACTTCAAAAGGACTATGAAATGCTGGTGTTTATGTAACAAACCATAAGTTAACTTCCGGCATATCCTACTGATGAAACTTTTGATCCTGATTCATTCTTACATATGTTACCTATGTCGCCTGCTTCGTACAATACACACGCAGTTAGAATTTAAGTTTTTCATGCTGTTATACACCTAACATGTTCATTAAATATTTACTTTTTATCTTTTTCTCCACTGATAGTTGAAAACCTAAACTAGTGGTGTCTTTTAAACTTGTCAAGTTAAAATACTAACTTCACATTATCCTTATATTAGTGTTAGCCAGTTAGTGTGCCCAAAATAGTTCTGCAGGTATGTTTTAACTGCAATTAAAAATTTAGTTTCCAAATATCTTTTATAGATTTTTCCTCTCTCATGTTAATATCCATAAGCTTTAGAGTATGCAAAAATAATTGATAAGGTTTATACTATTGAGTAAATCATGCCTTTAAATTGACTTGAAAATATGTGTAAGAAACTATTATGTGGTCTCTGGAAAGTTTCTATACTCATTAAAACTCTAAAAATAAAGTTATAACTAGGTTTTAAAAATTGCAATAATAATAAATTGCTATTGCAGCCTATTTCTTTATGTTTTTTTATGTTCTGTTTAGTTAAGTTGTGGAAATATAAAATACTGATAACGTCTGTGTTCCTCCTATAAGTGACACCTTGAGTTATTTTCCTTTAATTTTTAGTAAATTTTAAAATATACTAACAATTTAGTAAATTGTTAAATTCTTTGTGGATTTTATACTGAAGGGAGATCCACCTACAGTCTTCTCAGGCAGGTTTCTGATGTTCCTTTCAGAAACACCCATGTTATAAATATAAATACTCAGTAGGTTTTCTAATTCTTTAAAGCTAAGCTTCAATTAAAAAGATAATTTCATTTGTGATTCTTGATCCTTATCTGTATGTATATGTATTTTTTCCTGTGATTCTCATTTAGCCATCTACCAACTTTGTTCAAATAATTTCTGATCATTTTTATGTGCTACTTTTCCCTTAGGAATTTATTGTCTTTGAAAGGAAAAAAAAATCTTCCTAACATCTCCAAAGTTCTTATTTTTTTCTCTTTAAAAACCCAAGCAGCTAATGGCCATTTATAATATGTGAGACACTATGTAGATTCTTACTTTCAAGGGACGTAGTCTCTTAAATGAAAAATGGTCTGTACATGTAACAAAAAAATGTAAAACACCTTAGTAGCTGCTGTAGGAAAAAGTTGTTAAGGGCTGTAGAAGCCAAGAAGGAGAGACATTTGTTGAGTATCATGTATTAAAAAATAGTAGTAGTAAAAATAGTGCTAATAGCTGACATTTTCTGAGTACTTTAGTGTGCCATGCATAGTGCTGGGAATTTGAGGTACATAGTATTATTATATCTGTTTGATAGATAAGGGGACTGAGAATGTAAAGGGTTTGTATTGTGAACAATGTTGGATCCAGGCAATGTCTAGATGAATATGACTAAGTCATGGGAAGGAGGGATGCTTGTTAGTTTGCTGTTGTAGTGACCTGAATAGGAGATGGTGAGGAACTTAACCAAGGCAGGGGCAGTGGGTTGGAGAGGAATTTGAGAGATAAATTACGTTGGAAACATTTAATGGCATGATTTAATGTATGGGGTAGAAGAGGATGAGAAGCCAAGGATGTCTCAAAGTGTCACACATAGGTGGATAGTTGTCGATGTCACTAACCTAGGAAAATAGAGAGCAAGGACATGGGGATACATAGGGTAGAGAGCTAATGAGTTTGGTTTTGGACATGTTGAATTTGCTGTGGGGCATTTAGATAGAGGGTGGATAGAGAATGGAAACTTATATTTGTAATAACCGAAATGACCAACCAACTAGAAATTTCACTCAAACATTCCAAATTTGCATTTCAGGAAGATTCTTGGAAAATTCTACTCATGGAGTCCTGGCTTTGGTGCCGCTTTGCCAGCATCTTATGTGGCCATTCTAATTGAAAGGAAAAGCAGGTAAAATTAGATTTATCTACCTATTTAATAGAACTAATTTACTATCCCCTACCCCAGCTTAAAAAATTTTTTTTTGTTTATCACTTATTGAAATCCAGGTCTAAGAAATAGTTCCACATGTTTTTCAGTTTTACAAATTTTTGATGGAAAATTTAAGTTTATACTAATATGATTTATGTTTACTAAGCCTATAAAAATATAAAAGTTGACATTATAGAGCAATAACACCCATTAGTCGTTGTTTACTAAAAAGAATGTTCACTAATGAATGCGAACTAGAACATGGCATGCACAAGTTCTAATTAAAGATCTTTTCCTTAACCAAAATACCATTATCACACCTGAGAAAATTAACAGGGGTTCTGTATTATCTAGATCTGTAATTTACTTCAGGCTTATTGAGTGACCTCTGTTAAATCAGTTACTATTTTTAAGACATCTTCTCATTTAAAAGTGTATTTTCATTTTTATCAACCTGAAAATGTTCCATGTGAAATAATAAGATTTTCATAAAGTGCTACAAACTGTTATGTAAATTGTTCAGTCAGGTAAACAGTTGAGGTTAAAGTTGTTACATAAAATAATTTTTACCATATCATGAGTAAATATTTTTATGGCTGAGAATTGCTTTGATTCCATAATTATCCCACAGAATCAAAATAGGGTCATGTATTATTCAAGAATGGGGTCATCTTTCAGTTTATGAAGATGTTTATTATAATCATTGATTCCCTAGTAAGAATATAGATAAATCTTACCAAGTAACCAAATATTTACTTATCTACCTGAAGCAATTTTTAGTGTCTTGTTATAAATGTAATAATATCTAAATTTGTGTGGTTCTCTGTTTGATTATATCATAATACTTTTGGATTGTTAAAATTATTAAAATAAAAGGACTGGTAGATATTATTACCCCAGCATAGTGAATCTGTATTGCTAGACACGTAGATTTCTCCACATGGATAGGACAGTACATAATACTTGTTTAGAGTGTGGATTCTGGAGCTGCACTATCTGGCTTAGGAGACTGGCTCTGCCACTTATTGTGTGACTTCTATGGTTTATTCCTTACCTGAAAAATGGAGATAGTGATAATCTACTCATATGGTTGTCTAGAGAATTAAATGAGTTAATATATGTAGAAGTCCTTAGAACAGAGCTAAGTATTAAGTATTATTATTTTTTCCCATAAGTAGTAATAGAGTTATTCTGGTGATTGTAACTTCCCAATCAATTTTAAAAGGTGAACACTGTTTTCAGAAATATGATTTCAGAATATGTTCCTCATACATGAAACCTTAAAGATGCTTTAAACTAAGTTTGCTAAGATTTATTTACTTTTAGTACTTGAATAATTAGATAGCATTTTTAAAGTTATTTGTCTGCTTTTCAGCAAAATGTTGAGATACATCACCTAAAGTCAACAGTTGTTAACATTTTGCCATTTTTACATTATTTATATGTGATTATATATATGAGTATGTGTGGTTTTGTATGTGTGTGTGTATGAACCGTATGGAATTACATTATAGACACCATAACACTTACTTCTAAATACTTCAGCATGCAAATTCTAAAATAAGGATATTTTCCTGTGTAATTACAACACTGTTATCACACATAAAGAAATTAAAGTCATTCCCTTATTCCACCCAATCCAGACTGTCTTAAAATGCTTTCATAGCTGTTTTTTTGATCCAGAATATAGTCAAAGTTTACGTATGATGGTGTATTACTTTATTCTTTTAATCTAGGTTAATCTTCCATGTTTTCCCCCCCTGGCATTGACTTACTGGCATGACCAGGCCAGTTGTCTTGGTATGCGTAAAACACTTCTGATTTTGTCGGAACTTTTTCCTCATGTAATTGTTTAATTGGCTCATATAGCTCATGTATTTCCTGCAAATTGAAGTTCAGTCTAAATACTTGATTAGATTTAGGCATTCTTGGTAAGAATATACTTCACAGATGATGCTTACGCCATCAGGAGGTCCATAGTTCCAAGTGGTTCCAAGTTTGAATGTGTGATTAAAGTAGTAATCACCAGATCTTTCCAATAAATCTATTATTTATGGTGAATTAGATGAATGGATTTCCTCACATTCCACAATCCTTGCTTTACTGGAATGAACCTCAGTTGATCATGACATCACTGTTTGTGAGATTGGCTATTGCATGTGTATGAGTTTGTGTGTATTCTTTAACAGGTTTGGGTGTCATTTGTATGATAAAATATCTCTGAAATTTTCATTCTTTTTTCTTGCTCTGGAATAAGTAGCAGTGAATTTTCTGGCCTTTGAGTATTTGACTTGTTTCTCTGTGAAACATCTTGGACACGGTGACTTTTGGTTGTAGTTCTTAGAAAAAGTTATCAGTTTCTTCTATGGAAATTGGTCTATTTAAACTTTCAACTTAACAGAAAGAGTTTTTAGTAACTTTCTCTAACAGAGTGGTATCCATTTCTTAAAATTATTCATATCCCAGAAATTATCCATTTTATAAAGATTTTTATATTTATTTACATGGAGTTGTACAAAGTCTGTCATGTTTGATTGAATTTTCAATGGTTATTTTTCCACTTGTTATATATTTTGTATAATTGTGTCGTTTCCCCTCTTTATTAAATTAACTAGTAATCTTTTTGACTGTTTTTCCAGGAATCATCTCATTTATTAGTTCTGTTTTTTGATTTTCTAATTCAATCTTTGTTTTTATTTTTTTTTCCTTCTACTTTCTTTTGGCTAATTTGCCTGCTTTTTTAAAACCTTTTTAGTTTGATGTTTATTTATTTTCATGTTTTAAGTTCTGTAGATACAGGTATTTAAAGCTATGAATTTTCTTCTGATCAGTGCTTTAATTATACCCCATAGATTCTAATATATAGTATTTCCATTAACATCATTTCCTAGAAGTTTTGCAATTTTAGTTCTATTTTTCCTTTGATATAAGAATTATTTTGAAGAGAGCTTAAGAAGATGGATGGGCCCTTTTGTTATTTCTAGTTTATTGCCTTCTTATCTGAGAATGTTGTTTGTATTATTTTCTCTGTATGAAACTTGTATTTTCTTTGTGGCTTGATTTATGCCCAAGTTTTGTGACTGTTTTATGAATGTTTGAAAGAAAGGTGCATTCTCTTTTATCTATGAGTTCAATGGTTGATAGATAGCCATAAGATCTATGCTAGTGATTATGTTTTTTAGGTTGTATTTTCCTTTTAAGGTGGGATTTCTGGTGTTAGAAAGTATATTCTTCATTTCATTTAATGCCTTTGGCTTGAGGTCTATATTTTTGGTTATCTTTCTTTTTGCTTGTATTTGCCTAGTATGTTTTTACATTTCTGGAACACTTTGTTTTATGTATCTTTTTCATGTACAGCAAAGATTTCATTCTTTTTCTATTGCTGAGTAATATTCCATTGTATGTGTGTGTATGTATCTTCTTTATCACTTCTTTATCCATTCATTTAATAATAGACACTTAGCTTTCTTCCATATCTTGGCTATTCTAAATAATACTTCAGTGAATATATCTTTTTGAATCAGTTTTTTCATTTTCTTTGGATAAATACCCAGAAATTGAATTGCGGGATGGTAGTTATATTTTAAAGTTTTGAAGAACTTCTGTACTGTTTTCCACAGTGGCTGTACCAGTTTTCATTCCCACCAGCAGTGCACAAAGGTTCCTTCTCTCCACATCCTTGCCAACACTTGTTATTTCTTGTTTTTTTCATAATGGCTATTCTGACAAATGTGAGATGATATTTTATTGTGGTTTTGATTTGTATTTCCCTGAGGATTTGTGATATTGAACACCCTTTCATGTGTCTGTTGGCCATTTGTATGTTTTTGGAGAAATGTCTGTTCAGGTCTTCTGCCCATTTTTTGATTGGATTTTTTTTTTTTTGTATTGAGTTGTGTGAGCTCTTTATATATTTTGGATATTAACCCCTTATTGGTTATATCATTTGCAAGTATTTTCTCCCATTCAGTAGGTTGTCTTTTCCTTTTGTTGATGGTTTCCTTTATTTTACAAAGCTTTTTTAGTTTGATGTAGTCCCCTTTCTTTATTTTTGCTTTTGTTGCCCTTGCCTGAGGAGATAGATCCAAAAAAATATTGCTAAGACCAATGTCAGAGGGCTTACTGCCTATGTTTTCTTCTAGTTTTATGATTTCTGGTCTTATAGTTAAGTCTTTAATCCATTTTGAGTTTATTTTGGTACATGGCATATGAAAGTGGTCTATTTTCATTCTGTTTTATGTTGTTGTCCAGTTTTCCCAACATCATTTATTGAAGAGATGTCTTTTCCCCGTGTATATTTTTGCCTCCTTTGTCAAAGACTAATTGACCATATAAGCAGGGGTTTATTTCAGGATTCTCTATTCCTTTCTATGGACTTGTATATCTATTTTGTGCCAGTATCTTAATGTTTTGATTATTAAAAAATACACTTTTAATATAAAGACACAGGTGCTTGAAATTAATTAGAAAGAAAAATATATACTATGAAAACAGTAAAAGAAGGCTGGAATAGTTATACTAATATCAAATAAAATATAATTTAAAACAAAGAAAATTATCTGAGCTGTAGAGGCACATTTAATATTGATAAAAGGTTCAATTCATCAAGAAGAAATGGCAATTGTATATGTATCAATAAAATCTTCACAGAAGCTGATAGCATTAGAGACATAGATAAGCCCAGAACCACCCTTGGAGATTTTAACACCTTTCTCTCAGCAGATAATATAACTAGACAAAAAAAAAATAGTAACAATATAGATCAGTAGTTCTCAACAAAGCAGGGAGTTGTCCCGTGGGGACATGTTTCACGGACAACATTATTTATTGTGTCAATTTGGTAGGGAAGGGAAGGGAATGCTAATGGTAAGTATGAGTACAATGCACAGGACATCCCTTCCCAAAACAGAGACTTATCTAGCCCAAGACATGTCAATAGTGCAAAGACTGAGAAATGCTGCTGTAGATGAACAGCACTATTAAATTGGCCTTGTTAATATTTAGAAAAAGCAGTACCACAGGATAAATCACAGAAATATCACATGATCCTATTAATTGATCAAGAAAAGGCATTTGTCAAAATAATTATATACATGCATGATCAAGGCTCTAATGAAGACTAGGAATAGGTGTGAACTTCCTTAACATGATAGAGAGCAGCTTAAAAAATAATGCCCTACAGCTAACATAATACTTAATGGTGAAAGGCTGAATTCTTTCCCCTATAATCAGGAACAACATAGAAGGTATTATGCTAAGTGGAATAAGTCAGACAGAGAAAGACAAATACCATATAATTTCACTTTTTTGTGGAATAAGAAACAAAACAAATGAACAAATACATTTAAAAAAGAACAGAAACAGACTCAAAGCAAAATTGAGAGGAAGGTACAATGATTTCTCATGTATTCCACATATTATATGATATTCATAGTCTCCCTAATTATCAGTATCCCTCAACAGAGTGGTATATTTGTCGAAATTGAGGAACCTACACTGAAATAATCATCATCTCAAATCCATAATTTATCTTAAGGTTCACTCTTGGTGTACATTTTATGTTGGGATTGGACAAATGAATGACGTGTCAACCATCATAGTATCATAAGTTCACTGTTCTAAAAATTCTCTGTGTTGCTTGCTCCCCCAAGCCCCTGACAACCACTGATTTTTACTGTCTTCATGATTTTACCTTTTCCAGAATGTCATATAGTTGGAATCATACAGTTTGTAGACATTTCAGTTTGACTTCTTTTACTTAGCAGTATGCCTTTTAGTTTCTTCCATGTCTTCATGGCTTGGTAGGCTTGATTTCTTTTTAGTGCTGAATAATATTCCATTGTCTAGATATACCGTCATTTATTTCTCTCTTGACCTACTGAAGGACATCTTGGTTGCCTCCAGGCTTTGACAATTACAAATAAAGCTGTTAAAAACATCCATGTGCAGGTTTTCATGTGGATATAAGTTTTTAGTCCCTTTAGGTAATGACCAAGGGGTTGAGTTCTGGATCATATATTTAATTTTATAAGAAACTGCCAAACTCTCTTCCATTGTGGCTATACCAGTTTTACATTCCCACCAGCAATGAATGAGAGTTTCTGTTGCTCCACATTCCTCACCAGTATTTAGTATTACCAGTGTTCCAAATTTTGGCCATTCTCACTGGTGTGTGGTGGTATCTTATTTTTGTTTCAATTTACATTTCCTTGATGATATATGTTGTGGAGCATTTTCATATGGTTATTTATTTAGATCTGTGTGCATCTTTATACTTAAAGTGGGTTTCTTATAAATGACTTATAGTTGAGTTGTGTTTTTTGGTCAACTCTGACAATCTCTGTCTTTTAATTGGTGTGTTTAGACTGTTTGGTATAGTTGGATTAATATCTACTATATTTGTTGCTGTTTTCTCTGTTGCCTTTGTTCTTTGTTCTGATTTTTGTCTTCCAATCTTATTCTCCCTTTTATGGTTTTGAATAAACAGTTTATATGGTTCTACTTTCTCTTCTGTCTTAGCATATCAGTTATACTTTTTATTGTTGCTTTTTTTAGTCCTAGTTTTGCAATATACATATACAACTAATTTGAAACTACTTTCAAATAATGCTATATCTTTCATAGGTAGTGTACCTTATAATAACAAACTAATCCTAATTCCTTTTCCTGTCCCTTGTATAATTGCTGTCATTCACTTCACTTATATATAACCCTTGAAAAACATGGGTTTGAACTGTGTGGGTCCACTTATATATGGATTTTTTCCAATAAATATATTGGAAAATTTTTTAGAGATTTGCAGCGATTTGAGAAAACCTTTTCTTTAGCTTACTGTACTGTAAGAATGCAGTATATAATATATATATAACATACAAAATAAATGTTAATTGACTATTTATGTTATTAGTAAGGCTTCAGGTCCACAGTAAGCTATTAGTACTTAAGTGTTTGGGGAGTCAGAAGTTATATATGGATTTTCAAATGCATGGGGGTTGGTGCCCCTGACCCCCATATTGTTCAAGGATCAACTCTAGATTTATATAGATATATAGCTATAGATAGACATTCACAATAAGATATATATGTAAACATACATATACATATTCAAATGTATTTTTACTATTATTGCTTTGAACAAACTGTTATCTGTTAGAGCATTTAAGAATAAGAAATATGAAATTTTTAATTTTACCTTCACTTATTCTCTCCTTGAAGCCCTTTCTTTATGTAGATGAGTTTCTGACCTGTATTATTTTCCTTCTCTCTAGCAATCATTTAACATTTCTTGATGAGCAGGTCTACTGGCAACAAATTCTCTGTATTTTTGTTTGTCTGGTAAAGTGTTTGTCCTTCATTTTTGAAGGATAATGTCACAGAGTACAGAATTGTAAGTTGGTATTTTTTGTTTTCCTGGCAACACTAAGTATTTCACTCCACTCTTTTGTTTGCATGGTTTTGAGAAGTTGGATGTAATTTTTATCTTTTCTGTAGGTAAGATGTGGTTTTCCTCAGGCTTCTTTCAGAATCTTTATTTATCTTTGATTTTATGTAATTTGAATATGATATTCCTAGGTATAGGGTTTTTTTTTTTTTTGATATTTACCCGGTTTGGTGTTCTCTGAACTTTCTGAATCTGTGGTTTGGTGTCTGACATTAATTTGAGAAAATTCTCAGGCATTACTGTTTCAGAGAGTTCTTCTGTTCCTTCTCTTTTCCTACTGCTATTCCCATTCTGCATATGTTACATCTCTTGTAGTTGTCCTACAGTCCTTAGATATTCTTTTTGGTTTTTATTCCTGTTTACAGGAGATACACTTAATTTTAATTTTAATTTTTATTGAAGTATAGTTGATATGCAATATTATATTAGTGTCAAGTGTAGAACATAGTGACCCAACATTTATATATATTATGAAGTGATCATCATGATAAGTGTAGTAACCATCTGTCACCATACAAAGTTACTACACTATTATTGACTATATTCCCTATGCTGTACTTTTCATTCCTGTGGCTTATTTATGTTATAATTGGAAATTTGTACCTCTTTATTCCCTTCACTTATTTTGCCTATCCCCTCCCCTCTGTCAACCACCAGTGTGTTCACTGTATCTATGGGTCTGTTCTGTTTTGTTTGTTTTATTTTTTTGAAATTGTATGCTATTTGTTTTTCTCTGTCTGATGTAAATCACTTAGCATAATACCCTCTAGGTGCTTCATGTTGTTGGAAATGGCAAAATTTCATTATTTTTTATGGCAGAGTAATATTCCACTGTATGTATGTACCATGACTTCTTGTCTTTTTGTCTGCTGATGGACACTTAGATTGCTTCCATGTCTTAGCTATTGCAAATAATGCCACAGTGAACATAAGGGTACATATATATCTTTTTGAATTAGTGCTTTCATTTTCTTTGGATATTCCGTTCTGTTTCTTTCAGTCTTTGTTCTCTTTGCTTTTCTGCTTTTAAGTATTCTACTAATACGTCATCTAGCTCAGAGATTCTTCCCTCAGCTACATTCATTCTACTAGTAATTCCTTCAAAGATATTCTTCATTTTTGTTATAGTTCCTTTTCTTTGTGGTTCTTTCTTAGTATTTCCATCTCTTTGCTTACACTGCTTATGTGTTCTTATGTGCTATCTACTTTAGCCATTAGAGCCCTTAGCATATTGTTTTAAATTCCTGGTCTGATAATTCTAACGTCCTGGCAGTGTCTGGTTCTGATGCTTGCTCTGTCTCTTCAAGTTTTTTTTTTTTTTACTTTTGGCATGCCTTGTAATTTTTTTCTTGATAGCTGGACATGATGTGCAAAGTAAAAGAAACTGCTGTAAATAGGCCTTTAGTTAAGTGTGAGGTGTGGGGACAGTGGAAGTGTTCTGTAGTTCTTTGATTAGGTCTCAGTCTTTCAGTGAGCATCTAGACTGAACTTTACAAATGTGTCTCAGTTTTCTCCCTTCCCTTCCGTGCAGGATGGCCAGCCTGTGGTAGAACTGGGTATTTTGCTTCTTTCATGTGGAATTCTAGAACTGGCTGGGGTTGGGTATTTCTCTTCACCAAGTCAGTTAGGTTGTGATATCACCCCAGCAGGTTAGGCTCTGGTACACTAGTTCTCCTGAGGGCAAGCCTTGTAAGAACAGAATGCTCAGGTTTATTTCAGAATGGCTCCTTTCTCCTCCCCCTGTTTGGAAACACAAGGGGGATTTGTCTCTGACATTTACTGTGAGAACTTAACTCCTGGAGGTAAAACTCACAAAAGTTTGAGGCCCCCTTATGATTGGGTACCCCTGGAATTTTTAACTCTGACTTGTCCACACTGAGACTACTGCTATTTATCTGTTACAGTTCAGCTTTTCCTATTCTGGGTCTCATTCCCTTGAAGGTTTCACCTTATGAGTTTCTGCTCTGGTAAGTTGTGATTCTCTGTATCTGCCTGTGATCTCTCCAAATTCGGGGGCAGCAGTTTGCAGTGTGACCTCACTTTTATGGATCTAAGAAGAGTTGAGCTTTCAGTTGGTTCAGCTTTTTTACTTGGTGTTAGGACTGAGTAATGACTTGTATGAGCCTTATTACATGGAAACTAGAAGAATTTTTTTTTTAGAATTCCATTTTTATGTATTTTTCTCTCTTTTTTTTTTAAGTTTTGCTCTATAACACTACAATATATATCTTTAACTTTATAGCTTCTCAGTGTTGATATTTGATCGTCCTGCAAAATGTAGAAATATGTTCAGGTCCATCTTAGAGGCTGCTTACCATAGGCTCTCTTTTTTATTTTCCCCTTCTTTTTTTTTTTGCTGGTGAATAGTCAGTTACTCTGGTACCAGGAATTCAATAGTTCTTGCTTTTTTCCACTGTAGTACCCCTTGTCATATACCAATTTTTCATTCTTTTCTGTTGATTTACTAGTCTAGGTCTTATTTTTACAACTTTAGTTAAAAAAAAAATCAGACTTTTCTTTGAAGACAAACATATGCTTAAATACAGTAACACCAAAGTAAAATTTTGTCATGGACAGTAAAAGCTCCTATTTCCTAAGACATAAAGATGTTTCCTGGAAGTGAGATGATAGCTTAGATTTTGGTTACTAGTTTATTTTCTGTTCTCTTTGTACTTTTGTTAGTGAACTTTTTAAAAAAAACTTTGTTTTTTTATATCCTTTAATAAGTTCTAGCAATAGTGTTTTATTTGTGGACACTAGATATTGGTAGGAAATTTGTAGGTGTTCTAGATTGTGACCTGTTCTGAATATTAATTGTAGTAGTTTTACTGTTTTAGAGACCTAATCAAAATTTTAAGTCTAGCTTCTTCATTAGTATTATGGTTACTGAAAAAAATTGATCCTTATCCTCATGTAATTATTAGGTAGTCAAACTGTGATATGTGTTGATTTAGCTCTGTTGTTTATTAGGTGATATAGCTAATACCTGAAAACAGCTCTTTAGTTCTTTTTGTTGTGAATTGTGTAGCATATTACTGGTATGCGCTCTAATTAAAAACTTTAAATTTCAGTTTTTTAGTATTGTTCAGAAGCAAGTGACGTTTTTAAAAATCAGGTTTCAAGAATTGTCTTGGAGTAAACGCTAAAACATAGAAAAGCAAACCTGTTTGCTTTAAGTCTCTTTACAAGTTGCATTATAGTGTGTCTTAATTTAAGCAGGTCTGGTTTGTGTTTATATGAAATTGTGCAAAAGTTAATGGTCTTATTTGCTTGAAAAGTATTTGAAAGTATTTGTTACAAGAAAATTTTAAGATTTCATTCAATATCAAGATCCCGTGATAGGTCGTAAGTAATTACAAAGGTTGAAGTTACATACATTCAAAAATTATTATATCTAGTGCCCCAAATTAAGCACATTAATATTATAGTCTTTATTTTAAGGAAAAGGAATTTATAATTATGCCTTTAATTTCCAAAGAAAATCAATGAAAAGTTTGTGGAGATAGCTAGTAGGCAGCTTGAAATACGAGTCTAGATTCAGGAAAAGTATGGAGTTACAAAATTAAAATCAGAAGTTTTCTTATAGTAGGTGATCATTGAAGCTTTGGGAGATTAGAATGTGAAGGCCCAGATTAAGAAGAGGTCTGAAGTTAGAAGCTAGTAAACAGCAATATTTAAGGAGTCAGTTGTCAGTTGAATGTGTATAAAGTTTATGCTTTTAAAAATAAAAAATACCAGTAATGTATTAAAAAGAATGGAAGAAAAAGAATGTGGGGGATTAGCAGTTTTTTCAAATTAGCAAATAGTGGTAGTCCTAATTACTGAATCTCTAAAGCTTTATTTAATAGTGAAATCTTTAATCTGAGATTGTACATTTTGTAGAATCAGTTTTTCAGAAAGCATATAATGAGTCAGAACATACAGTATAGTTACACACACACACACACACACACACACTTAACTTTCTTTGTTTCCCTACTTTTCTTCTCCTTCTCTCCAACCCATCCATTTATCCATCATCCATCTATCTATCCATTTATCTATCCTTCCCAGTTTTCCTCCCTCCCTTTACAGAATTAAGCATAGTTTGCCAGCTAGTTCTGACAGCATGTAAGAGGGGAGCTTACTTAAATCTTCATCCCATCACTATGGGGTTTTGAGAAAGCTTTGAAGTTGTTTCCAGGGTTGCTTAAAAAATTTGTGTCACAAAGAATTGTGATCATAGTAACTCAGCAGGAAGCATTTGTAACACCTAGTTTATCCTTAGGTGGGCTGTTAAGAGCTAGTCTTCTCTTTCTTTTTCTAGGAAGTGCTTTGTTTGTGGTTCTGTAAGAAGTTCTTCTGATGGGTTTTGTTTTTTAGAATTGCTATGGAATTTGCTTTGATATTTACTATTAGTTTAGATAAGTTAAACATGGATTAAGATGTAAAAAATTTCATATTTATTCTAAGCATACTCGTAGGCTGAATTGTTAAATTACACTGTTGTAGTTATGTAACTTTGAAACAGATAGGACCAAAATGAATGAACCATATCATATGTAAGTCAAAGAATACCGTGAATTTGGTCCATGAGTTCTTGGCTTCTTCAAGTTTCAGTGTCATGTTTTCTTCACAAGAAGAAAAATTACCTTAGAGTTTTTGGGAAAGTTTACTGTATCTTCTTCACTATGTATAGTAGAATATGAACAAAGACTCTTGCTCTAGACTGGAAGTTGATCTTCTCCATTCCTATGCCTTAAGGAATATTTTTGTACTCTACTAAAACATTCTGACAGATGAAAATCTATTGTATCTTTTTTTTATGATTCATTTTGGTATCATTATTCTAAAATTACATGTGCAATATTATGGTTATTAAACTACCCCCTTCATCAGGTCCCTCCCACCAACCCTATTAGAGTCACTGTCATCAGCCTACTGAGATGCTATAGAGTCACTACTTGTTTCTCTGAGTTGTACAGCCCCCTCCCATGCCCCCCCAACATTACATCTGGTAATCGTAATGCCCCTTTTTCCCTCTTACCCCTCCTTTCCCACCTATCTTCCCCAGTCCCTTTCCCTTTGGTAACTATTAGTCCATTCTTGGGTTCTGTGAGTCTGCTGCTGTTTTGTTCCTTCAGTTTTTTTCTTTGTTCTTATACTCCACATATGAGTGAAATCATTTGATACTTGTCTTTTTTGGCTTGGCTTATTTCACTGAGCATAATACCCTCTAGCTAGATCCATGTTGTTGCAAATGGTAGGATTTGTTTTCTTCTTATGGCTGAATAATATTCCATTGTGTGTATGTACCACATCTTCTTTATTCATTGATCTACTGATAGACACTTAGGTTGCTTCCATTTCTTGGCTATTGTAAATAGTGTTGCAATAAACATAGGGGTGTGTATGTCTTTTTCAAATTGGGCTGCTGCATTCTTAGGGTAAATACCTACGAGTAGGATTCCTGGGTCAAATGGTATTTCTATTTTCAGTTTTTGAGGAACCTCCATACTGCTTTCCACAATGGCTGAACTAATTTGCATTCCCACCAGCAGTGTAGGAGGGCTCCATTTTCTCCACATCCTCGCCAACATTTGTTGTTGTTTGTGTTTTGGATGTTGGCCATCCTCACTGGTGTGAGGTGATATCTCATTGTGGTTTTAATTTGCATTTCTCTGATGATTAGCGACGTGGAGCATCTTTTCATGTGCCTGTTGGCCATCTGAATTTCTTCTTTGGAGAAGTGTCTATTCATGTCCTCTGCCCATTGCTTTTTTTTTTTTAGTTTATTTTGATATCATTAATCTACAGTTAAATGAGTAATATTATGGTGATTACACTACCCCATTCATCAGGTTCCCCCCCGCCCCAAACCCATTGCAGTCATTGTCCATCAGCGTAGTGAGATGCCATAGAGTCACTACTTGTCCTCTCTGGGTTGTACAGCCCTTCCTGGGCCCCCCGAACATTACATCTGCTAATCGTAATGTCCCTTCTTCCCCTTTACTCCTCCCTTCCCAACGATCCTCCCCAGTCCCTTTCCCTTTGGTAACTATTTGTCCGTTCTTGGGTTCTGTGAGTCTCCTGCTGTTTTGTTCCTTCAGTTTTTTTTTCCTTAGTTCTTATACTCCACATATGAGTGAAATCATTTGGTATTTGTCTTTTTCAGCTTGACTTATTTCACTGAGCATAATACCCTCTAGCTCCATCCATGTTGTTGCAAATGGTAGGATTTGTTTTCTTCTTATGGCTGAATAATATTCCATTGTGTATATGTACCACATCTTCTTTATCCATTCATCTACTGATGGACACTTAGGTTGCTTCCATTTCTTGGCTATTGTAAATAGTGCTGCAATAAACATAGGGGTGCATCTGTCCTTTTCAAATTGGGCTGCTGCATTCTTAGGGTAAATTCCTAGGAGTGGAATTCCTGGGTCAAATGGTATTTCTATTTTGAGTTTTTTGAGGAACCTCCATACTGCTTTCCACAATGGTTGAACTAATTTACAGTCCCACCAGCAGTGTAGGAGGGTTCCCTTTTCTCCACATCCTTGCCAACATTTTTGTTGTTTGTGTTTTGGATGTTGGCCATCCTCACCGGTGTGAGGTGATATCTCATTGTGGTTTTAATCTGCATTTCTCTGATGATTAGCGATGTGGAGCATCTTTTCATGTGCCTGTTGGCCATCTGAATTTCTTCTTTGGAGAAGTGTCTATTCATGTCCTCTGCCCATATCTTAAATGGATTATTTGCTTTTTGTTTGTTGAGGTGCGTGAGTTCTTTATATATTTTGGATGTCAACTCCTTATCGGATATGTCATTTATGAATATATTCTCCCATACTGTAGGAAGTCTTTTTGTTCTACTAATGGTGTCCTTTGCTGTACAGAAGCTTTTCAGCTTCATATAGTCCCACTTGTTCATTTTTGCTTTTGTTTCCCTTGCTTGGGGAGATATGTTCATGAAGAAGTCACTCATATTTATGTCCAAGAGCTTTTTGCATATATTTTTTTCTAAGAGTTTTATAGTTTCATGACTTACATTCAGGTCTTTGATCCACCTTGAGTTTTCCTTTGTGTACGGGGCTAGACAGTAGTCCAGTTTCATTCTCTTACATGTAGCTGTCCAGGTTTTCCAACACCAGCTGCTGAAGAGGCTGTCATCTCCCCATTGTATATCCATGGCTCCTTTATCAAATATTAATTGACTGTATATGTTTGGGTTAATGTTTGGATTTTTTATTCTGTTCCACTGGTCTGTGGGTCTGTTTTTGTGCCAATACCAAATTGTCTTGATTACTGTGGCTTTATAGTAGAGCTTGAAGTCAGGGAGCATAATTCCCCTTGTTTTATTCCTCCTTCTCAGGATTGCTTTGGCTATTCGGGGTCTTTTGTGGTTCCATATGAATTTTAGAATTATTTGTTCCAGTTCATTGAAGAAAGCTGTTGGTAGTTTGATAGGGATTCCGTTGAATCTGTAGATTGCTTTAGGTAGTATAGCCATTTTGACAATATTTATTCTTCCTAGCCAAGAGCATGGGATGCATTTCCATTTGTTAGTGTCCTCTTTAATTTCTCTTAGGAGTGTCTTGTAGTTTTCAGAGTACAGGTCTTTCACTTCCTTCGTTAGGTTTATTCCTAGGTATTTTATTCTTTTTGATGCAATTGTGAATGGAATTGTTTTTCTGATTTCTCTTTCTGTTAGTTCATCATTAGTGTATAGGAAAGCAACAGATTTCTGTGTGTTAATTTTGTATCCTGCAGCTTTGCTGAATTCAGATATTAGTTCTAGTAGTTTTGGAATGGAATCTTTAGGGTTTTTTATGTACAGTATCATGTCATCTGCAAATAGTGAGAATTTGACTTCTTCTTTACCAATCTGGATGCCTTGTATGTCTTTGTTTTGTCTGATTGCCCTGGCTAGGACCTCCAGTACTATGTTGAATAACAGTGGGGAGAGTGGGCATCCTTGTCTTGTTCCTGATCTTGGATGAAAAGCTTTCAGCTTCTTGCCATTAAATATGATGTTAGCTGTGGGTTTGTCATATATGGCCTTTATGATGTTGGGGTACTTGCCGTCTATACCCATTTTGTTGAGAGTTTTAATCATGAATGGATGCTGAATTTTGTCAAATACTTTTTCAGCATCTATGGAGATGATCATGTGGTTTTTGTTCTTCTTTTTGTTGATGTGGTGGATGATGTTGATGGATTTTCGAATGTTGTACCATCCTTGCATCCCTGGGATGAATCCCACTTGATCATGGTGTATGATCTTCTTGATGTATTTTTGAATTCGGTTTGCTAATATTTTGTTGAGTATTTTTGCATCTACGTTCATCAGGGATATTGGTCTGTAATTTTCTTTTTTGGTGAGGTCTTTGCCCGGTTTTGGTATTAGAGTGATGCTGGCTTCATAGAATGAGTTTGGAAGTATTCCCTCCTCTTCTATTTTTTGGAAAACTTTAAGGAGAATCGGTGTTATTTCTTCTCTATATGTCTGGTAGAATTCAGAGGTGAATCCATCAGGCCCGGGGGTTTTGTTCTTGGGTAGTTTTTTGATTACCAATTCGATTTCGTCACTGGTGATTGGTCTGTTTAGTTTTTCTGTTTCTTGCTTGGTCAGTCTTGGAAGGTTGTATTTTTCTAAGAAGTTGTCCATTTCTTCTATGTTTTCCAGCTTGTTAGCATATAGATTCTCATAATATTCTCTTATGATTCTTTGTATTTCTGTGGGGTCCGTCGTGATTTTTCCTTTCTCATTTCTGATTGTGTTTATGTGTGTAGATTCTCTTTTTCTCTTAATGAGTCTGGCTAGGGGTTTATCTATTTTGTTTATTTTTTCAAAGAACCAGCTCTTGGTTTCATTGATTTTTTTCTATTGTTTTATTGTTCTCAATTTTATTTATTTGTTCTCTGATCTTTATTATGTCCCTCCTTCTGGTGACTTTGGGTCTCATTTGTTCTTCTTTTTCAAATTTCAGTAATTGTGTCTTTAGACTATTCATTTGGGAATGTTCTTCCTTCTTTAAATAGGCCTGGATTGCAATATACTTTCCTCTTAGAACTGCGTTTGCTGCGCCCCACAGAAGCTGTGGCTTTGTGTTGTTGTTGACATTTGTCTACATATACTCTTTGATTTCTGTTTTAATTTGGTCATTGACCCATTGATTAATTAGGAGAATGTTGTTAAGTCTCCATGTATTTGTGAGCGTTTTTGATTTCTTTCTAAAATTTATTTCTAGTTTTATACCTTGGTGATCTGAGAAGTTGGTTGGCAGAATTTCAATATTTTTGAATTTACTGAAGTTTTTTTTGTGGCCTAGTATGTGGTCTATTCTGGAAAATGTTCCATGTGTACTTGAGAAGAATGTGTATCCTGCTGCTTTTGGGTGCAGAGTTCTGTAGATGTCTGTTACGTCCATCTGTTCTAGTGTGTTGTTCAGTGCCTCTGTGTCTTTACTTATTTTCTGTCTGGTTGAACTCTCCTCTTGAGTGAGTGGTGTGTTGAAGTCTCCTAAAATGAATGCATTGCTGTCTGTTTCCTCCTTTAATTCTGTTAGTATTTGTTTCACATATGCTGGCGCTCCTGTGTTGGGTGTATATATATTTATAATGGTTATATCTTCTTGTTGGACTGACCCCTTTATCATTATGTAATGTCCTTCTTTATCTCCTGTTACTTTCTTCGTTTTGAAGTCTATTTTGTCTAGTACAAGTACTGCAACACCTGCTTTTTTCTCTTTCTTATTTGCATGAAATATCTTTTTCCATCCCTTCACTTTTAGTCTGTGTATATCTTTGGGTTTGAGGTGAGTCTCTTGTAAGCAGCATATAGATGTGTCTTGCTTTTTTATCCATTCTGTTACTCTGTGTCTTTTGATTGGTGCATTCAGTCCATTTACATTTGGGGTGATTACTGATAGGTATGTACTTATTGCCATTGCTGGCTTTAGATTCGTGGTTACCAAGGGTTCAAGGGTTGCTTCTTTACTATCTAACAATCTAACTTAAGTTTCTTGTTAAGTTATTGTAAACACAGTCTGATGTTTCTTTATTTCTCTCCCTTCTTATTCTTCCTCCTCCATTCTGTGTATACTAGGTGTTTTATTCTTTGCTTTTAGTTGGTATTTGGATGGTCTGCTTTCTTTGCTCTGATTTTATTTTCTCTGGTGACATATTTTTAGCCTTAGGAGTGCTTCCCTTTAGAGCAGTCTGTTAAGATATCCTGTAGTGGTGGTTTATGAGAAGCAAACTCTCTCAACTTTCGTTTGTCTGAAAATTGTTTAATCCCTCCGTCATATTTAAATGATAATCGTGCTGGATACAGTATTCTTAGTTCGATGCCCTTCTGTTTCATTGTGTTAAATATTTCATGCCATTCTCTTCTGGTCTGTAAGGTTTCTGTTGAGAAGTCTGATGATAGTCTGATGGGTTTTCCTTTGTAGGTGATCTTTTTTCTCTCTCTAGCTGCCTTTAATACTCTGTCCTTATCTTTGATCTTTGCCATTTTAATTATTATGTGCCTTGGTGTTGTCTTCCTTGGGTTCCTTGTGTTGGGAGGTCTGTGGGCTTCCGTGGACTGTGAGACTATTTCCTTCCCCAGCATGGGAAAGTTTTCAGCAATTATTTCTTCAATGACACTTTCTATCCCTTTTTCTCTCTCTTCTTCCTCTGGTACTCCTATCATGCGAATATTATTCCGTTTGTATTGGTCACACAGTTCTCTTAATATTCTTTCATTCCTAGAGGTCCTTTTACCTCTCTCTGCCTCAGCCTCTCTGCATTCCTATTCTGTGATATCTATTCCATTAACAGTCTCTTACATCTCATCCAGTCTGTTGTTAAGTCCATCGATAACTTGTCTGATTTCTGCATTGTCTTTCCTCACTTCCCTCACTTCCTCCCTCTGCTCTTGCACATTTCTCTGTAGATCCATCAGCATGGTTATGACTTTTATTCTGAATTCCTTTTCAGGAAGACTGTGCATTTCCATTCCTTCAGGCTTCCTCTCTGGGGTTGTCTCGTTGATCTTAGTCTGGACTGTATTCTTCTGTCTTTTCATAGCTGTAGAAGTGGTCGCTGGTAGTTGCCACATATGTCAGCTGGGATCTTTCGGACTTTAAAAAGAAAAAGAGAAAAAAAAAGAGAAAGAAAGAAAAAAAAAGAAAAGAAAAGAAAAAAGAAAGGAGAAAAAACAAAAAACAGAACAAAACAAAGAAACAAAAAATGCCCTCCGGGAGTTGATTCTGTGGGGATGCTGTAGGTGGTGCTGTTACCCTTTATAGCTCTGGCTGTGGTGGGAATGAATGGGAGGCTGTTCATCTTTGTGGGAAGCCTAAGTGCTGCCACCGTTTCCCAGTCACCAGCTAAGGGGTCCAAAATTCCCCAGGAACTCCCAGCCTGCTGGGCTGAGGGTGCCAGGGCGATCCGGCTCCTCCGCTGGGCTCCTGTCTCGTTAAGACTGCTGAAGAAAGCGCACACTTTTCTTTTCTTTTTCTTTCCTTCCCGGGAGCCAGCTGCAAGCGCCCTTGCACGTTCCCCACTCAGATCCTGCACCCTCTGTCTCTACAATTTCCGCTTCACTGCGTGATGTGTGTCAGCGCTCACCACGCAGATCACTCGGGCTGGCTTTTTTGTGGAGTGTATTTCCACTCCCTCCTGGCTCTGAATCTCTCCTTCCGCCGTGTGGTGGGTGGTGAGTCCTCAGGTCCTGCTGGGTCACGGCTCTGTATCTTACTCGCCTCGCGGGGTGCTCTGTCCTCTCAGGTGTAGCTGCACGCTGTGCGCTTTCATGTATATTCTGCTCTCTTTTAGGAATAGTTTTATTTGCTGTATTTTCATAGAGATATATAGTTTTGGGAGAAGATTTCTGCCACCCTGCTTATGCCGCCGTCTTCCCAGAAGCAGTTTGAACATCTATTGTATCTTAAAAGATTTCCTGAGATGATTAAATAGCAGTGAAACATTACACTGTTTAGGAACTTTTACTTTGTTTTTCTTTAATCTCTAATCTACTTATTTGTAGAAGGCATAAATATTTTTATATATGTATATAGGATGTATACATATTTAGAATTTTGAAGTTACACCATTCGTATTAGACCCCCTAGTGACCCTAGTTATGAACACCCTAGAGTTATTAACCTTAGTTAGTAACACCTTCGAGTGTTACTCTGAAATTTGAGGTTAGCTTGAGAATATATATACATACACCAAAGTTCCCAGAAAAAAAGCATTATTGCTCATCTAATTAGACACAGTGATACCGTTAGAAGACAGTAACTCTAGCAGTTTCAGCCGAATGTGAGGATACCTTTTAACCTACAAAAATATTAAGAAAATTTAATTGTTTTAATATTTACCCAGAGGAATAATGATACTTTGGTTCCACAGAGTTAGTTCCTACAGTGTGACTCTGAATACTTTTTAGGTAGTACCCCTTGATGTGCATACTTACTTCAGTTTTCCATGCTAGTTTAAGAGATTCATACCCTTCCTCCATCAAAAAAAAAGAATCGAATCTGTAGTTTAAAGAAATAACTGTACTAACTTTAGACTACTTATTTATTGATCTTCACCAATCTAATCTGTCGTTCACAACAGAATGGGGATATTGTTGTATCAGAGTCTCCTGTGAAGTTTAAAAATTATTGTCTGTTGGCTCTAGCCCTTCCTTTTTAGGCCTAGGCCACCTTTTGTTCTGATTGGCACCTCCTCCTTCCCAGTCACTATTGTAGTTGTGTTTTAACATGCAACTTGGTTTCCAGAGAAACACTAGGAAGTGACCTGTTTTGCTTAAGACTTAGGCTAGATATAGTCAAATGTTAATAAAATGGAATTTAATTAACTTACCAATTTCATGTGATACTGAGGGTCTCTGGAGAAGTGATAAAAAAATCACTACTCTGATACTCTACACCTCTCAGACAGGCTGGAGTCACTGTATCAGGGAGACCTACCAAAAGAAGTCTGACTGTATAATCCAACATACCATGCCCTTCACAGATACTGTCCTTTAATTCTTGAGGCTATTAGCTTGGGGTTGGAATTCAGATAAATCTGGGAAGGAGATTATCTTCCTTATTATTTGGGAACAGTAAATTGAAACTTGAGACCAGAACAGGACATAATGTAACAATTTATATCCTCTGCCTTTTCCCTATAGTAAGAGTAGGTCAAGGCTTTATTCATCCTGAAAACACAGAAGCCTGTTAGTATACCGTCTTAAACAAGTCAGTGAATTGCAGAATTTAAAGGTAACTTTACTTAGTAATGTAAAGATTTTTTGCTGTAGGAGCAGTGCATTGGAAGAAACACGGAATTAGGAGTCAGTTCATAGGAGTCAGATGAACTGACTCCTAATTCCAACTTGTCTTTTTTGCTACTTTTATATTTTTAAGGAAACCATTTAATTTCTCTGATACTTGGTTTTCAATAGCATGAGGCTAATAGTATACCTGATATAACTATTATACTTGTAATACACTTGGTATAACTATTGAGGATAAAATCTGATTTCACAGTGTTGACTGTACCTTGCAAATTGTCAATTTTATGCAAATGTAAGAATCTGATCATATCTTTGCTTGCTAATAAATTGATATTCTTGATTGATCCTTCCACTGTCTAGAGGATATCTTTCATGATTATTTTTCTATATTATATTATGTACTTATAATGTCTTCCTTTTTATAAGGCTGGGTTCCTCATAACATTTTGTCTACCAATTCTACAGTCATTTATTTAGTGCCTATTAGATGCCAAGTAGTATTGTAGGTTTTGAAAATGTAAAGGTAAACAAGATAATCATTGCCTGGTAGTTAATGTTATATTATCATATATGTGGAAGCTAGTGTTGAAACTGGAGCTAGATTTCTGTTGAATATTAACGGAAACAGAATTAGATAAGTGGACAGCATCATATACTGGTTCACTTCATAATGAAATATATTACAGGAACTACCACTGAAATGACAGGAACATTTTTAGTTTGGTTTTATGATAAGGAATATATATATTTTTCTCCATATGTAACCAGCTTTTGGTAAGAAAGTAACTGTATGTATGAAGGATTTAACTTTTCTGCATAGTGCCTCTTGGATGTTGATGTTATCCTACTTTTTCTTTATATAATTTGTTTAAAATAGGTACTATTAGAACACCTTTGATTTAGAGTTTGGCAGGAATTGATAAATTGGTACGGATTAGTAAGCACAATTTCAAGTCATGTATATAAATCATAGAAAAGAAGAACTAAAGGGCATCTTACAGATCATCTTATCAGTGATTTTTAAATTCTTTTTTAGAGGAGCAATAGAATTTTGTTGTTCTGCTGAGGTGCATTAGGACCTGCTCCAGAGGGAAACTGCCTGGGGTGTGATGGCTCAGTGGGTATGTCTAGACCTCCTTGCCCTTTCCAGCAGAATAGCTCCAATATTATCTTTTATATATTGGTGGTAAATGTAAGTTTTTTCTTAAATAGTTCTTATGTTTAAAAATATAAGTTAGGGAACGAGTCTTGTCTCATTTTAATGACAAAATTAAAAAGTGCCAGAGAATTAAAGTTAATTGGCACCCCGATTTCTTAACTTCAGTGTTGTGTTCAGTTAAAGCATACTGCCTCCATGTGGCTTTAGTAATATTAAAAATCTTCAGTCTTTTAAAATAATGAACAGGCTGTGTTGACTGGACCTGACTGCAAGCAGATTTTATTGACAATGTTACTATGAAGAGCTGGCATGATATTTAAATGAAAATGATCTGATACTGGTACTTGTTTTATATGCAAAGTATTTTTTTCTTTGAATACTAAAAATGTTCCTAATTGAAACTCAGGTTTTTATAATTTTCAGAGTTTATTTGAACTCTGCCCTTAAACTCTTAAAACATTCAGGACCTCTTTCCTAGAGAATGGGATGTGTTTCATTCATGGTCTTATGTGCAGTGTAAGTTAAATGCTGTGATTAAGGGCAAAAAATTGTCCTTATCTTTGAGTTTCTACCTGAATTCTCATTAATTTTTCATTAAATAAGTTTGGTAAATATGCAGTATTTCTGTAAAACTGTGTTTATAGAGATTTTGTTTGTCGTTTTGAATTAAAAAGTTCATTTAGTGCCTGACTTCCCACTTAACAATGAAATTAAAGCCAGGGTGATTTAGTATGATTTACAATGACATCTAGGCAGATGCATTGGGTGTGAAACAAATAGGAGACCTCATTTCTTTTAATAAGTTTGCATTTGGTTAGAATTTTTCTGGCCTTGACTTTCTGGCAAGATGAATTTGTTAAGATTCTTTATTAAATTTAGAACTTCTAGCATAAACATAAACTAACATAGCAAATTGTACTACTCTTCCTGTTAATAAATATTAGGAAGGCAATAGCAATTTTCAAAGTTGAGGTATAGTTGACATAACGACATTATGTTAGTTTCAGGTGAACAACATAATGATTCAATATTGGCATATATTGTGAGATGGTCATAAGTCTAGTTAACAATTACTAGGCAGTGGTCTTTTAAATATTTAAAATATTTTGAATAATTTTAACTAATGACTGTTAAACAGAATGTTTAATGACCACTAAGCAGAATTAGTTGTAGATTCCATTGAGATCCAATTATTACGGCACTAAAACTTAGTTCAGCACAATCTCCCCCTTTTTCTCAATTCCTGATAATTGTTTTGATAGAGTTTTAGAAAATGCTAAAGTAGTAAGTCAAATGATGCTTAATCTCACTCTCTTTTTAAAATTATTTGCAGGAGAGGGCTGCTCACAATTTATATGGCCAACTTGGTAAGTCATCCTTTTTTTTGTTTTTTGTTTTATGAGGTTTCTCCATATGCTTTTTAAAACCTTTTTCCTTTTTTTTTAAAAATGAAGTTCCCTTAAAAAAGAAAAGAAAAAGAAAGGAAAGCTACTTAAATTTGAGAATATTTTCTCTCTCTGTTTTAAAGGATAGACTTAAAGTGTGTAAAAGAGCTTTGATGCCTTCTGGTTTATCCCTGCCATACATGACGGAATTCCATATTTCAGGAGGAAAGTGATTCATTGTCCTGTGCCCTTCATGACTCTTTCTTCTTTAAGCTTAACTCTTCATCTTTGATAGGATACATATTTTTCTCTATGTATATCTTTAATGTCATTTCATACTCTGCTTCCACTGCCAGAAACATTCTTTAAGGATGAGCTTTTATGGTGTACATTCTTCTTGGATATCAGGACAGCACTGGTTCTAGCTCTTAAACACTGAGTATATTTAATAATGTAATTAGCCAGGCTTCTAAATTTCTAAGTTTACAAAAAAAAATTAGTGTTATCCAGTGTGATATTCTTTGTGGTAAATATATAACGAAGGTTATATAATTTTCATTGCCAAGTTCAAATTTTAAAAACATATATGAAAATCTTCTCAATTTAATAGAATTGTTATTTATAGAATTGATAGGCAACATTGAAAAATTCAACTAAGAAAAAATAAATTTTTATTTACCTAAGGATAGGTTCTTGAATTCTGTAAGAAGGGAATATAAATCAGAGTTGTATTTAGCAACTCATTTCATTTATAAAAGTGTTTAGTTGTTCTTTTGTACTTACCATGTGTCAGTTCTGTGCTATATGCTGGTAGGCAAGATAGATAGAGTCCTTGTGTTTATGGAGTTTGCTGTCTAGTGGAAAAGTCAGAGTAGAAATAACAGTGTTTGAAAAGGACTGAAAGATGAGTTAATTATAGGGTGCTGTGGAAACCGTAATAGAGGCACCAAACTATCCTGGGTGCTGCTGTCCTTATTTTTTTAAAAATTTTAGAAATGTTATTCCTGCAAACTAGAATGGATTTGAGTTTATTTTTTTTCTTTAAGCTATGTATATACTTTTCTATACTACAAAATGGTATACTTTAATATCCAAATACTGTGTATATTTATATACTCTTACCTTTAAATTCAAAGTAAACCTTTATAAACTTTTTTTTGTGTGTGTTGCCTAGTTTATATTGTGAATTCCTGGAGAGACCTTTGACTTTGTTTGATATAACCAATGTTAGAGAGGGCTCTTAAAATGCTGTATTTTTTTTAGATTAAACTTTTCATTTTGAAAATATCATAGATTCATATGCAGTTGTAAGGAATAATGGAGAGATCTCACATACTACCTGCCCAGTTTCCTCCAATAGTAATATCTTACAAAACTATGGTAGCATCAAAATTAGTATATTTACATTGATATTTACTGTAGTTAAGATAGAGAACATTTCCTTCACTATGAGGATCCCTGTGCCACCCTTTTGTAGCTATATCCACTTCCCTCTTACTCTTACTTCCTACACCCACCTTTACCTCTGGCAACCACTAATCTACTCTTTATTACTATAAGCGTTTCAAGAATGTCATATAAATAAAATCATATGGTATATACTATTTGTGACTTCCTGTTTCCACTCAGTGTAATTCTCTTGGGATTCATTCAAGTTGTTGTATATATTACTAGTTCATTCCTTTTTATTGCTGAATAGTATTCTATAGTATGGCTATACTAGTTTTTTTAACCATTCACTCATGGAAGGAAATCTGGCTTGTTACTGGTTTTTGGCTATTATAAATAAAGCTGCTATAAATATTCATGTTAAGGTTTTTGTGTGAACATGAGTTTTCACTTCTCTTAGATAAATGCCCAGGAGTGCAGTTGCCAGGTCATATATATGGTAGATGCATGTTTAGTTTTTTTTTCCTTCTTTTTTTATAATTTATTTTGGTATCATTAATCTACAATTACATGTGCAATATTATGGTTATTAAACTACCCCCTTCATCAGGTCCCTCCCACCAACCCCATTAAAGTCACTGTCCATCAGCGTAGTGAGATGCTATAGAATCACTACTTGTCTTCTCTGAGTTGTACTGCCCTCCCCGTGCCCCCCCAACATTACATCTGCTAATCATAATGCCCCTTTTTCCCCCTTATCCCTCCCTTCCCACCCATTTTCCGCAGTCCCTTTCCCTTTGGTAACTATTAGTCCGTTCTTGGCTTCTGTGAGTCTGCTGCTGTTCTGATCTTTTAGTTTTTTTCTTTGTTCTTATACTCCACATATGAGTGAAATCATTTGATACTTGTCTTTTTCGGCTTGACTTATTTCACTGAGCATAATACCCTCTAGCTCCATCCATGTTGTTGCAAATTGTAGGATTTGTTTTCTTCTTATGGCTGAATAATATTCCATTGTGTATATGTACGACATCTTCTTTATCCATTCATCTACTGATGGACACTTAGTTTGCTTCCATTTCTTAGCTATTGTAAATAGTGCTGCGATAAACATAGGGGTGCATATGTCTTTTTCAAACTGGGACCCTGCATTCTTAGGGTAAATTCCTAGGAGTGGAATTCCTGGGTCAAATGGTATTTCTATTTTGAGTTTTTTAAGGAACCTCCATACTGCTTTCCACAATGGTTGAACTAATTTGCAGTCCCACCAGCAGTGTAGGAGGGTTCCCTTTTCTCCACATCCTCGCCAACATTTGTTGTTGTTTGTGTTTTGGATATTGGCTATCCTCACTGGTGTGAGGTGATATCTCATTGTGGTTTTAATCTGCATTTCTCTGATGATTAGTGATGTGGAGCATCTTTTCATGTGCCTGTTGGCCATCTGATTCTTCTTTGGAGAAGTGTCTATTCATGTCCTCTGCCCATTTCTTAATTGGACTATTTGCTTTTTGTTTGTTGAGGTTTATGAGTTCTATATGTATTTTGGATGTCAACCCCTTATCGGATACGTCATTTATGAATATATTCTCCCATACTGTAGGATGTCTTTTTGGTCTACTGATGGTGTCCTTTGCTGTACAGAAGCTTTTCAGCCTGATATAGTCCCACTTGTTCATTTTTGCTTTTGTTTCCCTTGCCCGGGGAGATATGTTCATGAAGAAGTCACTCATGTTTATGTCCAAGAGATTTTTGCCTATGTTTTTTTTTAATATAATTTATTTTATTATCATTAATTTACAATTACATGTGCAATATTACGATTATTAAACTACCCCTTCATCAGGTCCCCCCCACCAACCCCATTACAGTCACTGTCCAACAGCGTAGTGAGATGCTATAGAATCACTACTTGTCTTCTCTGAGTTGTACTGCCCTCCCCGTGCCCCCCCAACATTACATCTGCTAATCGTAATGCCCCTTTTTCCCTCTTATCCCTCCCTTCCCGCCCATTTTCCCCAGTCCCTTTCCCTTTGGTAACTATTAGTCCGTTCTTGGGTTCTGTGAGTCTGCTGCTGTTTTGTTTCTTCAGTATTTTTCTTTGTTCTTATACTCCACATATGAGTGAAATCATTTGATACTTGTCTTTTTTGGCTTGGCTTATTTCACTGAGCATAATACCCTCTAGCTCCATCCATGTTGTTGCAAATGGTAGGATTTGTTTTCTTCTTATGGCTGAATAATATTCCATTGTGTATATGTACCACATCTTCTTTATCCATTCATCTACTGATGGACACTTAGGTTGCTTCCATTTCTTGGCTATTGTAAATAGTGCTGCAATAAACATAGGGGTGCATCTGTCTTTTTCAAATTGGGCTGCTGCATTCTTAGGGTAAATTCCTAGGAGTGGAATTCCTGGGTCAAATGGTATTTCTATTTTGAGTTTTTTGAGGAACCTCCATACTGCTTTCCACAATGGTTGAACTAATTTACAGTCCCACCAGCAGTGTAGGAGGGTTCCCTTTTCTCCACATCCTCGCCAACATTTGTTGTTGTTTGTGTTTTGGATGTTGGCCATCCTCACTGGTGTGAGGTGATATCTCATTGTGGTTTTAATCTGCATTTCTCTGATGATTAGCAATGTGGAACATCTTTTCATGTGCCTGTTGGCCATCTGAATTTCTTCTTTGGAGAAGTGTCCATTCATGTCCTCTGCCCATTTCTTAATTGGATTATTTGCTTTTTGTTTGTTAAGGTGCGTGAGTTCTTTATATATTTTGGATGTCAACCCTTTATCAGATACGTTTTTTATGAATATATTCTCCCATACTGTAGGATGTCTTTTTGTTCTACTGATGGTGTCCTTAGCTGTACAGAAGCTTTTCAGCTTGATATAGTCCCACTTGTTCATTTTTGCTTTTGTTTCCCTTGCCCGGGGAGATATGTTCATGAAGAAGTTGCTCATGTTTATGTCCAAGAGATTTTTGCCTATGTTTTTTTCTAAGAGTTTTATGGTTTCATGACTTACATTCAAGTCTTTGATCCACCTTGAGTTTACCTTTGTGTACGGGGCTAGACAGTAGTCCAGTTTCATTCTCTTACATGTAGCTGTCCAGTTTTTCCAACACCAGCTGCTGAAGAGGCTGGCATCTCCCCATTGTATATCCAAGGCTCCTTTATCAAATATTAATTGACTGTATATGTTTGGGTTAATGTTTGGATTTTCTATTCTGTTCCACTGGTCTGTGGGTCTGTTTTTGTGCCAATACCAAATTGTCTTGATTACTGTGGCTTTGTAATAGAGCTTGAAATCAGGGAGCGTTATTCCCCCTGTTTTATTCTTCCTTCAGGATTGTTTTGGCTATTTGGGGTCTGTTGTGGTTCCATATGAATTTTAGAATTATTTGTTCCAGTTCATTGAAGAAAGCTGTTGGTAGTTTGATAGGGATTGCATTGAATCTGTAGATTGCTTTAGGTAGTATAGCCATTTTGACAATATTTATTCTTCCTAGCCAAGAGCATGGATGCATTTCCATTTGTTAGTGTCCTCTTTAATTTCTCTTAGGAGTGTCTTGTAGTTTTCAGAGTACAGGTCTTTCACTTCCTTGGTTAGGTTTATTCCTAGGTATTTTATTCTTTTTGATGCAATTGTGAATGGAATTGTTTTTCTGATTTCTCTTTCTGTTAGTTCATCATTAGTGTATAGGAAAGCAACCAGATTTCTGTGTGTTAATTTTGTATCCTGCAACTTTGCTGAATTCAGATATTAGTTCTAGTAGTTTTCGAGTGGAGTCTTTAGGTTTTTATGTAGAATATCATGTCATCCACAAATAGTGACAATTTGACTTCTTCTTTACCAATCTGGATGCCTTGTATTTCTTTGTTTTGTCTGATTGCTGTGGCTAGGACCTCCAGTATATGTTGAATAACAGTGGAGAGAGTGGGCATCCCTGTCTTGTTCCCGATCTTAGATGAAAACTTTCAGTTTCTTGCCATTAAGTATGATGTTAGCTGTGAGTTTGTCATATATGGCCTTTATGATGTTAAGGTACTTGCCGTCTATACCCATTTTCTTAAGAGTTTAATCATGAATGGAGGCTGAATTTTGTCAAATGCCTTTTCAGCATCTATGGAGATGATCATGTGGTTTTTGTTCTTTTTGTTGATGTGGTGAATGATGTTGATGGATTATCGAATGTTGTACCATCCTTGCATCCCTGAGATGAATCCCACTTGATCATGGTGTATGATCCTCTTGATGTATTTTTGAATTCGGTTTGCTAATATTTTGTTGAGTATTTTTGCATCCACGTTCATCAGCGATATTGGTCTGTAGTTTTCTTTTTTGGTGAGGTCTTTTCCAGGTTTTGGTATTAGAGTGATGCTGGCTTCATAGAATGAGTTTGGAAGTATTCCCTCTTCTATTTTTTGAAAAAGTTTACGGAGAATGGGTGTTATTTCTTCTCTATATGTCTGGTAGAATCCAGAGGTGAATCCATCTGGTCCGGGGGTTTTGTTGTTGGGTAGTTTTTTGATTACCGATTCAATTTCTTTGCTGGTGATTGGTCTGTTTAGTTTTTCTGTTTCTTGTTTGGTCAGTCTTGGAAGTTTGTATTTTTCTAAGAAGTTGTCCTTTTCTTCTAGATTTTCCAGCTTGTTAGCATATAGATTCTCATAATATTCTTTTACAATTCTTTGTATTTCTGTGGGGTCTGTGATTATTTTTCCTTTCTCCTTTCTGATTCTGATTATGTGTGTAGATTCTCTTTTTCTCTTAATGAGTCTGGCTAGGGGTTTATCTATTTTGTTTATTTTTTTCAAAAAACCAGCTCTTGGTTTCCCTGATTTTTTCTATTGTTTTATTCTTCTCAATTTTATTTATTTCTTCTCTGATCTTTATCATTTCCCTTCTTCTGGTAACTTTGGGCCTCATTTGTTCTTCTTTTACCAATTTCAGTAATTGTGTCTTTAGACTATTCATTTGGAATATTTTTCCTTCTTTTAATAGGCCTGGGTTGCAATATACTTTCCTCTTAGAACTGCCTTTGCTGCATCCCACAGAAGTTGTGGCTTTGTGTTGTTGTCATTAGTCTCCATATATTCTTTGATTTGTGTTTTGATTTGGTCATTAACCCATTGATTAATTAGGAGAATGTTAAGTCTCCATGTATTTGTGAGCCTCTTTGTTTTCCTTCTAAAATTTGTCTCTAGTTTTGTACCTTTGTGATCTGAGAAGTTGGTTAGTAGGATTTTAGTATTTTTGAATTTACTGAGGTTCTTTTTGTGGCCTAGTATGTCGTCTATACTGGAAAATGTTTCATGTGTATTTGAGAAGAATGTGTATCCTGTTGCTTTTGGGTGTAGATACTGCAGATGTCTGTAGGTCCATCTGTTCTAGTGTGTTGTTCATTGTCTGTGTGTCTACTTATTTTCTGTCTGGTTGATCTGTCCTTTGCAGTGAGTGGTGTGTTGAAATCTCCTAAAATGAATGCATTGCTTTCTATTTCCTCCTTTAATTCTGTTAGTATTTGTCTCACGTATGCCGGCACTCCTGTGTTAGGTGCATGTATACTTATAATGGTTATATCCTCTTTTGGACTGACTCCTTTATCATTATGTAATGTCCTTCTTTATCTCTTGCTACTTTCTTCGTTTTGAAGTCTATTTTGTTTGATACAAGTCCTTCAACACCTGCTTTTTTCTCCTTGTTTGCATGAAATATCTTTTTCTATCCCTTCACTTTTAGTCTGTGTATATCTTTGGGTTTGAGGTGAGTCTCTTGTAAGCAGCATATAGATGGGTCTTGCTTTTTTATCCATTCTGTTACTCTGTGTCTTTTGATTGGTGCATTCAGTCCATTTACATTTAGGGTGATTATTGATAGATATGTACTTATTGCCATTGCTGGCTTTAGATTCGTGGTTACCAAAGGTTCAAGGGTTGCTTCTTTACTATGTAACAATCTAACATCACTTTCTTCTTAAGTTATTGTAAACACCATCTGATGTTTCTTTATTTCTCTCCCTTCTTATTCTTCCTCCTCCATTCTTTATATACTAGGTGTTTTATTCTTTGCCTTTAGTTAGTATTTGGATGGTCTGCTTTCTTTGCTATGATTTTATTTTCTCTGGTGACGTCTTTTTAGCCTTAGTGCTTCCCTCTAGAGCAGTCAGTTTAAGATATCCTGAAGTGGTGGCTTATGAGAGGGAAACTCTCTCAGCTTTTGCCTCTCTGGAAATTGTTTAATCCCTCCGTCATATTTAAATGATAATCGTGCTGGATACAATATTCTTGGTTTGAGGCCCTTCTGTTTCATTACGTTAAATATATCATGCCATTCTCTTCTGGCCTGTAAGTTTTCTGTTGAGAAGTCTGATGATAGTCTGATGGGTTTTCCCTTGTAGGTGATCTTTTTTCTCTCTCTAGCTGCCTTTAATACTCTGTTCTTATCTTTGGTCTTTGCCAGTGTAATTATTATGTGTCTTGGTGTTGTCTTCCTTGGGTCCCTTGTGTTGGGAGGTCTGTGGGCTTCCGTGGACTGCGAGACTATTTCCTTCCCCAGCATGGCAAAGTTTTCAGCAATTATTTCTTCAAAGACACTTTCTATTCTTTTTTCTCTCTCTTCTTTCACTGGTACTCGTATAATGCGATTATTGTTCCGTTTGGATTCGTCACACAGTTCTCTGAATATTCTTTCAGTCCTAGAGATCCTTTTATTTCTTTCTGCCTCAGCTTCTCTGTATTCCTGTTCTCTGATTTCTATTCCATTAACCGTCTCTTGCATCTCATCCAGTCTGCTGCTAAGCCCGTCGATGGCTTGTCTCATTTCTGCGTTGTCTTTCCTCACTTCCCTCAACTCCTCAACTCTTGCATATTTCTCTGTAGATCCATCAGCATGGTTATAACTTTTATTCTGAATTCTTTTTCAGGAAGCCTGTGCATTTCCACCTCTTCAGGCTCCCTCTCTGGGGTTGTCTGGGTCTGGGTGAGCTTTGTGTGTACCATATTCCTCTGTCTTTTCATGGTGATCAAAGTGGTCGCTGGTAGGTGCTACGTTTGTCAGCTGGGCTCTTTAAGACTTAAAAAAAAAATAAGAAAAGAAAGAAGGGAAAGAAAGGAGAAAGAAAAGAAAGAGAGATAAAAAAGAAAAGAAAAGAGAAAAAAAACCACTAACCCCTCCCAAAACAAAGAAGCAAACAAAGAAACAAACAAAAAGACGCTGCCAGGAGTAGATTCTGTGACGCCGCCGGGAGTAGTCGCTATTGCTCTACTATTCCACAGGTGCGGCTGCGCCGCTCCGCAGGGCCCTTTGTAGCTCTGGCCAGGGCGGGAACGAATGGGAGGCTGTTGATCTCTGTGGGAAGTGTAAGTGTGGCTACTTTTTCCCAGTCGCAGGCAAGGGGTCCGAAATTCCCCAAGACTTCCAGCCTGCTGGGCTGAGTGTGCTGGGATGATCCTTCTCCTCCGTTGGTCCCCTATCTGTTTAAGACCGGTAAAAAAGTGCGCGCTTTTCTTTTGTCCTGCGGAGCTGGCTGTGAGGACCCGGGTGCATTCCGTGGCTCAGATCCCACACCCTCTGACTCTCCAATCTCCGATACACCGCGTGAGGTGTGTCAGCGCTTCTGGTGCAGATCACCAGGGCTGGTTATTTCGCAGGCCTGTGCTTCCACTCCCTCCTGGCTCTGAATCCTCTCCTCCCACCGGAGCTCTGGGGTCGGGGAGTGCTCAGGTTCTTACCCGCCTCGCGGGTTGCCGAGTCCTCTCAGGTGTAGATGCAAGCTGGGTGCGATCCCGTATCTTCTGGTCTCTCTTTTAGGAACAGTTGTAATTGTTGTATTTTCATAAATATATATCTTTTTGGGAGGAGATTCCACTGCCCTGCTCACGCTGCCATCTTCCCGGAACTCCGCATGTTTAGTTTTTAAAGAAATTGTTAAATTGTTTTCCAGAGTGGCTGTACCATGTTGTTTTTGTAGAGTTCCCAATCTAGAATAAACCCTTGAATCTCTAGTTCTCTCTATATGGAAAACCTTTTTTTACTGGGAGGGAGAATATTGGTCTGTTAAACAGATTTGTTCTTTTAGAGTCCAGATTAATAAGTTTTGGTATTAGAAAATTTTCAGGCAATGCAATAAATAAATTGGTCTTTAATCTTTTGTCAGGTAGTTATAAAGCGTCTTTAGTTCAAAGGCTTATCATATGTATTTTTACTATATTTAAGGGAAAGTGAATTTGCACATGACGTATTCTGGATACTAATGATAATCTAATAACTGTCATCTTCCCTTTATCTAAATAGAGCGAGCCATTTATTTATACTATTACTAAAGTAAGAGGCTGGTTGGTGCAGAATAGTTAAGAATTTCAGTATTTTAAGAGAAATTGAATTTAGCCTTAAGAGATACTATTCTGTAACTTGATTGTATTGCTTACTAGACTACATTAAAATTGGTGGCTTATATTGTCAACAACAAAAATTTTAAATATTGGGTGGTTTTATTTTGAAACATTATTTAATATAGTTAGGTATGTGTTTCTGATTTGTAAAATACATAAAGGAATAGAGAAGAAAGTAAAAATCATCTGCAATTTCACCATGTAGTAATTATTAACATTTTAGTGTTTACTTTTTACCCTCTTCCTTCTCCTCCAGTATACATACATAAATACACAAACACAGATGTGCATTTATATTATATACACATTTAAGAAAAATTGGGGGACATTTTGTTTTATGATGTCTAGTTTTCATTGCTCATAATATTAAATGTTTTTTGGAAGGTGTTCTCCTAATTTTTCACTTCTTGGTTACACCTTCATTATAATTGTTTGGTTTTATATTTAACACATATAAACAGACCCCTTCAAAATATTGGGAGACAATGAAATAATAACTATTTGTCTAGTAATAATATCATTTTATTAGTTTTGGCTGTGACAGTTACCCATTCTTTCATTATTTTGACCAGAAAATTTCAAAGGCATTAGCATGCCTTTGAATGAATCAGAATAGAAATACGGGTAGAACTGACTCCTTATTGTCTTTATCATTTTTTCCTTTATTTTTATCAGCAATCATCTGTTGAGTGCAAAACATTTTGCTAGGTGTTGGGACCCAATTATAAGCCCTTATCATGTCCTTAAAATAAATTTATTTGTGGGAACAAGGTATATCTAGGTATGGATTTAAAATGTAAGTAATTAATAGTCCAAGATAGTGTATTCATGTCAAATATGTGGCCAGACAGTACAGTCTTTAGAACCTCAGAAAATGGATTTTGCTTTGGGTTGGGGTAATCAGAGAAGATTTTATGAATTTATATGGGACTTTAACCTTGAAGAAAGGAGAGAACTTGGAGGCAGCTCCATCTTAGAGTCATCATTGGTGACTTCAGATTGAAAGTCTTTCTTTTCCAAGGATTGCCAAGTTGGGGCCAAGGTTTAGGGACAAAAAAAAAAGAGTAAGAAACATTTATTGAATATCTACTGTGTTAGACACGTTAGGTGAAATTGGAGTTATCAAAGGAAACAAGGCATATCCCTTGCTTCTGAGGACCTTATACTTTACTGAGGTAGAGAAATACATAGACCAATGGAAGCAAACCTCATCTTTCCCTTTTAGTATTGATAGTTGTCTCAACAGCAACAGAATAGTGTTTGTGCTGTGTAACTGTGAATACATACATGTGTTGGTAGTTCTGTTTGTGTTATGCTATAAGGGGTGGGTGAAGAACTAGATCTATACACCCTAAATAAGGGACATCTCTATTAATGCTTTCATAAAAGACCTTCCTTTGGTCTCACTATTACTCATGTTACTTGTCAGTAACCCTCTTATTAGCCCTTAGTTATTAGACTGGTAGTTTATAGCCTTAATCATTAATTAGAAATTTTAAAAATCACAAACTTAAGGCAATTGGATTAATACCCTTTTGAAAAAGTTGTTTTCTTGTTTTGTGCTAGTGAGCGTATTTTGGAAGAAAAAGTGTACAATTTTTAAAATAGTATAGTTTTAGATTTTTTTGAATTAATAGTGAATTTGTTGTTAAAGGGTAAAATATATAAAAGGTATATAGAAAAGGTGTGAAATAAAGAATGAAACATTTTCTCTGGCTCCTACCCAAGATATGGCTATATAATGATAGAAATATTTTCCTGGAGTTAATGTGCCAGAACCAGTTAACCACAGTAACACCAGCTGCTGGGTTTCAACTTTGCCATACTATTACCTAAAAGAGAACACACAAACGTTTGCATTCATATGATTTCCCGTTACTATGTATGTGGGTTGTGACAACGACTGAGGATTCCAGTCTTTTAAAATTCATCCTCTGCTGCTAACAGTTATTTAAAATGTGATATCTATAGTAGTTCACTTTGATTTAGGTTACTTATAATTTATTACATTTAAAAATCTTTCTGTATGTCTTTTTGAAAACTTCTCTTTGCTATTTCACTTACGTCACCAAAGCATTCAACAATGCAAGCATTTTAAAATTGTAAACATATATCTAGTAGGCTTTTCTCTAGCATTTGTGTTTTAATTTTAAACATGCAGCGTCTTTGATTAAAACATCTGCATTTGATTTTTCAAACATAAGGTTTGAAAATGTTGATTCATATGTTTTCTTGTAAGGCTACTTCAATTTAATTCAATTAAGTAGGTATTTATTATATATACCAGTGCTGTACTAGGCACATGAGGATACAAAAGAAATATAAAACGGATTGTGAACTAGTTGGAAAAATTTGGCAAATGAATTTGAAAGAAATAAACTGAGAGTATTAAATTCAAAAAACAATCATAAACACCCTCTCTCAGATTGTTCCCCTAAGCCTTCCCTTTGTATCAAATGACATCAACCATCCATCCAGTTGCTCAGACCAAAAACTTAGGAGTTTGAACTCTTTTCTTCTCCTTATACTCCTGGTCTAATCCACGAGGAAATCTTATTCTACTTCTAAAATATATTCTGAATCTTATAGTTACTTAACCTCCTCCATAGTTACAACCATAGCCCTAACATCTCTTGCCTGACCTATCTGAACAGCCTAGCTGGTTTACATCATCCCACTCTTGTCTTCCGCATAGCAATCAGAGTCTTTGGAAATACAAACTAGAGCATGATGATGATCCACTTAAAATTCAGAAAAACCTTTCCTTTCCACTGTACCCCAGGTAAAATTCAGATGCCTTACAGGCTCTGTATGATAGCTGCTACCTCTCCAACTTCATCTATTCATGCTTCTCATTCTGTACCCTGGCTTTCTCTTTATCTGTTGAACATTTGAAGCTTGTTTTTCCTTTACAGCCTTAGCATTTGCTTTTCTTTTTGTTTTGTAAATCTATTTCTCTAGATTTTTCTCTGCTAGCATCTTCTCCTTATATAGTTCTCAACCCATTGTCACCTCCTGAGAGAGCCCTTTCTTACTACCATCGTTAAAGCAGTTACCCCTTGCCTCTTTACTCTCTAACTCATAGTCTTATATTTTCATGGGACTTTGTAAGTACTGAGATTTTTATTCGCTTGTTAAATTGTTTTTCTTCCTTCACTGTATATAAGCTGCCTAAGGGCAAGGATTCTTGCTTGTTCACGGACATATCCCTAATATCTAAAAACAGTGCTTAGCATATAATATATGCTCAATAAGGAATTATTGAATGAATGTAGATTGGGAGCAAATACTCCTGAAAATGGCTCTTCCAAGTTGGTGAACACAATACCTGTTCTTCCTTCGCCTCTCTCCCCCTTTCATTAGCCCCAGGACCCAAGCCTTTAAGCCAACCAAATGACCTTTTTTTTCCACAGAAAGGTAAGGAAAGAAGTACATATATCTATCCTCAGCTGAGTTCCTGAGTTCTCTTGTTGGAGGCTTTCTTAGGAGTACCAGAATTAGCGATGATACCCTCTGTTCTTCCTATGATTCTTTCGGTCACACTGAGGAATGTGTTGAATCAACCTATGTGTGTTGTTTTATATGCCTCCAAAGCATAGCTTCTGACTGCTGTGTATTGTGTCACAATCTCCCTATCCTAATAGCTTTCTTCAAATATATATCATGTATTATAAAATTTACCCTTTTTAGAGTTTACAGTTCAGTGGTTTTTAGTATATTCACAGAGTTGTGCAGCTTTTGCCACCATCTGATTTTAGAATATTTTCATCTACTGCATTTTACTTTTCATTCCTCCAGCAATGGATATCCAGATTGCTTCCCACTCCTCTACATCATAGACAATGTGGTGATGAACATCATTGTATGTGACTCTTGTATGTAAATTTATCTGGGTGTGCAGTGATAAAAGTTAAGAAAATGGATTTTTAGATCATGCACTTTCTGGTGAAAGGACAGAATGGCTTGGAATGTGAGGAAATTATTCTAGTAGTTCATTTGGAGTTACATTTCTTGTTACTTCAGGAGGTAAATGTGCTTCTTTGTCCTGTGTTTTTATATGAATAACTTGATAATTCATCCTAGGAATTTTAGGGTCGGAGTTTGAACTTTGAAACTAGTCAGGACTCTGTTATAAATGGCTTGATGGACTACAATAGCGTCATTTGGACCAAAGGGGTGAAAGGTTTAATTTCTCCCTGGGCATGAGTTCTTATTATAACCAGTATTTATACACCTTTGTTTTCTATTTATCTTGTAAAGATAATACAAAAATGTTTATTAAAAAATTAAAAGAGACAAATGTAAAGGAAAACCATTAAAACAAACAAACTAGTAAACAAATAGAAAGAAGCAGATGTGATAAGGCAGTATTTTACTAAGGGATATCAATAAAGAGACAAAGTAGGGCAGTGGACGAGAAAGGAAAATGCAAAATACAAAAACAAACCATGTAATTCGCATTTGACTTTTGTTGACCCCTGCCAGTATGGCCCTTTGTTACTGCTAGATGGGAGCAAAGGCCTAGTTATCAGCTAGTGGGGATGAAAGTCTCAGCTCTGTCCTTGGTATTTTCTCACTCCTCCTCCATTGGGGGTGTTAGGGTGCCTTTTTTACAGCTTTATGAAGGTAGAAGTCTAGGATCTCCGCTTGGTCATTACTGGTGAGGGTTGAGCCACATTTTTTCTCTGGTGTTTGGCTGAAGTATAGTGGTTATTGTCTAAAAGTTGCTGTTTTTGATAGACTGCTATTTTCCTGGTCCTTTAGCAAGACAGCGCAGGTTTTTGCCTGTGTCTGTTAGCATTTCTAGCTTGTTGGCTTCTTCAGCTCCAAGTCTGGGATAAGTAAGGCAAAAAGAAAAAGTAAGTACTCACTACCACATTATTCTTTGGATCAAAAGATCTCTTGATGGCCTGCCTTCTTTTTTTCATCTTTTAGTCTTTTAATGCTTGTTTTATATATACTGCCCAGGGTTTTTTGTGGTAATTAGTGGGAGGAATAGGGAAAATATATATACCTGATCTTTCCAGAAGCAGAATTCCTTCTTCACGTGTAATTTTTATATTGTAGTCAGAAATAATCAAGCACACAAAGAAATAAGGCACTGAGATCAATGTCTTGCATAATTAATAAACAATAGAAACAGACCTTCAGAGACTGCATGTATTTGAATTATCTTAAAATGTTATGAAACAAGTGTGTTTATTTACTATGTTTAAAATAAAAGATGACTTCAGATTCAGGCTGAATTGAGGTAATGGGGGACAGATTTACCCTTCTGCCCGAAACAACAATAATCCAGACAAAATAAATGAACCAACAGTTTTCAAGACATTGTACATTAAGCAGTGAAGGACAGTGATGCCTGAAATATTGGAAACTCATTTAGATGAGCCCTGTGATTGCTTTATCTTACTACATGGAGAGCACTTCTAGGTCATGGAGCAGAGAAGTACAACTGAGGCAGAACCTGGCTGTATCCCAGAGTTGTTCAGACATAGCTAGCATTACAAGGAGATAAGATGGCTAGAGTTTGCAGTTAGAAGAGGGGAGAGGTAGGGAGCTCCAGAGATGTGCCTGGGGTCCCAACAAGTACACAGCTGAGTTCTGATCAGTGCATCATGCTAGGAATATACCAGAGGCTGGGGAAGGAACCAGCCAAACCCATTAGAGGGGAAAAAAAAAATCTTCTGAACTCATGCAGGTGTAGGAATAGTTGCTGTTCTCATAAATGAGAGTAAAACATTTTATAATTCATGGGAATTATGAAGAGTATTTAGATGAATTTTGAATGGGATGAAATAAGCCCTAGATTAAAACTGCTCGGCACCAATTAAAAAAAAGCAAGACATGAAAAGATCTAACTGTTTCGAAATAACTGCATCCAAAAACAAATCTAAAGAAAATTTATGGGAATACAAAAATATATAGCACTCAATAAGGTAAAATTCCCATTGTCTGGCATACAAGAAAAAATTACCAGGAATGAAAAGAATCAGGAAAATTTGACTCATAATGACAAGAAAAATAAAATCATTTGAAACCACTCAGAAATAATACCTATAATAGAAATAGTAGACAAGAGCATCAAAATAATAATTATTAGTATAGTCTGTATACTCAAGAAGTTAGGGGAAATGTTGAACATGTTAAGCAGAGAAATGGAAGATTTTAAAAAGACCCAAATTAAAGTTGAAAACTATAATATCTGAAATGAAAAACACACAGGATAGGATTAATGGCATATAAAACCTTGCAGAAGTAAAGATTACTGAACCTAAAGGCATAGCCATAGAAACTATCCAAAATGAAACACCAAGAGAAAATTAAAAATATAGCAGAATATTAGTAATCAAATAAGAGAACTTGAATTGGCCCAATATTCATATAATTGGAGTCTCCAAAGAGAGAGTGAGGGCCAGAGAAGTAATGGCTGAAAATACCCCAAATTTGGTGAAAACACTAAGCTCTCATATCCAAGAAGCCCTAATGAACCTCAAGCACAAGGAACATGAAAAAAATGTATCATATCATGGTGGATTAAACCAGTGATTAAGACAAAATCTTAAAAGCAGCCAGGGAAAGGAAAACATTTTATACAGAGGAACAAAGATTATGATGACATCAGTTTCTCACTGGGAATAATACAAATGAGAAGACAGTTAAGCAACATTTTAAAAGTACTGAAGGAAAAGAACTGTTAACTTAGAATTGTATACCCAGCAAAATATCTTTAAAAAACAAGGATGAAATAAAGACTTTTTCAGACTACAGAAGCTGAAAGACTTTACAACCAACAGATCTTAACTAGAGGAATGTTAAAAGTTCATGAAGAAATTTTCAGGAAAATGATAGCAGTTGAAAATCTAGTTACACATAAAGAAATGAAGAGCACTGGGAATGATAACTAGATGAGTAAATATAAAAGATACTTTTCTCATACACATCCCTGTAGAAGTATAAGTTGACTGCAAAAATAATAGCAATATAGCTTGTGAGGGTTATAACAGGTAAAAGTAAAGTGTAAAACAACAATAATAACAAAGTTCAACAAGGAACAAATCAAAGTGTATGTAAGACTTTTGTACTATATGGGTCATTGTATAATAATATCACTTAAAGGTAGACTGATAATTTTAAGATGTATATTATTAATCTCAAATCAACCGCACTATATGTTACCTTCACAAAGCCACTTTAAAATAAATTTGAAACAAATTTGAAAAGTAAATTAAAACAGGTTAAAAACAGAAAGTTAGCCAAAAAAAAATATACCATGCTTACTGTAATCAGAAGTAAGCTGGAGTGGCTATATATTAACATTAGACATAGTAGATTTCAGAGCAAAGCATATTACCAGAGAAAAAGAGGTTCATTTCATAATAGTAAAGAACTGTAAATGAAAGGAGGGCATAATAGTCATAACAGTTTATGCACCTAATAGAGCTTCAAAATAAAGCAAATATTGACAGAACTGCAATGCAAATTTACTATTATATTTTGGTGATTACAACGTCTTTCTCTTAATAATTGATGGAGAATGTAAAAAAATAATTATGGATAAAGAAGCCTTGAATAACATTATTAACTAACAACATAATTGAGATTCATAATGTATTCTACACAACACAGCAGAATGCACATTATTTTCAAGTGCCATCAAGATTGACCAAATTCTGGGCTACAAAACAAGCCTCAAAGGATTCATGTCTTAGAATTTATGGTTTGGCCACAATGGAATTAAAGAGACCAGTAACCAAAAGTTTCAGGAAAATCTCCAAATATTTGGAAACTAGTGTGCTTCAGAAGATATCAAAAGAGAAACTAGAAAAAATTTTGAACTTGAATGAAAAAGCAAACAAAATGTATCAAAATTCTAGGATATATTTACTGCCTACCTAAGAGGGATTTTCATAGCACTAAATGCCTGTTTAGAAACAAGGTTTTAAAGAAATCATTTCAGTTTTCCAAGAAACCGAAAAAAGAGCAGTTAAACCCAAAGTAAGCTGAAATAGGGAAATAATATGTATTAGAGTGGGAATAAGTGGAAAAAATATTAAAGCCAAAGGAAAAATCAGTATTCTCAAAGCTAGTTCTTTGAGAAAATGAATTAAATTGATAAATCCCTAGTCAGACCAACCAGGGAAAAAAAGAGGCAAGATACTAAGTACCAATATTAGGAATGAGAATTGATATCAAGTATAGGTTGTACACATATTAAAAGTATAATAACTTGATATTTGAACAAATTTATGTCCACATATTTGATCAACTAGATGAAATTGTTATATTTCTTCAAATAGGTGAACCACTAAAACTTACTCAAGAAGAAATAAACAACGTAACCAGCCTTGTATTTATTAAAGAAATGTATTTGTTTAACTACAAATTTCTTTTCCCAAAGAAAATTCCAGGCATAGGTAGCTCCATTGGTGAGTTCTATTAAATATTTAAAGAAAAAAATAATAGCAATTCTACTGAAACTGTGTCAGAAAGTTGTTGAAGAGAAGTGATAATTTCCAAATCAGAAGACTTTAGAAGAAAAGCAAACTACAGACCCAGTATCATTCATGAATATAGATACAATACTCTTATCAAAATTGGAGCAAATTAAATCCAGTGTAATTAGAAGAATAACATATCATGAACAAGTGAGGTTTAGCCCATAAATTCAAGTTTGATTTAACATTCAGAAATCAAATTAATATAAGTCATATTAACAGGCTTAGAAAAATGTAATCATCCCTAATAGAGTCAGAATAAACTTTTGGCAGAATTCAATATCCATGTCTCATAAAGCTAGATCAGTGTTTTTCAATTGGGAAGAGTGATTTTCCACCCCAGAGGATATTGGCAGTGTCTGGAGATATTCTTGATTCTTATGATTGGGTGAGTGCTGCTAACACTCATCAACTTGAATCCTGGCTTACACTATTTACTATATTTTTGTCTTGATCTCGTCTGTCTAATGGAATAATTAACATATCATTTTTTTGTGATTATTGTGAAGATTAATTAATAGATTCCAAGAGGAATAGGAAGTCATTAAACTTAGCATTTCTTTACTGTGATAATGAATCATTCTAATAAGTAAGAAAAGATGAGTAATTTAAAGGAAGTTTGATTACATAGTTCTATTCTTGACTGCTTTTTAAAATATGTATGTGTTATAAATGGGTAATTAAGAATGAATAAAAAGTGACATACATTTTAAAATTACAGACTTTGTTCCAAAGAGAAAATAATATTTATGTTATTAGCTGTGTATAGTCATTTTTGTAATGTGTGATCAGTTTCCCAAAATGCTTGCCTGAAAGCTGATATGAAAGTAGGTTCTAAGACTTGGACCTGCTGCAGATTCCTTATTTACGAATTATGAAACAATGTATGAAATGAATATTGCAGTAGAGATCATCAACATCAGATTGGATTAAGCAGAAGAACTAATTTGGTAAGTAGAAGATAGGACCCTTGAAATTAACATGTCAGAAGAGAAAAAAGAAAAATGAACAAAAGAGTGAAGAAAGCCTGTGTAAGCAACAGGATACCATTAAAAAACAAAATCTACATATTACTGAGGTGTCAGAAAGAGAAGGCAACAGGAGGTTTCTTTAAAGGAATTATGGGAACTTCCTATCTTTGAAGAGATTTGGACATCCAAGTTCGTGAAGCTAATAGGACCCCAAATGAACTCAAAGAGATCTTTGAGACACAGTATAATAAAACTGTCAAAAATCAAAGCTAAAGAGAGAATTTAAAAAGCAACGAGAGAAAAAAAATCTTACATACAAAGGGACCCCTATAAGGCCATTCACAAATTTCTCAGCAGAAACCTTGCAAGCAGGAGAGACTCAAATAGTATATTCACAGTGCTGAAAGAAAAACTGCCAACCAAGAATATTTACCAGGCAAAGTTGCCTTCAAAAATGAAGATGAGCTAAAGACTCCAAAACAAACAAAATTTGGGGGTTCATCACCATTAGGCCTACCTTATAAGAAATGTGGAAAGGAGTTCTTCAACTGAAAAGAAAGACATCGATTAGTAACATGAAAACATGAAAATATACAATACAATGGTAAAGGTAAGTATATAGTCAAATTCAGAATATTGAAATACTGTAATATGGTGTTGTGTTAAAATTTTAACTCTAAAGGTTTAAGCACAAAGGTATTAAAAATAGCTGTACCTACAAAAATATGTTAATGGATACACAGTATAAAAAAGTGTAAAATTTGACATCAAAAACATAAAATGTAGGGGAACAATGAAAAGGTAGAGTTTTTGTAGGTGATAGTAGCTAAGTTGTAAAAGAGACTGTTTTATCTATAAAGTATTTTATGTATGACTCACAGTGATCACAAAGCAAAGGCCTATAGTTGATACAAAAAAGATAAAGAGAAGGAAAACAAAGCAAAACAAGTATAGAAAAATCATTAAATCAGATAGGAAGATAGCAAGAAATGAAGAAAGGAATAAGGGAACTATAAAACAGCCAGAAAATAATATGATGGCATTAGTAAGTACTTACCTTTCAATACTTACTTTAAATATAAATGTATTAAATTCTCCAATCAAAAGCCGTGTAGTGCCTGTGGATAAAAAGTCAAGACCCAACTATAATGCTGCCTACAAGGTTCTTACATTAGCTTTAAGGACACATATATGCTTAAAGTGAGGGGATGGAAAAGTTATTCCATGCAAATGGAAACAAAAATGAGCAGGAATAACTATACTACATCAGAAAAACAGATTTAATCAAAAGTTCTAACAAGACAAAGAAGATCACATATAAAGGTAAAGTGATCATTCATCAAGAGGATAATAATCATAAATATATATGTGACTAACATTGAAACACATAAATATATTAAACAAATATTAACAGACAAAAGGGAGAAATGGACAACAATACAGTAAGTAGGGGAGTTAGTTCCCCACTTAACAATGCGCAGATCATCCAGGCAGAATAATAATAAGGAAACATTGGATTGTAGATGAAATGGACTTGACAGACCATCCAACAGCAGCAGAACACACATTCTTCTCAAGCACACATGGAACATTCCCAGGGTAGACCATATGTTATGTCACAAAACATGTCTTAGCAAATGTAAGAAGGCTGAAATCATATGAAGTATCTTTGCCAATGCAATGGCATGAAACTAGTAACCAAGAACAGGAGGAAAACTGGAAAATTCACAAATATGTGGAAATTAACACACTGCCGATCAATCAAATGGGTCAGAGAAGAAACCAAAAGGGAACTAAAAAAAATCTTAAAAAGGAAATATAACATGACAAAATATGAGATGCAGCAAAAGGAATTCTAAGGGGGAGTGTGATATCTGAGTTATATAAGAAATGCACGTTTGGTCACTCATATCACCAAATATATATTTCCCATGTATATTTGGTTTTCATCCACAGTTCCTGAAAACAGTGCAGAGCCTTAAAGGTGAAACAGGTGTTTTGTCCTGTTAACAAGAGACTTTGGGACCCCAACCCAAGGGCAGGGGCTGGAGGCTGAATCAGCCTGTGGTCAATAATTTAGTCAATCATGACTGTGCAATGAAGCCTTCACAAAACCCGTGAGAAGAGCTCACTCTCTCTGCTCTTCCTGCTCTGCTTGGTTTGATCCTGCTTTTTGGTGGAAGAGAGCTTCTATGCTTGGGGAACCAGAATGCTTCTATGTGCCACCGAACCAGTTCCCAAGCTCCATGAGGATAGAAGCTCCTTCATTTGGGACCTTGCACTATGTCTCTTTTCATCTGGCAGTTAACTTGTATCCTTTATGGTATCCATTATTAAATTGATAAACATAAGTGTTTTCTTGAGTTCTGTGAGCCTCTCTATCAAATTAATCAAACCTAAGGGGGAGGTCATGGAAATTTCCAATCTGTAGTGGGTAGGTCAGAAGCACAGGTAACTGCCTGGGGCTTGTGACTAGCATCTGGAGTCAGGGGTGGAGGGCAGTCTTGTAGGATGGAGCCCTTAACCTGGGAATCTGGTGCTGTCTCCAGGCAGATAGTATCAGAATTGAGTTGAATTCTCCAACCCCCTGCTGGTGTTTAAGAATTGCTTGGTGTTATGTGCGGGTAGAGCCCCTCCCACATATTTACACACATTGGAATTGGGTCCAGATACCCAAATGAGGTTATACTACTATTACTACTGTGTATAATATTGTTACTGTTATACAGATATGTAGGGAAGAAATACACCGTATCATTTGGTGACAGAAATGTTGCAGGGAGGTATCTAGTGATATACACTTACATAAAGAAAAATATAGGCCCTCAAACAACCTAACTTTATAACTCAAGGAACTAGAAAAAGAATAAATTAACCCAAGCTTAGCACAAGAAAGGAAATAAAAAAGATCAGAGAAGAAATAAATGAAATAGAGATCAGAAAACCAATAGACAATATCTTCAAAACAAAGAGCTGGTTTTTGAAAAAATGACAAAACTCTTACCAAGACAAAGAAAATAAAGGCTCAAATAAATAAACTCAGAACAAAAGAGGAGATTCCACTAAACTATGAAGGATCATAAGAGACTACTTTGAACAATTATACAACAACAGATGGGATAACCTAGAAGAAAGGGATAAGTTCCTAAACATATAAAACTTACCAAGACTGAATCACGAAGAAATACAACATCTGAACATATCAGTAAGTAAGGAGATTGAATCAATAATCAAAAACCTTCCAACAAAGTAAAGCCTAGAAACCCATAGGGTTACTTGTGAATTCTACCAAACATTTACAGAAGAATTAATGCAAATCCTTCTCAAACTCTTTTAAAAAAATTGAAGAGGAAAGAGCACTTCTAAACTCTTTTTACAGGGCCAAAATTACCAAAGCCAGATAAGGATCCTACAAGAAAAGAAAACCACACACCAATGTCCTGATCAATATAGATGCAAAATCCTCAACAAAATACTAGGAAACTAAATTCAACAACTCATTAAAAGGATTGTACACTGTGATAAAGTGGGATTTATTTTTGGGACACAAAGATGTTCCTCAAATGCATATACCATATTAATAGAATGAAAGATAAAAATCATATGATCACCTCAATAGATACTGAAAAAAATATTTGACAAAATTCACTATCCTTTCATGATAAAAACACTCACAACAAATTGGGTATTGAAGGAATGTACCTTAGTGTGATAGAGGGCATACATGACAAGCTCACAGCTAACATCATAATGGAGAAAAGCTGAAAACTTTCCTTAAATAAGCAACAAGACAAGCATGCCCACTCTCACCATTCATATGCAGTGTGGTACTTGGAAGTCCTAGCTAGAGCAATTAGGTAAGAGAAAGAAATAAAAGACACCCAAATGAGAAAGGATAAGTAAAATTTCTCTGCTGTAGTTTTATTAAGTATGCAATAGTATTGTCTAAAAAATGTACATACTTTAATTAAAAAATACTGCTAAAAATGCTAACATCATCTGAGCTTTCAATAAGTCGTAATCTTTTTGTTGGTGGAGGGTCTTGCCTTGATATTCTTGGCTGCTGATTGATCAGGGGGATGGTTTGCTGTGGACGGCTGTGGCTATTAAAACAAGACAATAAAGTTTGCAGCATCAATTGATTTTTTTTGTTCACAAATGATTTTCTATGGCATGTATTGCTGTTTCATAGCATTTAACTCACAGAAATTCTTTAAAAATTGGAGTCAATCCACTGAAATCCTGCCACTGCTTTATCAACTGAGTTTATATAATATTCTAAATCCTTTGCTGTCCTTTCAGCCATCTTCACAGCATCTTCACCAGGAGTGGATTCCATCTTAAGAAACCACTTTCTTTGTTCATTCATAGGAACAACTCTTCATCTATTAAGGTTTTATCATGAGATTTCAGCCATTCAGCAACATCATTAGGCTTCACTTCTAGTTCTCTTGATATTTCTACCACATTTGCAGTTACTTCCTCCACTGAAGTCTTGAACACTTGAAGTCATCCATGACGGTAGGAATCAACTCTACACTCTTAATGTTGATCTCTTCCCATGAATTATAAATGTTCTTAATGGCATCCAGAATGAAAAATCCTTTCCAGAAGGATTTCAGTGTTCTTTGCCCAGTTCCAACAGAGGCATCACTATTTATGGCAGCTATAGCCTTATGAAATATATTTCTTAAATCACAAGACTTGAAATTGAAATTACTCTTTGATTCACAGGCTGAAGAATGGATGTTGTGTTGTGCTAGTAGGCATGAAAACAATACTAATCTCACTGTACACCTCCACCAGAGCTTTTGAGTGATGAGATACATTGTCAATGAGCAGTATTAATATGAAAGGTATCTTTTTTCCTGAGCAGTAGGTCTTAACAGTGAGCTTAAAATAATTATGTAAGCCATATTAAAAAGAGATGTTCTGTCATATAGGCTTTGTTGTTCTATTTATCTAAAGCACTTAGCATAATTTTAAAGGCCCTTGGATTTTCAGAATAGTAAAAGAGCATTCACATCACCTTAAAGTCACCAGCTGCATTATCCCTTAACAAGAGGGTCAGCCATCCTTTGAAGTTTTGAAGTCAGACATTGAATTCTCCTCTCTAGCTATGAAAGTCTTAGTTGGCATCTTCTTGCAGTATAAGGCTGTTGTGTCTACCTTGCAAATCTGTTGTTTAGTGTAGTTACCTTCATTAAAGACCTTAGCTACATCTCTGGATAACGTGCTGCAGTTTCTACATCAGCACTTGCTCCTTCACCTTGCATTTTCATGTTATGGAAATAGTTTCTTTCCTTAAAGCTCATGAATCAACCTCTGCTAGCTTCAAACTTTTCTTTCTTACCTCTTCATAGAGTTGAAGACAGTTAGGGACTTGCTCTGGATTAGGCTTTGGCTTAAGGGAGTCTTGTGGCTGATTTGATCTTCGATCCAGACCACTAAAATAAGGCTGTTTTCACATGTTTATTATTCATGTGTTCACTGGAGTAGCACCTAATTTCCTTCAAGGACTTTTCCTTTGCATTCACAGCTTGGATAATTGTTTGAAGAGGCCTAGCTTTTGTCCTCTCTTGGCTTTGGACATGCCTTCCTCACTAAGATTAATCATTTCTGTTTTGGATTTAATCTGAGAAATATGCAACTCTTTTTTTACTTGAACATTTAGAGGCCCTTATAGGGTTATTTTTTATTTTATTTTATTTGCTATTATTAATGTACAATTACATGAGCAACGTTATGGTTACTAGACTCCCCCCCCCTATTATAAAGTTCCAACCACATACCCCATTACAGTCACTGTCCATCAGTGTAGTAAGATGCTATAGAATCACTCCTTGTCTTTGTGTTACAATGCCTTCCCCGTATCCCCCCTGCCTGCTACATTATATGTGCTAATTGTAATACCCCCTTTTCCCCTTTATCCCTCTCTTCCCACCCATCTTCCCCAGTTTCTTTCCTTTCGGTAAATGTTAGTCCATTCGTGGACACTGTGAGTCTGCTGACTGCTGCTGTTTTGTTCCTTCAGTTTTTTTTTTTGTTCTTATGCTCCACAGATGAGTGAAATCATTTGATACTTGTCTTTCTCCACCTGGCTTATTTCACTGAGAATAATACCCTCTAGCTCCATCCATGTTGTTGCAAATGGTAGGATTTGTTTTCTTCTATGGCTGAATAATATTCCATTGTATATATGTACCACCTCTTCTTTATCCATTCATCTACTGATGGACACTTAGGCTGCTTCCATTTCTTGGCTATTGTAAATAGTGCTGCGGTAAACATAGGGTGCATATGTCTTTTTCAAACTGGGCTTCTGCATTCGTAGGGTAAATTCCTAGGAGTGGAATTCCTGGGTCAAATGGTATTTCTATTTTGAATTTTTTGAGGAACCTCCATACTGCTTTCCACAATGGTTGTACTAATTTACATTCCCACCAGAAGTGTAGGAGGGTTCCCCTTTCTCCACATCCTCGCCAACATTTGTTGTTGTTAGTCTTTTGGATGGTGGCCATCCTCACTGGTGTGAGGTGTTATCTCATTGTGGTTTTAATTTGCATTTCTCTGATGATTAGTGATGTGGAGCATCTTTTCATGTGCCTGTTGGCCATCTGAATTTCTTCTTTGGAGAAGTGTCTGTTCAGCTCCTCTGCCCATTTTTAATTGGCTTATTTGCTTTTTGTCTGTTGAGGTGGGTGAGCTCTTTATATAATTTGGATGTCAACCCCTTATCGGATATGTCATTTATGAATATATTCTCCCATAACGTAGGATGTCTTTTTGTTCTGTTGATGGTGTCCTTTGCTGTACAGAAAGAAACTTTTTAGTTTGATATAGTCCCACTTGTTCATTTTTGCTTTACTTTCCCTTGCCTGGGGAGATATGTTCATAAAGAAATTGCTCATATTTATGTCCAAGAGATATTTGCCTATGTTTTTTTCTAAGAGTTTTATGGTTTCATGACTTACATTCAGGTCTTTGATCCATTTTGAGTTTACTTTTGTGTAAGGTGTTAGACAATAATCCAGTTTCATTCTCTTACATGTAGCTGTCCAGTTTTGCTAACACCAGCTGTTGAAGATGCTGTCATTTCTCCATTGTATATCCATGGCTCCTTTATCGTATATTAAATCATATATGCTTGGGATTAGAACGGTGCTCTCTAGTCTGTTCCATTGGTCTGTGGGTCTGTTTTTGTGCCAGTACCAAATTGACATGATTACTGTGGCTTTGTAATAGAGCTTGAAGTCAGGGAGCATAATTACCCCTGCCTTATTCTTCCTTCTCAGGATTGCTTTGGCTATTCAGGGTCTTTTGTGGTTCCATATGAATTTTAGAACTATTTGCTGTAGTTCATTGAAGAGTGCTGTTGGTATTTTGATAGGGATTGCGTTGAATCTGTAGATTGCTTTAGGCAGGATGGCCATTATTACAATATTAATTCTTCCTATCCATGAGCACGGGGTGTGTTTCCATTTATTGTATCTTCTTTAATTTCTCTCATGAGTGTCTTGTAGTTTTCAGAGTATAAGGCTTTCATGTCCTTGGTTAGGTTTATTCCTGGGTATTTTATTGTTTTTGATGTGATTGTGAATGGAATTGTTTTCCTGATTTCTCTTTCTGCTAGTTCACTGTTAGTGTATAGAAGTGCAACAGATTTCTGTGTAGTAATTTTGAATCCTGCAACTTTACTGAATTCAGATATTAGATCTAGTAGTTTTGGAGCGAATTCTTTAGGGTTTTTTATGTACAATATCATGTCATCTGCAAACAGGGACAGTTTGACTTCTTCCTTACCAGTCTGGATGCCTTTTATTTCTTTGTGTTGTCTGATTGCCATGGCCAGGACCTCTAGAACTATGTTGAATAAAAGTGGGGAGAGAGGGCATCCTTGTCTTGCTCCTGATCTTAAAGGAAAAGCTTTCAGCTTCTTGCCATTAAGTATAATGTTGGCTGTGAGTTTGTCATATATGGCCTTTATTATGTTGAGGTACTTGCCCTCTATACCCATTTTGTTGAGAGTTTTAATCAGGAATGGATGCTGAATTTTGTCAAATGTTTTTTCAGCATCTATGGAGATGATCATGTGGTTTTTGTTCTTCTTTTTGTTGATGTGGTGGATGATGTTGATGGGTTTTCGAATGTTGTACAATCCTTGCATCCCTGGGATGAATCCCGCTTGATCATGATGGATGATCTTTTTGATATATTTTTGAATTTGGTTTGCGAATATATTGTTGAGTATTTTTGCATCTATGTCATCAGGGATATTGGTGTGTAATTTTCTTTTTTTGTGGTGTCTTTGCCTGGTTTTGGTATTAGAGTGATGTTGACCTTATAGAATGAGTTTTCGAGTAGTCCTTCCTCTTCTACTTTTTGGAACACTTTTAGGAGGATGGGTATTAGGTCTTCACTAAATGTTTGATAAAATATAGCAGTGAAACCATCTGCCCAGGCATTTTGTTCTCAGGTAGTTTTTTGATTACCAATTCAAATTCTTTGCTGGTAATTGGTCTGTTCAGATTTTCTGTCCTTCCTGGGTCAGCCTTTGTAGGTTGTATTATAGGTTCTTGTTATAAGATTAATAAGTTCTGGGGATTTAGAGTATGGCATTATGACTATAGTTAACAGGATTGTATTACATACTTTCAAGTTGCTAATATAGTAGATATTAAATGTTCTCACCAGAGAAGAAAAAGTAATTATTTTTTATAGTAGAGATATTAACTAAACTTACTGTGGTAATCATCTCACAATATATATCTGGATAAAATCTTCACAGTGTACATCTTAAACTTACAGAATTTTATATATCATATATCTCAGTGAAACTGGACAAAGATAAATTTATAGGCATCTTATGTAGATTTATGGTGATAACCAAGCTGAATAACTAAAATCATAAATAGCTAAAGTAAATTTGGATTGCCACTTCTGGGAAGATGGCGGTGTGAGCAGGGCGGCAGAAATCTCCTCCCAACACTATATTTATCTATGAAAACCCAGAAAATACATCTATTCCTAAAAGAGAGATGAGAATACACAGGAAAGCGCACAGACAGCGTGCAGCTACACCCGAGAGGACTCGGCACCCCAACAGGCGGGTAAGATACGGAGCCGCGACCTGGCAGGACCCGAGCCCTCCCCCACGCCAGCGCACCGGTGGGAGGAGAGGATTCAGAGCCGGGAGCGAGTGGAAGTACACCCCGCAAAGTAGCCAGCCCTGGTGATCTGCGTGGGGAGCGCTGACCCACATTGCGCAGTGCAGCGGAGATTGGAGAGACAGAGCGGCAGGATCTGAGCAGGGAACGCGCCAGGGTGCTTGCAGCCGGCTCCCAGGAAGGAAAAAAAAAAGCGCGCTTTCTTCAGCAGTCTTAAAGAGACAGGAGCCCAGCGGAGGAGCCGGATCGCCCCAGCACACTCAGCCCAGCAGGCTGGGAGTCCTGGGGAGTTTCAGACGCCTTAGCTGGTGACTGAGGAAGCGTAGCCATACTTACACTTCTCACTGAGATCAACAGCCTCCTATTCGTTCCCACCCCTGCCCGAGCGATAAAGGGCCCTGCGGAGCGGCACAGTCACAGCTGTGGAATAGTGGGGCAATAGCGCCACCTAGAGCATTCCCACAGAATCTACGTCCTGGTGGGCATTTTTTTTGTTTTGTTTTGTTTTTTTTTGTTATTTTTTTCTTTTCTTTCTTTTTTTCTTTCTTTCTTTTCTTTTCTTTTTTCTCTTTTTTTTCTCTTTTTTTTCTTCTCTTTTTAAAGTCTTAAAGAGCCCAGCTGACATACGTGGCAACTATCAGTGACCAAATTATACAGCCATGAAAAGACAGAGGAATATGGTTCAGACCAAAATCAACCAGACAACCCCAGAGAGGGAGTCTGAAGGGATGGAAATGCACAGCCTCCCTGAAAAAGAATTCAGAATAAAAGTCATAACCATGCTGATGGACCTACAGAGAAATGTGCAAGAGCTGAGGGAGGAAGTGAGGGAACTGAGGAAAGACAATACAGAAATCAGACAAGCGATCGACGGGCTTAACAGCAGAATGGATGAGATGCGAGAGACTGTTAATGGAATAGAAAACAGAGAACAGGAGTACAGAGCAGCTGAGGCAGAGAGAGATAAAAGGATTTCTAGGAATGAAAGAATATTAAGAGAACTGTGTGACCAATCCAAACGGAACAATATTCGCATTATAGGAGTACCAGAGGAAGAAGAGAGAGAAAAAGGGATAGAAAGTGTCTTTGAAGAAATAATTGCTGAAAACTTTCCCTCGCTGGGGAAGGAAGTAGTCTCGCAGTCCACCGAAGCTCATAGATCTCCCAACACAAGGGACCCAAGGAAGACAACACCAAGACACATGATAATTAAGATGGCAAAGATCAAAGATAAAGACAGGGTATTAAAGGCAGCTAGAGAGAGAAAAAAGATCACCTACAAAGGAAAACCCATCAGACTATCATCAGACTTCTCAACAGAAACCTTACAGGCCAGAAGAGAATGGCATGATATATTTAACGTTATGAAACCGAAGGGCCTCGAACCAAGAATATTGTATCCAGCACGATTATCATTTAAATATGATGGAGGGATTAAACAATGTCCAGATAAACGAAAGTTGAGAGAGTTTGCCACTGATAAACCACCACTACAGGATATCTTAAATGGACTGCTCTAGATGGAAGCACACTAAAGGCGAAAAAGATGTCACCAGAGAAAAAAAAATCATAGCAAAGAAAGCAGACCATCCAAATACTAACTAAAGGCAAAGAATAAAACACCTATTATAGAAAGAATGGAGGAGGAGGAATAAGAAGGGAGAGAAATAAAGAAACATCAGACTCTGTTTACAATAACTTAACAGGAAAGTTAAGTTAGATTGTTAGATAGTAAAGAAGCAACCCTTGAACCCTTGGTAACTATGAATCTAAAGCCAGCAATGGCAATAAGTACATACCTATCAATAATCACCCTAAATGTAAATGGACTGAATGCACCAATCAAAAGACACAGAGTAACAGAATGGATAAAAAAGCAAGACCCATCTATATGCTGCCTACAAGAAACTCACCTCAAATCCAAAGATATACACAGACTAAAAGTGAAGGGATGGAAAAAGATATTTCATGCAAACAACAAAGAGAAAAAAGCAGGTGTTGCAGTACTTGTATCAGACAAAATAGACTTCAAAACGAAGAAAGTAGCAAGAGATAAAGAAGGACATTACATAATGATAAAGGGGTCAGTCCAACAAGAAGATATAACCATTATAAATATATATGGACCCAACACAGGAGCGCCAGCATATGTGAGACAAATACTAACAGAATTAAAGGAGGAAATAGACAGCAATACATTCATCTTAGGAGACTTCAACACACCACTCACTCCAGAGGACAGATCAACCAGACAGAAAATAAGTAAAGACACAGAGGCACTGAACAACACACTAGAATAGATGGACCTAACAGACATCTACAGAACTCTACACCCAAAAGCAACAGGATACACATTCTTCTCAAGTGCACATGGAACATTTTCCAGAATAGACCACATACTAGGCCACAAAAAGAACCTCAGTAATTTCAAAAATATTGAAATCCTACCAACCAACTTCTCAGATCACAAAGGAATAAAACTAGAAATAAATTTTAGAAAGAAATCAAAAAGGCTCACAAATACATGGAGACTTAACAACACTCTCCTAATTAATCAATGGGTTAACGACCAAATCAAAACAGAAATCAAAGAATATATGGAGACTAATGACAACAACAACACAAAGCCACAACTTCTGTGGGACGCAGCAAAGGCAGTTCTAAGAGGAAAGTATATTGCAATCCAGGCCTATTTAAAGAAAGAAGAACATTCCCAAATGAATAGTCTAAAGACACAATTACTGAAATTGGAAAAAGAAGAACAAATGAGGCCCAAAGTCACCAGAAGGAGGGACATAATAAAGATCAGAGAAGAAATAAATAAAATTGAGAAGAATAAAACAATAGAAAAAATCAATGAAACCAAGAGCTGGTTCTTTGAAAAAAATAAACAAAATAGATAAACCCCTAGCCAGACTCATTAAGAGAAAAAGAGAATCTACACACATAACCACAATCAGAAATGAGAAAGGAAAAATCACGACGGACCCCACAGAAATACAAAGAATCATAAGAGAATATTATGAGAATCTATATGCTAACAAGCTGGAAAACATAGAAGAAATGGACAACTTCTTAGAAAAATACAACCTTCCAAGACTGACCAAGCAAGAAACAGAAAAACTAAACAGACCAATCACCAGTGACGAAATCGAATTGGTAATCAAAAAACTACCCAAGAACAAAACCCCTGGGCCTGATGGATTCACCTCTGAATTCTACCAGACATATAGAGAAGAAATAACACCGATTCTCCTTAAAGTTTTCCAAAAAATAGAAGAGGAGGGAATACTTCCAAACTCATTCTATGAAGCCAGCATCACTCTAATACCAAAACCGGGCAAAGACCTCACCAAAAAAGAAAATTACAGACCAATATCCCTGATGAACGTAGATGCAAAAATACTCAACAAAATATTAGCAAACCGAATTCAAAAATACATCAAGAGGATCATACACCATGATCAAGTGGGATTCATCCCAGGGATGCAAGGATGGTACAACATTCGAAAATCCATCAACATCATCCACCACATCAACAAAAAGAAGAACAAAAACCACATGATCATCTCCATAGATGCTGAAAAAGCATTTGACAAAATTCAGCATCCATTCTGATTAAAACTCTCAACAAAATGGGTATAGAGGGCAAGTACCTCAACATCATAAAGGCTATATATGACAAACCCACAGCTAACATCATACTTAACGGCGAGACGCTGAAAGCTTTTCATCTAAGATCGGGAACAAGACAGGGATGCCCACTCTCTCCACTGTTATTCAACATAGTACTGGAGGTCCTAGCCACAGCAATCAGACAAAACAAAGACATACAAGGCATCCAGATTGGTAAAGAAGAAGTCAAATTGTCACTATTTGCAGATGACATGATACTGTACATAAAAAACCCTAAAGACTCCACTCCAAAACTACTAAAACTAATATCTGAATTCAGCAAAGTTGCAGGATACAAAATTAACACACAGAAATCTGTTGCTTTCCTATACACTAATGATGAACTAACAGAAAGAGAAATCAGAAAAACAATTCTGTTCACAATTGCATCAAAAAGAATAAAATACCTAGGAATAAACCTAACGAAGGAAGTGAAAGACCTGTACTCTGAAAACTACAAGACACTCCTAAGAGAAATTAAGAGGACACTAACAAATGGAAATGCATCCCATGCTCTTGGCTAGGAAGAATAAATATTGTCAAAATGGCTATACTACCTAAAGCAATCTACAGATTCAATGCAATCCCTATCAAACTACCAACAGCTTTCTTCAATGAACTGGAACAAATAATTCTAAAATTCATATGGAACCCCAAAAGACCCCGAATAGCCAAAGCAATCCTGAGAAGGAGGAATAAAACAGGGGGAATTACGCTCCCTGACTTCAAGCTCTACTACAAAGCCACAGTAATCAAGACAATTTGGTATTGGCACAAAAACAGACCCACAGACCAGTGGAACAGAATAGAAAATCCAAACATTAACCCAAACATATACAGTCAATTAATATTTGATAAAAGTGCCTTGGATATACAATGGGGAGATGCCAGCCTCTTCAGCAGCTGGTGTTGGAAAAACTGGACAGCTACATGTAAGAGAATGAAACTGGACTACTGTCTAGGCCCATACAGAAAGGTAAACTCAAGGTGGATCAAAGACCTGAATGTAAGTCATGAAACCATAAAACTCTTAGAAAAAAACGTAGGCAAAAATCTCTTGGACATAAACATGAGCAACTTCTTCATGAGCATATCTCCCCGGGCAAGGGAAACAAAAGCAAAAATGAACAAGTGGGACTATATCAAGCTGAAAAGCTTCTGTACAGCAAAGGACAACATCAGTAGAACAAAAAGACATCCTACAGTATGGGAGAATATATTCATAAAAAACGTATCTGATAAAGGGTTGACATCCAAAATATGTAAAGAACTCATGCACCTTAACAAACAGAAAGCAAATAATCCAATTAAGAAATGGGCAGAGGACATGAATAGACACTTCTCCAAAGAAGAAATTCAGATGGCCAACAGGCACATGAAAAGATGCTCCACATCGCTAATCATCAGAGAAATGCAGATTAAAACCACAATGAAATATCACCTAACACCAGTGAGGATGGCCAACATCCAAAACACAAACAACAACAAATGTTGGTGAGGATGTAGAGAAAAGGGAACCCTCCTACGCTGCTGGTGGGACTGCAAATTAGTTCAACCATTGTGGAAAGCAGTATGGAGGTTCCTCAAAAAACTCAAAATAGAAATACCATTTGACCCAGGAATTCCACTCCTAGGAATTTACCATAAGAATGCAGCAGCCCAATTTGAAAAGGACGGATGCACCCCTATGTTTATCGCAGCACTATTTACAATAGCCAAGAAGTGGAAGCAACCTAAGTGTTCATCAGTAGATGAATGGATAAAGAAGATGTGGTACATATACACAATGAAATATTATTCAGCTATAAGAAGAAAACAAATCCTACCATTTGCAACAACATGGATGGAGCTAGAGGGTATTATGCTCAGTGAAATAAGCCAAGCCGAAAAAGACAAGTATCAAATGATTTCACTCATATGTGGAGTATAAGAACAAAGAAAAAATACTGAAGGAACAAAACAGCAGCAGACTCACAGAACCCAAGAACGGACTAATAGTTACCAAAGGGAAAGGGACTGGGGAAAATGGGCGGGAAGGGAGGGATAAGAGGGAAAAAGGGGCATTACGATTAGCAGATGTAATGTTGGGGGGGCACGGGGAGGGCAGTACAACTCAGAGAAGACAAGTAGTGATTCTATAGCATCTCACTACGCTGATGGACAGTGACTGTAATGGGGTTTGTGGGGGGGACCTGATGAAGGAGTAGTTTAATAATCGTAATATTGCACATGTAATTGTAAATTAATGATAATAAAAAAAAATTTGGATTGCAAGTTGAACAAGGTCTAGAGATACTCACTTTTATTTTATATTATCTCTATGACTTTGACTGTTTTTCTTTCCCTCTATTTGTTTTATTATTAATACTATTTTTTACTTTGGTTGTGGTTCCTCATTATCAGAGTCACTGCTGTTAGGATGTATAGAATTGCCAAATTAGCATAATATGAAGTATTTACTAATCCTTACAGCTCTCCTAGGTTAACACTGTGATTGTCCTTGTCAGTCTCTAAGGGTTGTCCCTTACTGGATTTGACAATTCAATGCAAGTCCAATACAAATTATTGGAAAATGAAATTATAGGTATTGTAAAAAGTGTGATATTTCATGAAGCCTATAAAAGTCAATATTTAAGAAAAATTGAATTGCTGAGAAATGTGGACCTAGCACTTAACAGATGAAGAAACTTTTTGAAGTTTTTTATTTTTCAACTTACAGTCCCATTTAGACCACTTCCGCACTATTCTCTGAAATATTAGTCCTTGTTTTAAGTTGATCAGAATTTTCATTATGGGTTGTTTTGCTCTTAATTATTCTTAGATAATGGGAACCTTTTGAAGTCCTTTTGCATTTTTAAAAATTAAGTTAAGGGGGACTTCTGGGAAGATGGTGGTGTGAGCAGGGTGGCAGAAATCTCCTCCCCAAACTATATATATCTATGAAAATACAGCAAATACAACTATTCCTAAAACAGAGACCAGAATACACAGGAAAGTGCACAGTGTGCAGCTACACCTGAGAAGACACGGCACTCCGCGAGGCAGGTAAGATACGGAGCCGCGACCCAGCGGGACCCGAGTACTCACCCACCCCAGCGCACCGGCAGGAGGAGAGGATTCAGAGCCGGGAGGGAGTGGGAGTACACCCCGCGAAGTAGCCAGCCCCGGTGATCTGCGCGGGGAGCAGTGACACACATCGCACAGTGTAGTGGAGATTGGAGAGACAGAGGATACAGGATCTGAGTGGGGAACGCACCAGGGTGCTTTAGCTGGCTCCCGGGAAGGGAAAAAAAACAAAGAAAAAAGAAAACCATGCGCGTTTCTCAGTGGTCTTAAAGACACAGGAGCGCAGCGAAGAAACTGGATCGTCCCGGCACACTCAGACCAGCAGGCTTGGAGTCCTGGGGAGTTTCGGACCCCTTAGCTGGTGACTGGAAGGGTGGCCGCACTTCGATTTCCCACAGAGATCAACAGCCTCCAATTCGTTCCCACCACGGCCAGAGCTATAAAGGGCCCCACAGAGCCGCGTGGCCACGGCTGCAGAGTAGTGGAGCAACAGCGCCACGCACAGCATTCCCACAGAATCTACTCCCGGTGGGCGTTTTTTCTATTTTTGCTTTTTTTCTTCTCTTTCTTTTTTCTTTCTTTCCTTTCTTTTTTCTATTTTGCTTTCTTTCTCTCTCTTTTTTTCTTCTTAAAGTCTTAAAGAGCCCAGCTAACATATTTGGCAACTAGCAGCGACCATTTCTATGGCAATGAAAAGACAGAGGAATATGGTCCAGACTAAATCAACCAGACAACCCCAGAGAAGGAGCGTGAAGGGATGGAAATGCACAGTCTTCCTGAAAAAGAATACAGATTAAAAGTCATAACCATGCTGATGGATCTACAGAGACATGTGCAAGAGCTGAGGGAGGAAGTGAGGGAAGTCAGGAAAGACAGTGCAGGAATCAGATAAGCAATCGATGGGCTTAACAGCAGACTGGATGAGATGCAAGAGACTGTTAATGGAATAGAAATCAGAGAACAAGAATACAGAGAAGCTGAGGCAGAGAGAGATAAAAGAATCTCTAGGAATGAAAGAATATTAAGAGAACTGTGTGACCAATCCAAATGGAACAATATTCGCATTATAGGAGTACCAGAGGAAGAAGAGAGAGAAAAAGCGATAGAAAGTGTCTTTGAAGAAATAATTGCTGAAAACTTTCCCTCGCTGGGGAAGGAAATAGTCTTGCAGTCTGCAGAAGCCCACAATTCTCGCAAAACAAGGGACCTGAGGACACATAATAATTAAACTGGCAGAGATCAAAGATAAAGACAGAGTATTAAAGGCAGCTAGAGAGAGGAAAAAGATCACCTACAAAGGACAACCCATCAGACTATCATCAGACTTCTTAACAGAAAACTTACAGGCCAGAAGAGAATGGCATGAAATATTTAACGTAATGAAACAGAAGGGCCTAGAACCAAAAATATTGTATCCCGCACGATTATCATTTAAATAAGACGGAGAGATTAAACAATTTCCAGAGAGGCAAAAGTTGAGTGAGTTTGCCTGTCATAAAACACCACTACCGGATATCTTAAATGGACTGCTCTAGAGGGAAGCACCCCTAAGGCTAAAAAGATGTCACCAGAGAAAATAAAATCGTGGCAAAGAAAGCAGACCATGCAAATACTAACTAAAGGCAAAGAATAAAACACCTAGTATATAAAGAAAGGAGGAGGAAGAACAAGAAGGGAGAGAAATAAGGAAATATCAGATGGTGTTTATAATACCTTAAGAAGAAAGTTATGTTAGATTGTTAGATAGTAAAGAAGCAACCCTTGAACCTTTGGTAACCATGAATCTAAAGCCAGCAATGGCAATAAGTACATATCTATCAATAATCACCCCAAATGTAAATGGACTGAATGCACCAATCAAAAGAAACGGAGTAACAGAATGGATAAAAAAGCAAGACCCATCTATATGCTGCTTACAAGAGACTCACCTCAAACCCAAAGATATACACAGACTAAAAGTGAAGGGATGGAAAAAGATATTTCATGCAAACAACAAAGAGAAAAAAGCAGGTGTTGCAGTACTTGTATCAGACAAAATAGACTTCAAAATGAAGAAAGTAGCAAGAGATAAAGAAGGACATTACATAATGACAAAGGGGTCAATCCAACAAGAGTTTATAATCATTATAAATATATATGCATGCAACACAGGAGCGCCAGCATATGTGAAACAAATAGTAACAGAATTAAAGGAGGGAATAGACAGCAATGCATTCATTTTAGGAGACTTCAACACACCACTCACTCCAAAGGACAGATCAACCAGATAGAGAATAAGTAAAGACACAGAGGCACTGAACAACACACTAGAACAGATGGACCTAACAGACATCTACAGAACTCTGCACCCAAAAGCAGCAGGATACACATTCTTCTCAAGTGCACATGGAATATTTTCCAGAATAGACCACATACTGGGCCACAAAAAGTACCTCAGTAAATTCAAAAATATTGAAGTCCTACCAACCAACTTCTCAGATCACAAAGGTATAAAACTAGAAATAAATTTTAGAAAGAAATCAAAAACGCTCACAAATACATGGAGACTTAACAACATTCTCCTAATTAATCAATGGGTTAACGACCAAATCAAAACAGAAATCAAAGAATATATGGAGACTAATGACAACAAGAACACAAAGCCACAACTTCTGTGGGACGCAGCAAAGGCAGTTCTAAGAGGAAAGTATATTGCAATCCAGGCCTATTTAAAGAAGGAAGAACATTCCCAAATGAATAGTCTAAAGACACAATTACTGAAATTGGAAAAAGAAGAACAAATGAGGCCCAAAGTCACCAGAAGGAGGGACATAATAAAGATCAGAGAAGAAATAAATAAAATTGAGACGAATGAAACAATAGAAAAAAATTAATAGAAGCAAGAGCTGGTTCTTTGAAAAAATAAACATAATAAATAAACCCCTAGCCAGACTCATTAAGAGAAAAAGAGAATCTACACAAATAAACAAAATCAGAAATGAGAAAGGAAAAATAACGTCGGACCCCACAGAAATACAAAGAATTATAAGAGAATATTATGAGAATCTATATGCTAACAAGGTGGAAAACACAGAAGAAATGGACAACTTCTTAGAAAAATACAACCTTCCAAGACTGACCAAGCAGGAAACAGAAAAGCTAAACAGACCAATCACCAGCAAGGAAATTGAATCAGTAATCAAAACACTACCCAAGAACAAAACCCGAGACCTGATGGATTCACCTCTGAATTCTACCGGACATATGGAGGAGAAATAACACCCATTCTCCTTAAAGTTTTCCAAAAAATAGAAGAGGAGGGAATACTTCCAAACTCATTCTATGAGGCCAGCATCACTCTAATACCAAAATCAGTCAAAGACCTCACCAAAAAAGAAAATTACTGACCAATATCCCTGATGAACATAGATGCAAAAATACTCAACATAATACTAGCAAACCGAATTCAAAAGTACATCAAGACGTTCATACACCATGATCAAGTGGGATTCATCCCAGGGATGCAAGGATGGTACAACATTTGAAAATCCATCAACATCATTCACCACATCAACAAAAAGAAGAACAAAAGCCACCTGATCATCTCCATAGATGCTGAAAAAGTATTTGACAAAATTCATCATCCATTCCTGATTAAAACTCTCAACAAAATGGGTATAGATTTCAAGTACCCCAACATCATAAAGGCCATATATGACAAACCCTCAGCTAACATCATACTTAACAGCGAGAAGCTGAAAGCTTTTCATCTAAGATCGGGAACAAGACAGGGATGCCCTCTCTCTCCACTGTTATTCAACATAGTATTGGAGGTCCTAGCCATGGCAATCAGACAAAACAAAGACATACAGGGCATCCAGATTGGTAAAGAAGAAGAAGTCAAATTGTCACTATTTGCAGATGACGTAATACTGTACAAAGAAAACCCTAAAGACTACACTCCAAAACTACTAGAACTAATATCTGAATTCAGCAAAGTTGTAGGAAACAAAATTAACACACAGAAATCTGTTGCTTTCCTATACATTAACGATGAACTAACAGAAAGAGAAATGAGAAAAACAATTCCATTCACAATTTCATCGAAGAGAATAAAATATCTAGGAATAAACGTAATGAATAAGTGAAAGACCTGTATTCTGAAAACTACAAGACACTCCTAGGAGAAATTAAAGAGGTCAATAACAAACGGAAATGCATCCCATGCTCTTGGCTAGGTAGAATAAATATTGTGAAAATGGCTATGCTAGCTAAAGCAATCTACAGATTCAACACAATCCCTATGAAACTATCAACAGCTTTCTTCAATGAACTGGAACAAATAATTCTAAAATTCATATGGAACCACAAAAGACCCCGAGTAGCCAAAGCAATCCTGATAAGGCGGAATAAAACGGGGAATTACGCTCCCTGACTTCAAGCTCTACTACAAAGCCACAGTAATCAAGACAATTTGGTATTGGCACAAAAAGAGATCACAGACCTGTGGAACTGAATAGAAAATCCAAACATTAACCCAAACATATACAGTCAATTAATATTTGATAAAGGAGCCTTGGATATACAATGGGGAGATGATGGTCTCTTCAGCAGCTGGTGTTGGAAAACCTGGACAGCTACATGTAAGAGAATGAAACCAGACTACTGTCTTGCCCCATACACAAAGGTAAACTCAAGGTGGATCAAAGACCTGAATGTAAGTCATGAAACCATAAAACTCTTAGAAAAAAGCAGAGGCAAAAATCTCTTGGACATAAAGATGAGCAAATTCTTCATGAACATATCTCCCCAGGCAAGGGAAACAAAAGCAAAGATGAAGAAGTGGGAGTATATCAAGCTGAAAAGCTTCTGTACTGCAAATGACACCATCAGTAGAACAAAAAGACATCGTACAGTATGGGGGAATATATTCGTAAATGACGTATCTGATAAGGGGTTGACATCCAAAATGTATAAAGAACTCACGCACCTTAACAAACAAAAGCAAATAATCTAATTAAGAAATGAGCAGAGGACATGAATAGACACTTCTCTAAAGAAGAAATTCAGATGGCCAACAGGCACATGAAAAGGTGCTGCACATCACTAATCATCAGAGAAATGCTAATCAAAACCACAGTGAGAATGGCCAACATCCAAAACACAAACAACAACAAATGTTGGCGAGGATGTGGAGAAAAGGGAACCCTCCTACACTGCTGGTGGGACTGCAAATTAGTTCAACCATTGTGGAAAGCAGTCTGGAGGTTCCTTCAAAAGCTCAATATAGAAATACCATTTGACCCAGGAATTCCACTCCTAGGAATTTACCCTAAGAGTGCAGCAGCCCAATTTGAAAAGGACAGATGCACCCCTATGTTTATTGCAGCACTATTTACAATAGCCAAGAAATGGAAGCAACCTAAGTGTCCATCAGTAGATGAATGGCTAAAGAAGAGGTGGTACATATACAGAATGGAATATTATTCAGCCATAGAAGAAAACAAATCCTACCATTTGCAACAACATGGATGGCGCTAGAGGGTATTATGCTCAGTGACATACGCCAAGCCGAAAAAGACAAGTATCAAATTATTTCACTCATATGTGGAGTATAAGAGCAAAGAAAAAACCTGAAGGAACAAAACAGCAGCGGACTCACAGAACCCAAGAATGGACTAATAGTTACCAAAGGAAATGGGAGTGGGCAGGATGGGTGGGAAGGGAGGGATAAGAGGGAAAAAGGGGCATTGCAATTAGCTGATGTAGTGTTAAGGGGGCATGGGGAGGGCTGCACTACTCGGAGAAGACAAATAGTGATTCTATAGCATCTCATTACGCTGAAAGACAGTGAGTGTAATGGGGTTAGTTGGGGGTGCCTGTAGAAGGGGTAGTTTAATAACCATAATATTGTACATGTAATTGTAGATTAATGATTCCAAAATAAATTATTAAAAAAAAACAAGAAAACAAAAAAAACCAAACGATTAAATTTAGGGTGAAAAAAAGCACCTAGAATGTGCCTGAGGAACCAAAGGATAGAAAGTACAGTTATATTTCTGCCTATCAGTAAATTCGAGTTAGTTTATAGAGCTGAGATTGCTTTTTCAATAGTTACCTTCAAGTGTCTATGAGCTGTAGGTTCATTTCATTAGTGGTAATAAATAACTTGCTGTAAGGTACTTCTTGAATTGTATATGTTGGAATCATAGACTAGTACTGTAACACTTAAGTTACCTTGTATATGTTATAAACCACTGGAAATAAAAGGGCTAAAGAAACACAATACTGATGTGGCTGCCAACTGAAGATGTGTCTGTGCCGGGCTTGAAAGTAATGGAACAGATTAGTTCAGCCATGGACACTGTACTTGTAAGGAATGACACATTACTGTTACAAGAGGGTTTGGCAAACTACCTATTCCTGAAAACAAGTAGAAAAATACGGGTCTAGAATAGACCACTGACCATATTCCAGTATATTCATACAGTTACCTTTTTTGTTACCTTCAATCCCAAGCAAAAGCAGCATATATGAAGAATTTTGGAGGAATATTGAATGTTGAGTTTTGTAAGGGAATCCCTGGTAATTAGTCAATAATGGGGACTGATTAAGCACTTAATGATATAATTTATATTGTAGTTTTAAAAATGTATAAAGACAGTTTGTGGACTGCAGGGAGTCGGTGCTGTGGTCCTGCTGCAGGAACCCCACGATCCTCCCTGCTCCCCACCAGCTCGGCCCAGCGATGCCGGTAGACGTCAGTAAGTGGTCCGGGCCTTTGAGCCTGCATGAAATGGACGAGCAACTGCAGCACCCGCTGCAGGTCAAATACGCCAGCGTGGAGATCGACGAGCTAGGCAAAGTGCTGATGCCTACCCAGGTTAAGAACCGGCCCACCACTGTCGCATGGGATGGCCTTGATTCAAGTAAACTGTACACCTTGGTCATGACAGACCCAGATGCTCCCAGCAGGAAAGACCGCAAATACAGGGAATGGCACCATTTTCTGGTCGTCAACATGAAGGGCAATGACGTCAGCAGTGGAACAGTTCTCTCCGATTATGTGGGCTCCGGGCCTCCCAAGGGCACAGGCCTTCACCGCTACGTCTGGCTGGTTTACGAGCAGGACAGGCCACTGAAGTGTGATGAGCCCATTCTCAGCAACCGATCTGGAGACCACCGTGGCAAATTCAAGGTGGCATCTTTCCGCCAAAAGTACGGGCTTGGGACCCCAGTGGGTGGCACGTGTTACCAGGCTGAATGGGTTGACTATGTGCCCAAACTGTGAGCAGCTCTCTGGGAAGTAGGGAGAAACTTGGTGAGAGAAAAACCCTCTCGGATTTCCCAAGCAGTGTTCTCACGTTCAGTGATGCATGTAGTTTCTCTTCCTCCCTGTTCCCATTCTCTAGGTGAGACCAGAGCAGTCAGATAGCAGTTAGGGTAACTTTTCCTTCTGACTATTCTTTGTAATTGTAAAGGGTCACATACCCCCGTTTATGTGTGATTAAATTTGAACTCATTTGGAGGGATATTTTGGGTGTTAGGATGGGGGCATCAAATTGTTAATGTAAGAGCAACTCAGAATATAAAGAAGAAAAAATTCAGATAAAAAGACCAGGTCTATAGTAATAGGGCATCAAAAAATAGAACATCAAAGAATCTTTAAGGAAGTTAAAAAAAAATTCATTACCTCTATCTTTGTGAGCCTAAGTCTAGAATTGTGCATAATGGCATCTTCTGGAATGTGTTTTCATGGCCCTTGTCTCACCAAGACAACCAGAGGTTTTGCATGTCCATGAACACCCAACATAGTACATCTTGGCCTGTTTACTAGGGCTCAGTGTCCTGTTCTATCCCCCTTAAATAGCAATACTGGAAAAAGCAGCAGGGAGAGTCACTGTGCTGTTAGGGCACATCCATCTAGATGAGGTACAGGGCTGGGTGAGAGGTTGTTAGAAATCTGTAAGTTTGTGCCTGTTAAATTGATCATGCTTCACTGGTGTAAGAAAAGCTGGTCTGGAGTTTCTGAATGTTGTTAATTCTGCTATTTGCTTATAGTTGAATAAAATAAAAACGTTGTGTGGATGAAAAAAATAAAAATAAAAATAAAATGTATAAAGAAGTTTGTTTAATTTTAAGAAATTTTTATAAGCCATATCCTAAAGAACATTTCTATGCTGTTCATTGTTTTGTTAAAAAAATGTGTAATAGGGCTTGAGACCTATGACATTTTAATATACCTTCTTAATAATTCAACTTAAACTCTAGATCATATTAGTTTATAGATTTTCCCCCCTCTGCATTGTAAATGACTTTAGTGATCTTATTCATGAAAGATTTCTCTCTCTGTATTTCAAATAGAACATTTTTTAAGGTAAAATAAAGTGATTTCATTAGTTTTGAGAGCCGTGGTTCATCCTATCCCACCTCACACCAGTCCCTCTTTATTTCAGTTAATACTTTTATAGTCACCTTCACTTTTATGCTTATTCAACTAAACTATATTTACATTAAAGTTTTCTACCTTTGAGGTCTATAAATTGTGTAATTTAATGGCTTAGCTGTTATTGGCTTTTCTAATAATTTTTTACATCTTGCTGATATTAGGTAGGTAATTAAATTTAGAACTACTGACTTGAGTAAAATACTCATGATTTTTTGAGTTTTTTGACAGTAGTGTTTGTCAGAGAAGTTTTCATAGAACTTCAAAATTTTCTTTTCTAAAACAAAAGAAAGTTTTATACACATAGAAATTTTAATTTAATGTTACAAATGAAAGAAAGAATCTATTATATTTAAATTCATTATAAGTCTGGTCATTTTTGAATTTTAATCTTAACCTTTGGGAAACTTGTAGCATTATCTTAGAAATTCATTAAACATTAAATTGATTTATGTAGAATTTGGTTTATTCAACTCATCAGCAAAATAAAAATATTTACTTTTCATTATCTAAGAATATTTATTAATGATAATTTTATTTACTTTAGCAAATTGAAGGATTAAAAATAGGTTTATGAAATCACTTTTCAGTTTTTACTCTTGAAAATCAATTACGATTTATTCTGTTATTTTATAGTTTTTGTTCAACTCTGGCCAATGATATATATGCAGCAGTAGCTTTTAATTGATGTTACAACTGCATGTATTGACATAGTTTACAATGTAGAACTCCACATTTTCTAGATCTAGAATTGACAGAATTCATCTGGAAAATTGTTAGCCTTTATAAACATACTTTTATTGTGCTTGAAGTCAGAACAGTGACATTGAAAACCTATGCTTTTCTAACATATGGCTTCAATTTGCATTTTAATCAGAATATGGAAGTCATTACTCTGACATCTGAAACTGAGGTAGCAATAAAAAATTATCACTAACAGGACAGCAGACACAATTTATTTTGTGTTTATTACTGGGTGGCCTTCTTGAAACTTTGCTGGGCTTAATTGATTCCAGATATTAAAATATTACAATTAAGTTATATTTATTTTGGGTGCATTTATGTTGAACTCTCTTAATAAGATTGGTATAAATTAATGATTAATATCTGTTAAGATTTTTAGGATATGTGTACAAACACATATGTATGTGTAGGGTACTCATATCTATGCATATGAATGTGTAGACTAAAGACCAAGAAGATTCATTTGAAAATGCTAAATGGCCTAATTATATTTAATATCTCTGAAATGGGAATGTTAGTGAAAAAAGAATTTCAGGTTTTATTCTAAATATTATTCTGAGTCTTACAGTGGGGATAAATTATTTCTATAATAAAATAATAAATAAATTTAATCATTTTATTTGAGCTGAAATGTGCAATCATAATTGTTTAAAGGACTGTTCAATAAATTATTAAAACAAATTAACTTCTAATGAAGAAAATACTTAGGTGTATAGTGTTGTATGATCTAGAGCTTTATTGTCTTAAATTTCCAAGATAACCTTAATTTTGACTCAGCAAATATATTTTGACTCTTCAAATGTTGCATACTGTGGGCTAAGTGTTGGGGAGAATAATGATGAATAAAACATAGTTTTTGTCCTTGAGAAATTCAAGGTTTAATGAAGTCCAAGTATCAGCAAATAGATACACTACAGTATGATATGGCAAATACTATTTTAGTGAAGGAGAGGAAGGACAGAATAATTTGCTGGGAAATGTAAGGAATGGTTTTACTGAGGAGGCTGCAGTTGAAGGAAGAATAAGAATTTTGTAGGTGGGTACACAAGGCAAAGGGAATTCTCAGCCGGAGGAGAATTATGTGCAAATTAAGGGAGTCCTGAGTTGACCTGGTGTGTTTAGTCATTGGGTGTTCATTTATTCATTCTTTATTCAACTTATATTTATTGTACATTTATGTGCCAGGCACTGTGTTGAGTGCTGTATATTATAATGAAGGTTACAGACATGCTCCTATTATAAAATTAAGTTTAGTGTGGATGAATAACCAAGTAATTAAAATCATAATGGGTATTACAAGGGGGGAAGCATAGAGTGTTATAAGTGTATATAACAATGTTAAAAATAGGAGAAGCTTCTGAAATATTGAAGAGTGGTATGAAATGGGACCGGGTTGTGGGTAGGGCTCTAATTGTGAGGACATTATATACTGAGCACAGGAGTTTAAATACTGTCGTATTAAAAAATGAACTACGGAAGTTCCATAACATGATCAAACTTTTGATTTTAGGACAAATATTCTGAAAGTACACTTAAGGATGGATTGTATTATAGGGATAGATTTATAAAATGGGCAGTGTTTGGTCAGTTGAAGTTGTAATTGCTTAGAATGCCATTTAAATTGGAAATAGAAGACTAGGGTGTGTCAATCTATCTAAATTTTTAAATCATTTTTTAAATTCCATTTGATGCTGTTTTCAAGAGACCTCTACTAAATGTTACTGCCTACCTCGTGATATATAATAAAGCAAATTAGTAGTCTTATTCCTCATCCTTCTACTGTTCCCACATTCTTCCTAACAACAGCTAATGTCTTTTTTCATAAAATAAGACATATCAGATTATTCTTGACTGACACTTTTGTGTTTTGCTAGTCTCTTGCCAAATCCTGATTTATTTTAAAACTTTAAACCATTTTCCCATGATAAAAATCCCTAGGTTTTTTGTTTGTTTGTTCATTTAGGGTTTTAATCTATCCAGCTAGTAGTTGGTCACCTATCACTAGTTGGATCCATTTTAGAACCTCTACTATTTGTGTCTCAGGCATTAATGCTTTAGTGCCAGGGATTAGCAAACCTTTTGGGGATGGAGTCAGAAAATAAAGATTTCCAGTTTTGTGGGCCATGTGGCCTCTGTGGTAACTGTTTAACTTCACCAATGTAGGACAGAAACAGCCACAATCATTGTTAACAAATTAGTATGGCTATACTCCAATAAAACTTTATGGACTTTGAAATTTGAATTTCAGACAGTTTTCTCATGTCAGAAACTACTTTTCTTTTGACTAAAAAAACTATTTGTATTAGTTTCCTAGGGCTGCTGTAACAAATTACCACACACTGGGGTGCTTAAGACAACAGAAATATATTTTCGCACAGTTCTGGAGGTGAAATATGAAATTAAGGTGTGGGCAGGCCATCCACCTTCTTCTGAAGTTTCTAGGGAAGAATCTTTCCTTGTGTATTCCAGCCTCAGTGGCTCCTTGTAGTCCTTGACATTCCTTGGATTTTAGCTGCATCATTCCAATCTCTGCCTCTATTGTCACATGGCCTTCATTCCTGTATCTAAACCTCCCTCCTCTCTTACAGAAACCAGTCATGGGCTCGCCCTAATCCAATATGACTCCACCTTGATTACATCTGCAAAGACCCTTTCTCAAAATAAGGTCATATTCACAAGTACTGGGGGTTATGATTTCAACATGTATTTTGGGGGGGGACAGTATTTAACCCACAGCTCTATTTAAAAATATGAAAACCATTTGTATAGCTAATGGGCTATACAAAACCAGGGTGGGGTGGATTTGGTCCATGGCTGTATTTGCTAACCCCTGCTCTAGCCAGAGTTGGCTTTTTATTTATTCCCTGATTAAACATCTTACCCTATTGGGAAACAAGGTGAGTATTAACATTTATGAGCCCCTGCTACCTTGGAGACATTTGCTGTGTATTGACATCTTTTATTCTGTTTAATCTTCCAAGTAATCCTGTAAGGTAGATGTTGTTATCAGCAGTTTGGAAAACAGACAGGATATTGCTAAATTACTTGTACAGCCTCACATCACGTTGGGAGTAAATAGTGAATCTGCATTAGAATGTGAGTGACACTAATGCTTTTCTCTTTCTACGATAACACTATAATTTGTATGTGTGTAATGACTTTGCACTAATAATTGGAACAGATCCATAATCCTTAATCTCTGTTTTAGCTCTTCATTAGAGTGATTGCACATTCACAGCATTTCATATGTCTATTACAATTGCTTTGGTTTTATATAAAGAAACCAGTTGGAAGGACATCAAAGGTGTCTCACAGAATTGAAGGAGGTGCTAAACAATCAAGTCTTGGGAAAGGCTGGAACCAGGGAAGATACAGGGAACTCAGCAGTAGGACCTTTTTTTAATATGACCCTTTCATTTTTTTAATATGACACTACCATACAAAACACACATATATCACTATCATGAAAGTGACTCAGCACCAACATCCCCAACCCCACCTACTTCCCCCTGCCTTCACCCTAAAATCTGAGGACATTTGTCCTAGTTTGGGTATAGTGTATTTGATCCAGGATCAAATGACTATAGCGGGGTGGGGGACAATAATGATCTATGGAGTATTCCTCGTGAATTAGACAGCATTCTGAATTTCATCAATGACATCTTCTGTGTCATACACATTCATGGGGCTCCTGTGTGGTACTGACGGTCAAATGGAATAATCCCCATGTAGTACATAGTGTGTGCCACTGTTTTTTCCTGGTTATGTACCTCAGATTGACAAATCTGAAATTAGAACGCTTTTCCTCTCTTCTCCCATGGGGCTTAGTTTGAGATTCTCTAGTAGCACTGTTCCTCCCTTGCCTTCCCCTCCCTTCTTCCTTTTCTCTTCCTCCCATCTTTCCTTCCGTTTTCCATCCTCCACTTCCACCGCTCTGTCATTACACTGGCAAGTTCTTCCAGAGCTGAGGTGTTAGTGTAGTCATATTTGTGTTCTGATGAGCCAGATCTTGAGATGTCTTATGAAAGTGTTCAGGGAGAGTGACTAGTAAGTAGACTCCTAGATGGGAGCAACTTCATTCATTTAATATGTAGCCAAGACACTGTTATGACTGGAAACAATGGTATGAAATGAGGTTGAAAAAAATAGGCAAACAACAGTTCATATTTAGGACATTGTTGGCTGTGGTAAGGAGTTGTTTTATGTTCAATAGAAAACCGTTGGAGATTTTCAACAAAAGAGCGATAAGAGATGATTTGCCTTTTCAGTTACTGTATCTGGCTTAGGAAGGAATAATTGCAGGGGAGGTGGGCAACAGTATTAGAAGCCTTAGGGCTAGTTCTCAGGCTCTTGTAGCAGCTTATTAAGAGCTCCAGAAAATCAAAATGGCATGTAAAATTGATTTAATTAACTTTACAGTTTATTTAAGTGCAGATAAATTTTGGTTAGCCACTAGAATTTATACTAATTTGTTTTACTCTTTTATCAAAGCAAAATTCATTAGTATGTGAGACATATACTTTCTCTCTTAGTGCCATTCCGCCTTTCCCAATCACTTTCTTTTGTATCAGTTTTCAGCAATGGTATGAAGAAAATATTGTATTGAGATCTGCTGCTATGGGGAATGTTTCAGCAAGTTTTTACTTGTACTAGTGAAGATATTATAATCATCTCTTTAAAAACATAACTTTCCCTGAATTACATCCTCACACGCTTTCTTGAATGGAAGACAAAGGGGTGAATTACAGCTAGCATGACAGTAATTGCCCATAATCTTGGAAACACCTATGGGAATAAGTCAGCCATCGTAGGGGTGATGATGCAGAAAGGTTGAAGCTCCTGTTTCAGATGAAAGGTAACCCATTTTATTTGTTTACTTGTTAATCATTTTGTTTTTATTCCAGATAGAAATTATCTTTTAAATTGGGACATATATATGACAGCAGCTTGTTAATTTTAAAGTGCTATGCAAATATATACTATTTTAATTCACAGGATCAGTATGAATCTGTCGATCACTTTGGAAAATAATTATAATTCACGTCTTTATAAGTAGGCTCCTGAAACTTAATTTTTGTGGCTGTCTTTTTTAAAAAAGTCTGGATTATTGTTGTTTATGTAAAAAAATGTATATATTTTTTACATATACAGTAGCATCAAAAATTTTTGTTTTAATTTTATTTTGCTTTTCTCAAATATTTTTAAATATTTTACTTAACATTTGTTGATAGTTCTTTATCCTTTCATTGAAAAATGACAGTTTAAATGACCGTAATTAAAATGATTACATTATTTAAATTTCTAGCAAAAAATTTAGTATACTGTATACCTTTACCCTTTTTCTTTTGAGAAGGAAATTTAGTCCTTACCAACAGTGATTAGATTTAGAAGTGCTGTGCTTTTTTTTTCTTTTTCCCATGTAGGACATTATTTGTATATATAAAAACTTGTGGGAGAAAGGGACTCATTAATTGTACCATTTTGAATCTGATTGTTTTGAAAAAGATGCATTTTTCCATTTCTGGTGTTAAAAATTGTTGATAAAATAAAGTGCCTGTGAAGTATAGCCTATACATTCTTGGAAGTCCTAGAAAGGAAGCATTTAAAGAAGTCTGATTTAATTACTAAGTAGGCATATGTACTGTATGTGTTTATCAAATTTATGTTTGGTTTCTGAATTCTTATTAGAGGAATTTATGATGGAAATAAAAGCCAACAGCAGAGACAGACTCTAGGAAATGGCAAGAAATTGTGGTATTAGGGGGGAATGATTAAACATTGGATCTTTTACATTCTTTTAGGAACACACATACAAGTGTAGATAAAAAAAAGACTAGGTTAATTTATTATATATTTATTAACAGCCTAAACCTTGTGGAAAGTAACATTGAGCAACTTTGGATTTTCTTCCAACTCCTGTTTACTTTGTTAAAACCATAACAAGGTAATCTGGTTCCTTTAGACTTAAAATAAGACAAAGAATTCAATATTGAGACACTGTTTATAGGTTGTTAAATATTTTAGGTTGGTGTCTGAGGATAATGTTTAGCATTGTGTTCAGTTAGTGTGAGCTAACCAGTTCAAGTGCCATATTCTTAAATGTCTTACTTCAATTAATACGAAATACTGAGGGCTCCATTCATTCCAAGTTACTTGCTCCGTAGGTGCCAGCCATGCAGTCGCCATAAGCAGATTTTTCTCAGGACTAATCAAGACTCCTGGCCTCCACGTTTTGTAGCACTGGCATTTTAGTATCTGAAACGTCACTTTTTCTTTTTATGAGCTTCTCTGCTTTTATCCCTAGTTATTTCTCCCGTTTTAAGTTATATAGAATTGTACTTGAATGATACTCTAATATAGTTAGAAATGAGTGTGATTTGGTAGAACATACTGGAAAGTTATAACAGTAAACCCAGATGAAACTTTATGTGAATTTAGGATATTGGTCTTAAGTAGTAGAAATTTTCAGTCCATTAAAGACAGCAGGAATGTTGTTTCTTCCTACTGGTGTTAGGGCCAGATGGTGGTAAAACGGTGAAGTAGGCAAGTTTTTGTGAGGCTCTCTCTCGCCTTCTTTTTCAGCATCTCTGTTCCTATTTCTGTTTTTCTTCACGTGCCTATCCTTGTCATCTATTTTTTCGTTAGTTTCCTGTGTCTAGAGATATTTGCAACTTAACAAAGTATTAATGCAAATACTTGTTAATGAATGAAAAATCTTAAACGTCCAACAGAATGAAATAATGCAAATGTGGTTTCAGGCACTGTGAGAGAGGAAAAGGCACTGTTCTGGAAGTGAGAGGGACTTTTCGACATCTCTTAAATCCAGACAGGCAAATAGGTCTGTCTCTATACAAGCTCTGACCATTCTGTATCTATAGCCTTACTTTGGCTTTATTGTGTCTAGTTGCAGTTATTCTCTGAATTGGTTACATAGACAATAGAGAAATTGCTGTAGATACAGTTGTATAATATAGTAAAACTCTTGGCTTCTAACCTTTTATAATTTCCTGTTAATAATAGTAGAGCCTAAGACAAAACTATAGCTCCTCTACACATTCATGACACCTTTTTCCCTAGTCTTAATTGGGTTGTGTGTGTGTATGCATGTTAGCATATATCACTGCATGTGTGTGCATATGCCCATACACATATGTCCTATACTTCCTTTAAACCTTCTACTCACTCCTCTGACTCTAGGAGACCTTTGTTCCAGCTGTTGCAACTCTCTGAATACTCTTTCTTTTCTTGTGGGTTTCTGTAGTAAGGAATCTTTAGCAGACCAAGTGTCTATGATTTTCTTGCTACCAAGAGAAGGCTAAGGAATGCTTCTGATTACTGAGTTTCCACCACACGTAGGGTACCATGAAGTAGGTCGTCAATAAATACTTAATGAAGAAATGAATAATTTTCACTTCAGACTTTCTTTAGTTTCAAGATACTTGATGAACTTTCTTTTTTTTATGCCTGAGAAAAACATTATGAGTAAATACAGGCTTACCTCAGAGATAATGTGGGTTTGGTTCCAGACCATCACAATAAAGCTAATATTGCAACAAAACAAGTCAAATGAATTTTTTGTGGCTTCCCAGTGCATATAAAATTTATGTTTACACTATGCAGTAGTTTATTAAGTTTACAATAGTATTGTCTAAAAAAACAATGTATGTACCTTAATTTAAAAAATTCTTTAGTGCTAAAAAAATGCTAACCAATACCAGAGCTTTCAGCATGTCATAATCACTAATCACAAAACACAATTACTAATATAATAAATATGAAAAAGTTTGAAATATTGTGAGAGTTACCAAAATGTGACAGAAACCTGAGGTGAGCAAATAATGTTGGGAAAATAACATGGACACTTGTCTTTGCTCAATGCAGGGTTGCTACAAACCTTCAATTTGTGAAACACAGTATCTGTGATGTGCAGTAAAACGAGATATGCCTGAAGGAGAAATTATCTGTTATAGGTAGGAGTGTAGGTTAGTGCAACCACTTTGGAAAACAATTTAGTGATTTTTAATAAAGCTGAACTTAAAACACATCCTATGACTCATCGGTCCATTCTTCATATACTAGAGAAATTTTGACCCATGTGTACCAGGAGAAACCAATGAGACTGTTTAAAGCATCATGTTCATAATTAGAAAAAACTCATGGATCCACCAGCAGTTGAACAGATAAGTTTATATTCATGTATATTATACACATATACATATAATTTTATGTTCATATAAAGTAAATTTTATATTTATATCCGCTGTATTGGAATACCGTATGGCATAGAAGTTTAAGTTGGTTCTAAGAAACTCTAGTGAATTATTTCTTCCAAATGGCCCTGCTGTTTCCTCTTTGGAAATTAAGCAGCTTTAAGTTTATTTTTCTTAGTTATAGCTTACCACTATGAGTATCTTGGGCTCTTGCATCTTCTCACGTTCGGATTTTGTAATTTATAATCTCTACTTTCCCTTGGAAAACTTATTAGTTGTATGGCTATTGTAGAAAGGAATAGCAAGGTTTGTCTTATCAGCAATTTATTTTTTATAATGTTCCTTTTTTCATCATAAATAACACACAACTGTTTACAATCTTTCTCTGGAAAAGAATGATCCCCAAATTAATAAAATACAAATATTCAGGAAACGATTTCAAAGACATCTAGGACCCAAAATATTTAAGGAGTGATAAATGAATGCAGAGTTCCACTTTAAGATGGAGATTTTGTTTTAACAAATTGTGAGGCAAGTACTTCACTGGGCTTCTAGGCTTATGTGGATGCAAGTAGGTGGATACACAACTACGAGTGACTTAAAGTCTAAGTATGCTATTTTTTAAAGTAAGTTACAAAGAGTTTTGAGAATACTGGTTTCAGGATTCAGTGATGTAATTGAGCTCAGGTTAGATTCCTCTACTCTGCTGCCTTTGGTTCACTGGCCTTTTGCCTTCATGCTTGTCAGTAAATTGGTGATGATGTTAGTGATAGTGGTAAAGGACATGCTATTCCTATTTCTACTTTTTCTGTAAGGACCTGGGTGAACAGATTGGAAATTAGAGCATAACTCTTTGAAAGTAATAGTCTATTGATATTTTGGAAATCATATGACTAAAATCCTGACATGGAAAGGGAATGGCCCTCCATACGCACAGTTCCTCCTTCTGTTTTTTCTTAATATATAATTTATTTTGGTATCATTAACCTACAATTACATGTGCAATATTATGGTTATTAAACTACCCCTTCCCACGCCATTACAGTCCGCACCACCCACCCCATTACAGTCACTGTCCCCCCAACCCACCCCATTACAGTCACTGTCCCCCCAACCCACCCCATTACAGTCATTGTCCATCAGCGTAGTGAGATGCTATAGAATCACTATTTGTCTTCTCTGAGTTGTACTGCCCTCCCCGTGCCCCCCCAACATTACGTCTGCTAATTGTAATGCCCCCTTTTCCCTCTTACTTATCCCTCCCTTCCCACCCATCTTCCCCAGTCCCTTTCCCTTTGGTAACTATTAGTCCGTCCTTGGGTTCTGTGAGTCTGCTGCTGTTTTGTTTCTTCAGTTTTTTTTCTTTGTTCTTATACTCCACATATGAGTGAAATCATTTGATACTTGTCTTTTTGGGCTTGGCTTATTTCACTGAGCATAATACCCTCTAGCTCTATCCATGTTGTTGCAAATGGTTAGATTTGTTTTCTTCTTATGGCTGAATAATATTCTATTGTGTATATGTACCACATCTTCTTTATCGATTCATCTACTGATGGACACTTAGGTTGCTTCCATTTCTTGGCTATTGTAAATAGTGCTGTGATAAACATAGGGATGCATCTGTCTTTTTCAAACTGGGCTGCTGCAGTCTTAGGGTAAATTCCTAGGAGTGGGATTCCTGGGTAAAATGGTATTTCTATATTGAGTTTTTTGAGGAATCTCCAGACTGCTTTCCACAATGGTTGAACTAATTTGCAGTCCCACCAGCAGTGTAGGAGGGTTCCCTTTTCTCCACATCCTCGCCAACATTTGTTGTTGTTTGTGTTTTGGATGTTGGCCATTCTCACTGGTGTGAGGTGATACCTCATTGTGGTTTTGATTTGCATTTCTCTGGTGATTAGCGATGTGGAACATCTTTTCATGTGCCTGTTGGCCATCTGAATTTCTTCTTTGGAGAAGTGTCTATTCATGTCCTCTGCCCATTTCTTAATTGGATTATTTGCTTTTGTTTGTTAAGGTGCATGAGTTCTTTATATATTTTGGATGTGAACCCTTTATCAGATACGTCATTTATGAATATATTCTCCCATACTGTAGGATGTCTTTTTGTTCTACTGATGGTGTCCTTTGCTGTACAGAAGCTTTTCAGCTTGATATAGTCCCACTTGTTCATTTTTGCTTTTGTGTCCCTTGCCCGGGGAGATATGTTCATGAAGAAGTCGCTCATGTTTATGTCCAAGAGATTTTTGCCTATATTTTTTTCTAAGAGTTTTATGGCTTCAATGCTTACATTCAGGTCTTTGATCCACCTTGAGTTTACCTTTGTGTATGGGGCAAGACAGTAGTCCGGTTTCATTCTCTTACATGTAGCTGTCCACGTTTTCCAACACCAGCTGCTGAAGAGGCTGTCATCTCCCCATTGTATATCCAAGGCTGCTTTATCAAATATTAATTGACTGTATATGTTTGGGTTAATATTTGGATTTTCTATTCTGTTCCACTGGTCTGTGGTTCTGTTTTTGTGCCAATACCAAATTGTCTTGATTACTGTGGCTTTGTAGTAGAGCTTGAAGTCAGGGAGCGTAATTCCCCTTGTTTTATTTCGCCTTATCAGGATTGCTTCGGCTATTCGGGGTCTTTTGGGGTTCCATATGAATTTTAGAATTATTTGTTCCAGTTCATTGAAGAAAGCTGTTGGTAGTTTGATAGGGATTGCGTTGAATCTGTAGATTGCTTTAGGTAGTATAGCCATTTTGACAATATTTATTCTTCCTAGCCAAGAGCACGGGATGAATTTCCATTTGTTATTGTCCTCTTTAATTTCTCTTAGGATTGTCTTGTAGTTTTCAGAGTACAGGTCTTTCACTTCCTTCGTTAGGTTTATTCCTAGGTATTTTATTCTTTTTGATGCAATTGTGAATGGAATTGTTTTTCTGATTTCTCTTTCTGTTAGTTCATCGTTAGTGTATAGTAAAGCAACAGATTTCTGTGTGTTAATTTTGTATCCTGTAACTTTGCTGAATTCAGATATGAGTTTTAGTAGTTTTGGAGTGGAGTCTTTAGGGTTTTTTATGTACAGTATCATGTCATCTGCAAATAGTGACAATTTGACTTATTCTTTACCAATCTGGATGCCTTGTATGTCTTTGTTTTGTCTGATTGCTGTGGCTAGGACATCCAGTACTATGTTGAATAACAGTGGAGAGAGTGGGCATCCCTGTCTTGTTCCCGATCTTAGATGAAAAGCTTTCAGCTTCTCACCGTTAAGTATGATGTTAGCTGTGGGTTTGTCATATATGGCCTTTATGATTTTGAGGTACTTGCCGTCTATACCCATTTTGTTGAGAGTTTTAATCAGGAATGGATGCTGAATTTTGTTAAATGCTTTTTCAGCATCTACGGAGATGATCATGTGGTTTTTGTTCTTCATTTTGTTGATGTGGTGGATGATGTTGATGGATTTTCGAATGTTGTACCATCCTTGCATCCCTAGGATGAATTCCACTTGATCATGGTGTATGAACCTCTTTATGTATTTTTGATTTCGGTTTGCTAATATTTTGTTGAGTATTTTTGCATCTATGTTCATCAGGGATATTGGTCTGTAATTTTCTTTTTTGGTGAGGTCTTTGCCCGGTTTTGGTATTAGAGTGATGCTGGCTTCATAGAATGAGTTTGGAAGTATTCCCTTCTCTTCTATTTTTGGAAAATTTTAAGGAGAATGGGTGTTATTTCGTCTCTATATGTCTGGTAGAATTCAGAGGTGAATCCATCAGGTCTGGGGGTTTTGTTCTTGGGTAGTTTTTTGATTACCGATTCAATTTCATTGCTGGTGATTGATCTGTTTAGTTTTTCTGTTTCTTGCTTGGTCAGTCTTGGGAGGTTGTATTTTTCTAAGAAGTTGTCCATTTCTTCTATGTTTTCCAGCTTGTTAGCATATAGATTCTCATAATATTCTTTCATAATTCTTTGTATTTCTTTGGGGTCCGTCATTATTTTTCCTTTCTCATTTCTGATTCTGTTTTTGTGTGTACATTCTCTTTTTCTCTTAATGAGTCTGGCTAGGGGTTTATCTATTTTGTTTATTTTTTCAAAGAACCAGCTCTTGGTTTTATTGTTTTTTTTTATTGTTTTATTCTTCTCAATTTTATCTATTTCTTCTCTGATCTTTATTATGTCCCTCCTTCTGGTGACTTTGGGCCTCATTTGTTCTTCTTTTTCCAATTTCAGTAATTGTGTCTTTAGACTATTCATTTGGCAATGTTCTTCCTTCTTTAAATAGGCCTGGATTGCAATATACTTTCCTCTTAGAACTGCCTTTGCTGCATCCCATGGAAGTTGTGGCTTTGTGTTGTTGTTGTAATTAGTCTCCATATATTCTTTGAGTTGTGTTTTGATTTGGTCGTTAACCCATTGATTAATTAGGAGAATGTTGTTAAGTCTCCATGTATTTGTGAGCGTTTTTGATTTCTTTCTAAAATTTAATTCTGGTTTTATACCTTTGTGATCTGAGAAGTTGGTTGGTAGGATTTCAGTATTTTTGAAATTACTGAGGTTCTTTTTGTGGCCTATATGTGGTCTATTCTGGAAAATGTTCCATGTGCACTTGAGAAGAATGTGTATCCTGTTGCTTTTGGGTGCAGAGTTCTGTAGATGTCTGTTAGGTCCATCTGTTCTAGTGTGTTGTTCAGTGCCTCTGTGTCATTACTTATTCTCTGTCTGGTTGATCTCTCCTTTGGAGTGAGTGGTGTGTTGAAGTCTCCTAAAATGAATGCATTGCTGTCTATTTCCTCCTTTAATTCTGTTAGTACTTGTTTCACATATGCTGGCGCTCCTGTGTTGGGTGCATATATATTTATAATGGTTATATCTTCATGTTGAATTGACCCCTTTATCATTATGTAATGTCGTTCTTTATCTCTTGCTACTTTCTTTGTTTTGAAGTCTATTTTGTCTGATACAAGTATGCAACACCTGCTTTTTTCTCTTTGTTGTTTGCATGAAATATCTTTTTCCATCCCTTCACTTTTAGTCTGTGTATATCTTTGGGTTTGAGGTGAGTCTCTTGTAAGCAACATATAGATGGGTCTTGCTTTTTTATCCATTCTGTTACTCTGTGTCTTTTGATTGGTGCATTCAGTCCATTTACATTTAGGGTTATTATTGATAGATATGTACTTATTGCCATTGCTGGCTTTAGATTCATAGTTATGAAAGGTTCAAGGGTTGCTTCTTTACTATTTAACAGTCTAACTTAACTTTCTTCTTACGTTATTGTAAACACTGTCTAATGTTTCTTTATTTCTCTCCCTTCTTATTCTTCCTCCTCCATTCTTCATATACTAGGTGTTTTATTCTTTGCCTTTAGTTAGTATTTGGATGGTCTGCTTTCTTTGCCATGATTTTATTTTCTCTGGTGACATCTTTTTAGCCTTAGGGGTGCTTCCCTCTATAGCAGTCGGTTGAAGATATCCTGTAGTGGTGGTTTATGAGAGGCAAACTCACTCAACTTTTGCCTCTCTGGAAATTGTTTAATCTCTCCGTCTTATTTAAATGATAATCGTGGTGGATACAATATTCTTGGTTCAAGGCCCTTCTGTTTCATAACGTTAAATATATCATGCCATTCTCTTCTGGCCTGTAAGGTTTCTGTTGAGAAGTCTGATGATAGTCTGATGGGTTTTCCTTTGTAGTTGATCTTTTTTCTCTCTCTAGCTGCCTTTAATACTCTGTCTTTATCTTTGATCTGTGTCATCTTAGTCATTATGTGTCTTGGTGTTGTCTTCCTTGGGTCCCTTGTGTTGGGAGATCTGTGGGCTTCCGTGTTCTGTGAGACTATTTCCTTTCCCAGCGAGGGAAAGTTTTCAGCAATTATTTCTTCAAAGACACTTTCTATCCCTTTTTCTCTCTATTCTTCCTCTGGTACTCCTATATTGTGAATATTGTTCCGTTTGGATTGGTCACACAGTTCTCTTAATATTCTTTCATTCCTAGAAATCCTTTTATGTCTCTCTGCCTCAGCTTCTCTGTATTCCTGTTCTCTGATTTCTATTCCATTAACAGTCTCTTGCATCTCATCCAGTCTGCTGTTAAGCCCGTTGATCGCTTGTCTGATTTCTGCATTGTCTTTCCTGACTTCCCTCACTTCTTCCCTCAGCTCTTGCACATTTCTCTGTAGGTCCATCAGCATGGTTATTATGACTTTTATTCTGAATTCTTTTTCAGCACTACTGTGAATTTCCATCCCTTCAGGCTTCCTCTCTGTGGTTGTCTGGTTGATCTTAGTCTGGACCATATTCCTCTGTCTTTTCATGGCTATAGAATTGGTCGCTGGTAGTTGCCACGTATGTCAGCTGGATTCTTTAAGACTTTAAAAAGAGAAAAGATAGAAAGAAAGAAAGAAAGAATGAAAAGAACAGAAAAAAGAAAGAAAAGAAAAAACAAAAAAACAAAACAGAACAAAAACAAGAAACAAAGCAAAACAGAAAAAAATGCCCACCAGGAGTAGATTCTGTGGGGATGCTGTACGTGGCGCTGTTGCTCCACTCTTCCACAGCCATGGCTGTGCCGCTCCGCAGGGCCCTTTATAGCTCTGGCCGGGGTGGGAACGAATGGGAGGCTGTTGATCTTTTTGGGAAGTCAATGTGCGGCCACCCTTTCCCAGTTGCCAGCCAAGGGGTCCGAAACTGCCCAGGTCTCCCAGCCTGTTGGGCTGTGTGTGCCGGGGCGATCCAGCTCCTTCGCTGGGCTCCTATCTCTTTAAGACTGCTGAAGAAAGCGCCTGCTTTTCTTTTTTCTTTCCCGGGAGCCGGCTGCAAGCACCCTGGTGCGTTCCCCCCTCAGATCCTGCCCCTCTGTCTCTCCAATCTCCGCTACACCGTGCTATGTGTGTCAGCGCTCCCCGCGCAGATCACCGGGGCTGGTTATTTTGCGGGGTGTACTTCCACTCCCTCCAGGCTCTGAATCCTCTCCTTCCGCCTGTGTGCTGGGGTGGTGAGTCCTCGGGTCCTGCCGCATTTCAGCTCCATATCTTATCCGCCTCTTGGGGTGCCGAGTCCTCTCGGGTGTAGCTGCGCGCTGTGCGCTTTCCTGTGTATTCTGGTCTCTCTTTTAGGAATAGTTGTATTTGCTGTATTTTTGTAGATAAATATTGTGTTGGGAGGAGATATCTGCTGCCCTGCTCATGCCGCCATCTTCCCTGAAGTCTGTACTCCTTCTGTTGTTGACCCTTCATTCTTTTCATAGCCTGTGGAGATTGGACTGCATATATGAGTCTTACAGTCATTATGAATAACTCTTGGTACTTTAGTATGGAGTGAGTAGCTGTTAGATATTTTAAGTGAGTTAAATTCAAATTCTCATCTAACTTCACCCATTTTCTGATATTTATTAAAACAGTAAATTTGTTGTATGAAAGGTGCTATTTCTAATTTATGTGTTTTGTTAGAGTTTTTTTCTTTTATTTTTTACCTTGGTATATGATCTTCCATTTTCTATTTTCTTTTTAGGTTGTACATATGTACTTTTTTCGACTAGACTAATTTTCAGTGCAGTTTTAGGTCTATAGAAAAATTGAGGAAAAAGTACCAATAGTTCATATTCTCCCATTAACATGTTGCATTAGCATGGCACATTTGTTAAAATTGGTGGATCTAACTGGATACATTATTTATTAACTAAAATACGTAGTGTACCCATAAGGGTGCACTCTGTGTTGGTACAGTTCTTTGGGTTTTGACAAATGCATAATGTTATGTAACTATCATTACAGTGTCATACAGAATAGTTGCACTGTCCACCAGATCTTCTGTGTTCTACCTATTCATAAATCCCTGGCAACCACTGATCTTTTAGTGAAAAACTGTTTCCTAAGAGAGTTAATTCATCAAGAGGATGTAAATTTAAGTGTTTGTGAATCTCAAAACAGAGTTTCAAAACACATAAATCAAAAATTGATACAACTACATAGGGAAATAAGACAAATCCACAGCTATAGTCAACTTCAGTACCCTTCTACAATAGCTGATGGAAAAGTAGAGAGAAAAATCAGTACAGATAGCCTGGAAGAACACTATCAATCCATTTGAGTAACCTGATTGATATTAATAGAACACTACACTAAACAAAAGCAAAATAAACATTCTTCTCAAATCCATACAGAGCATTTTTCAAGACTGTAATCCGAAAAAAAAAGAAGGCACAAATTACCATTATCAGGAATGAGGTGATATTACTACAGATCTTGAAATTAAAAGATAGGGAATATATGGATAGTTTTAGTCCAAATAATCTGTTAACTTAAATAAAATGGACAAATTTCTTGGAAGAGACAAACTACCAAAGATCACACAAGAAAAAATATAGCCTAAATAGCCCTATGTGTATAAAAAAAAATCAAAATAGTAGTTAAGTATCCTCCCACAAAGGAAATTCCTTCGCCAGATGGGTTTGATGTTAAATTCCTACAAACACTTAAGGAAGAAATAATTCCAATTCTACACAAACTCTTTCAGAAATTTGAAAAGGAGGGAATGCTTCTAAACTCATTCTTAGAGGGCGATATTACCCTGACAACAAAACCAGATGGAGACATTACAAGAAAACTACAGACCAATATCCTCAATGAACATAGATATAAATATGCTTAACAAAATTTGAGCAGTTTGAATACAACAGTATATAAAAAGAGTAATACGTTAACTGGGTCTTATTCCAGAGTACAGAGTTAAACACTCAAACATCAAGCGATGTTATTCACCATACTAAACTAAAAAAGAAAACCACATGATCATCGTTGTAGATATGGGAAAAACATCTGACATAATCAATCTTCTATTCTTCATAATAAAAACTTTCATTAAAAACTAGGAATAGAAAGGAACTTTCTCAAGTAGAAAAAGAGAATCTACAAAAAATTTGTATCTAACATGTTTAAGGGTGAAAAGATTGAATATATTCTTCCTAAGATCAGGAACACGGCAAGATGTCAGTTTGATTTCTGTCGATTTGTAGTGGAGGTCCTAGCCAGTGCAGTAATGAAATGAAAATAAATACAAGTCATCCAGATTAGAAAGGAAGAAGTAAAATTTTCTTTTTTAGATGATATTCTAATAACAATTAAATACCAACAAACAACTTTTTCATTCTAGAAAAGGCAGAACTATAAAATAAAAACTATTAAGAATTTCTAATGGTCATGTGTATCACTGTTATCATCTGCTTATATCTTAAAAAATCACTGGCAGAGAAATGGGATTAACATTATTGATTTAGTTCAGCCAATAGCCTCATAAAAGAAGACGGATTGCCTAAACAAAATCAATTTTCTTAGAAGAAAAAAGTGAAGGAAGGGGGAGGGATGTTGCATAGTCATCTAACAATTATTTATTACATATGCTAATCTTGCCTATTTAAAAAATTAAATGCTAATTAAATGAAAAAGCAAATTTAGATAACATCCTTTATTCCCAGTCTTGAAGTTTAAGCAAACTCTCAATTATTATAATTTTGGTATAACCACCATTTACTGGTTGAGGAAACACAGCTGACAGAGTAACTTGTTGTTACTTTTCTTTGTTTTGACTCTATATGAAAGTGGCATTGTGGGGGAAAAACATGCTTTTCTTACGTTTTATTATATTCAGAGAGGAAAAACAGAACATAATATAGTATGCTATTTCATCATGTCACATTGGATAGAACATGACAGAACATATATTTATAAAAGTACCCTCTTCTTCAGAGCCAGATGACTGCTATCAATTTGGAAACAAACCATCTGCTTATTGTTTAAATTCCCGAATAACTTACCAACCCACATCTATAAACAGAAGTAACATTCTTCATAACCTTAAAACCACTGCTAAGGTCCATTGTCTCCATATGTAATCCATATTTCCTGTGTACTGAATGAAAACAGATTATGACATTTATGATGCCTAAAAAGATCAAGTTGATTTCATTAAAAAAAGGAAAGGCTAATGAATTATACTTTCAACATTTGAAATTGTTACAAAACAGTTTGGAACATATTTATTCACATCTTGGTAGAGCACATACCCCAAAACTATCAATAAATAAACCCCTGCCATATTCCAAACAAATACTTATTCATTAGCTTCTAATTCTTGCATTCATTCAACATTTATTGAGTGTTTCTCAGGTGTTAGGTGCTAGGGGTATAATGAAGAATGAAACAACTCACAATCTATTGAGTATTTTACATGAATAAGTAACCACTATAATAAGTTTTATACTATACTAAGTATGATAACTATAATAAGTATTATGTGTTGTTGAGAGAAAAGAAAGTTTTAGGGATGCCTCAAGTTTCTGCTTGGGCAAGTGGGGGATGAAAACACAAGTGCAAGAACTCTCACCTGCAAGTGAAGGTGAGATTGGTGATGCTTGTTTGCTGATTGGTCAGTGTGTATGTATAGTACTTATATTCCTTAATTATTAAGTTAAGTGTATAGTAGAGCAATGTTTCTTAAATGGTGATATGTATAGAATTTTGAGTGTTATGCAGAGTTTTTATAACTATTTACTCTTCTTGGATCTCTTAAGTCCTCCTGTGAGTGTGACATGAAGACTGTCTTGTTCTAAATTACTCATCTCTTGCATTTCTTGTTCGCTTAAGTATTTTTTTTTCTTCTGCTAATTTTCTTCTGTTTTGGTCAACCTCTTCCTCTGCCTCCAGTTTATATGAATTTAAGATGAAATCTGTAGTACTCAGGTTTTTTCTTAATGTTTGGTGGGAAGCAACTACTAATTAGTTGAGAACTGCTTTGGGAAGGGGAACATTCATTTTTTTAAGAACAGCATGGTATTTAATGAACATGATCTGTTTTAAGTACACAGTTTGATGAATTTTGACAGATGTTTATAGTCATGTGACTATAACTATAATCAAGATATAGAATATTTTTCTCTTCCCTAAAAAGTCCCTCTTCCTGCTTTGCAGTCATTCCTTTCCCCCATATCCCAGGTCCCAAGCAGTCCCTAATCTGCTCTTGGTCACTATAATTTTGGCTTCTCTATAATTCACACAAATGGACATATGTTTTCATTTCTCTTGGGTAGATACCCAGGGATAGAGTTGCTGGGTCTTATGGTAAGTGTATGTTTAACTTTATAGGAAACTTCCCAACTGTTTCCCAAAGTGCTATACCATTTTGTATTCTCACCAGCAACATTGAGAGTTCCAGTAGCTCCATATTCTCACTATCATTTGGTATTGTCATTCTTTTTACTTTTAGCCATTCTGGTGCATGTGTGGTGGTAGCTCATTGTGGTTTTAATTTGCATTTCCCTGAAGATTAATGGTGTTGAACATCTTTTTTGTTGACTTTGTGCCCATTTGTATGTATGTATGTGTATGTATAAGTATACACATACATAAGCATATACATGCATGTATGCATGCACACACATATATAAATACATGTGCTTAAATATCTCTTTTTCTTTTTGATGTAGTGTCTATTGAAATCTTCTGCCCATTTTAATTTTTAATTTTTCTTTGGTTAGATATCTCATTTTTGAGTTGTAAAGTTATTTATAAAATTATTCTGAATGTAAGTGCTTTGTCAGATATATATTTGCAGATATTTTCTGTGAGTCTGTGACTTGCTTTTTTATTTTTTCTGTTGAGTCATTCAAGGAGCAAAAGGCTTTTAATATTGATGAAGCACATTTTATTAATGTGTAGATATTTATGCTGCATAAAAAACTACTCAAAGTTTAGTGGCTAAAATTAGCAATAGTGTTTATGTTGCATGAATCTGCCATCTGGGAAGGTTTTGCCAGAAGAGCCCATTGCTGCTCGATTTGACATTGGCTAGTGCATTCTAGCTAAAGGCTAGAATCATCTATGGATTCACTCACATGAATGGCAACTGGGCTTGGAATACTTGAATGGCTGTGTGTTGGAATACCTGGGCATCTCTCTCTATTTCTGTGTAGTTTTTCTATCATGGTAGCTTCTGGGCAGTTGGGCTTCTTACGTAGTGGCTCGGGGTTCCAAAGGTACATGTCCAGAGAAAATGAGAATGTCAAGTAGAAGCCATTTTGCCTGTTATGGTTTAGCCTTAAAATTAGCAGCCCTTCTGACACATTATGTTTAAGTTAAAATGTGAAGGTAGTTTCAAAGGTCCCAGGTTCAAGGGGAGGGAACATTTGACATATGGAGGAACAGGGAAGGCTTAATAGAGGAATTCTGAATTGAATGCTGGTATTATGTTTTTAAATATAATCTGACAATCTCTGTCTTTTAATAGATGGGTTTAGATCAGGGATCAGCAAACTACAGCCTGCTCTCTATTTGTAACTAAAGTTTTACTGCAGCCATGTCCATTCATTGATGTATCATTTATGGTACTTTCATGCTACAATGACAAGAGTTCAGTGGTTGTAACAGACACTGTGAAGCATGAGAATCCTGAAATATTTTTTATTTAAACTTTTGCATTAAAGTTTGCTGGTCCTTGGTTTAGATCCTTTATATTTAATGTAATTATTTATATTGTTGAAATAATGCACTATCTTGTTTTCTGTCACCTCTTTTTTGCTTCTTGGTTCCTCTTTCTTGCATTCCTTGGGTCATGAATATTTTTTGCTGTTCCATTTAAATTTATCTCTTGGCTTTGGCTTTATCTACCTTTTTTGTTAGTGGTTCTGTTAGTGATTATAATATACATGCTTAATCTGCCAGTCTACTTAGAATTAATATTTTACCACTTAAAAAATATTACTGCTTCTAGTAAAATGTAGAAGGCTTACAACCAATAGGCTTCTGTACCCTCCCCACTTATGTTATAGTTCTCATATGTATTACATCATGTACATTGAAAAGTTTATCAGTGTTATAATTTTTCAAGTCATACATATTTTAAAGATCTTAAAAGAAGAAATACAAGCTTTTACATTTACTGTTTTTTCATTTTTATTTTTATTTTACCATTTCTGTTGCTTTTTTTTCCATTCATGATGCTTCAGGTTTCCCTCTAGGACTATTTTTCTTCAACTTGTAGAAATGCTTTAGCATTTCCTTTAGAGCAGGTTTGTTGGAGACAGATTAGATTCTCTTAGCCTCTTTCATGTGAGAATGTCCTTATTTTGTCTTCATTCCTAAAGGATATTTTTGCTGGATATAGAATTCTGGGTATGTTTTTTTGTTTCAAAACTTTAAAGATGCTTTTGTCTTCTCCTTTCTATGATTTCTGATGGCAAATCCATAATCACTTTAATAGTTGTTCTACTGTATGTAATATATGTGGCTTTTTTTTTTGTTTATACTTTCAAGATATTTTCATTGTATTTGAATTTCAGGATTTTGTTTATGATGTGTTTAGGTATGGTTTACTTGAGCATATCTTACTTGGGGTCCACTGAGTTTCTTGAATCCTCAAATGTATGTCTTTCAGCAAACTTGGGAAATTTTTAGCTATTATTTCTTCAAATATTTTCTATTTATCTGTTTTTCATCTTTCTGCATCTCTGATAATATAAACACTAGATCTTTTGGTATTCTCCCACAAGTCTCTGGAGGCTCTGTTCATTTTTTTTTAAATCTTTTTTTCTCTCTGTTCTGTAGCATGGGTAATTTTATTGATATATCTTTAAGTTCACTGATTCTTTCTTCTTTTTATCTCCATTCTTCTATTGAGCCCCCATCCATTGAATTTTTTATTTCAGATACTGTATTTTTTAGTTCCAAAGTTTCCATTTTTTTATGGTTTCTATTTTTCTGCTGAGAATGTCTCCATTCATAGTGTGTTTAACCTTACCTCATAGAATGCAGTTACAATAACTACTTTTACAGACTGTGTCTGGTAATTTCAATATCTGATTGTCTTTCCTTTGAGAAGTAGTCATGATTTTTTGTTCTTTGCAGGTTGAATAATTTGGATTGATCCTGGACATTTTGAATACATGTTGTGAGACTGTGGGTCCTCTTAAAGTCCTCTGCAGGGTGTTGGATTTTGTTTTAGTAGTGAGCAGTCATCCTGCTTGGTTCAGACTGTAGGTTCTATCTTGTGTTCAGTGAGCAGTAGTTCCCATGTCAGTTCTGTGTTCAGCATCTTTGCTTTGCTGCTTTGGGGTCTGTCCCATCTGTGTGCCACTTACAGGACATTCTAGGACTCAGATGGTAGTTCCAATTGTAGTTTTGCTCTCAAAGCCTTTGCATTATTGCTTGGGAATGTTCCATGCATATGTTGATTAGCGGTGAGCCCTGTACTTAGGCCACTTCAAACACAGATTTAGTTAGGGGGTCTACCTTTCTAGCTCTTCCTTTCTGGGATTACCTCTATTCTCTACATCATTGAGCTTCCTTTTACTTGTCCTTTGGCGAGAAAGATGGGGTTCCTCCTGGAGTTTTAGCTGCCTGCCCTGCTCTTACAGCTGCACACACTCACGTACTCAATAGGGCCTGCTGTTGGGACAAAGTGGCTAGAGAAGAGAGTGAAACAAATAATGGGGATTCTTCCTTTCTTCTTGGGCTACAGAGGTCTCCTTTCTTGCCTTTGTGGCGTGAAAAACAGAGTTTATTTTTCAGTTTTAACTACCTGCATTGCTGCTCTTCATCTTGAAGCAGCAGTGGGGCCTATCCTTGGGATAGAGTCAAGAGAAGAAAAGAAAAGACCCCTTCCCCCAACCTGGGATTGATTCCCTACACATTGTCTGGTTTGCTTGGGGCTGCATTCCCTGTTCTCTGGCTGGAAAGAGAGTTACTCTGAGAGGTGTTCTTCCCTGTGCTGCAGCTGCTGCTGAAGTTATGAAGTATAATTAGTGACCTGGCAAAGGGATGGGTTATAGGCAAGTGCCTGGAAAAAAGAGAATGAGAATGGTTTGGGACTCCACAAAGGTCTTGGTTGCTGTGCTGATGCGTGTATATTTTGAAGGCATATTGTTAAATTTATATCATGCACTGCTGCTTTTGTGAAAAGCAGATAGCTAATGTTCAGTTTTCCTAGTTTTTATTTTGTATTTTTATCATAGCAAGGATGGAAAGCAGCTGGTACTTAAAAGCCTCAGTATTTAAATCTTTTTTCTTCTGTGGCCAGGATAAACAACTGGGAAATGAACTTTACATATGATTTCTGAAGACTATTGCTAAATTAATCTTCTTGATATAATGTAAGTTTTCTACTTTTCTGGTTATCTTGTCAAGAATTTTAGCTTAAATAAATGGCCAAATGGTATAATGTGCAAATTGTGGTTGACAGTTTTATATAGCACATTTTTAATTGCTATATGATGCACATTTTAAGTGCATTTTAAATTCCAGTCTGCTGACTACTTTTTAAGGTAGAATTGGAATTCTTCATTTTGTTTGAGATGTTGAATTGTAATAAAATTATCGTGTATTGAGCACTTATAATTTTCCTTGAGTTATGCACCATTATTATTCCTTCCTTATTTTGCCAATAATGAAGTTGATCTCAAAGAACTGAAGTTGCTTGTCTGAGAACACACATCTTGCAAATGGAAAAAAGAATTTAAACTCAACAGTCTATTTCTAAACCTGCTTTCTTAATATGCTGTATTGTTATATATTGTATAAGGTGCTGGGAATAAATAAATAAATGATGTAATTCATTGTCCTCCATAGCCTTCTTGTATAGTTGGTGAACCAGAACAATAAAGAGATAGTCATAGAACAGTAAGTGCTGTGACTTTTTCACGTAGATTTTTGTTTTTCGTGATCACAGCTGTGATTAAGGCTTATTCATTTTTAGTCTTTCATTAGTCCATTCTTTATTTTTACATTTGAAAAATCAAAATTTGTATTTCTCAAACATCTTTTCATCTCAAGAAGTGCTATCCTAAACTAGATCTCCTTGGATTCATTATTTTACATTTATTTAGCTCTTTACAGAGCTTTTCACATGTGTTAGTTAGCATCTGTATTGACCACCACAAGAAGACAGGTTGATATTAGCTGTCACCTTTTGCAGAAGAGGTCAGAGATTAGAGGTTTAAATGACCTGTGTAAGGTTGCCTGATAGTAAATAGTTGAAAAAAGATAACTAGAATTCTAGCTGCTTCACTAATAGGAAATAAGTATCTGCTAAATACACTTTTTACTTTATATTTATAAACTTGATGTTGAATTAACCCACTGAAATCTTTCTATAATATGATGTTTTAAAGTTATTTTAATCACACTGCTTTTCAAGGTAAAGTATATTAAATATTTCTTATTTTTAAAAATTTTACTTATTTGGTGTTGGTTTAATGAATTAAGATGTATTAGACAGTAGGAGTATGAGCCTCTCTTGAATTTTAGTTGTTTTCATTTAGGGAGCTATTCAACATAGTGCTGCTTGTATTATAACATTTTACATTGTTCCAAAATTCTATCTGAAATCTGTTTCATCTCCCAGTTTAACAAAAATTGTTACTTTTTTTTTAACAAACAGTATATGTGCATGGTAGAATGTTAGAAAATAGAGAAAAAGAACAACACCCAGAGATTACTACTATCAACTCATTGAATATCCTTCTGGGTCCCTTTTGTGTGTCATTTGACTTGCACACATACACAAAGATCCAATCCAGAACCTTGCATTTAGTGCATCTAGATTTCATATCCCCTAGGTCTCTTTTATCTAACACTCCTCTTAAAAACAGTCTTTCTTGATAACCTGTTTTTTAACAAGGACCTATAGATGTTTTTTTCTTTTCCCCTGCCACTGACAGAAAATGTTTAATGATTGTTTTTAGTATTAATCATTATCGTTGCCATCAAAACTCAAGGAGAGGGAAATTTCAACAAGGAAATTGATGGTGGAAAAATTTACAAATGCTGGAATTAGCCCTGTATCTTACTGTTTTTGACACTTGTTATTTGTTGTTTGGGTACAAGTAAATTAAAAGCAGTCTCTTCAGTAGAGGTCAAAAGAATATTGTACACTTCAGTGCTTCCTTACAGAATCAAAAGGAGCTGATCTGAACTGACAGAGTGCTGTTAGAATGAGATTAAACTGTTGGTGGGAAGAGCTGATGAAATAAATCAATTGAGTTGGAAACAAAAGACTGAATTTGGTATTTTTCTTCTGGAGAAAATGCAGAAAGAGAATAAGATCTTTAAACTGCCTCAGGTTTTTGAGACACAAAGAAGTTAAATTGTTTGGTCTGGTTTAGAGAAGTTGTATACTTTACTCAAATGCTTTCTCCTTTTGCCCCTCAAATATGTAAAGTAACTAATCTGATCTAGATGAGTACCATTAATCACATCATTAGATTAAATTAAGTTTAAAAAACAGGAAGATGGAAGATGTAATTTAATATACATATCATTAGGAATAGGAAAAAATGCAAGTACAACACTGGTGAGAAATTTTTTCCTTTAATAAAATTTTCTATAAATAGTTTTTTCAACATTTAGTTTTATATGCTTTAGAATTCATTCTGTCATAACAATATAAATGCCATTCATTTATAATTTGTTTTTTGTTTGGCTATGTGACTAACCCCTTTCCTTCCCCTATTAATGACCTATTTTAACTCAGTGAATTTTGGATTGGAACTATATTCATATTATACCGTAATCACAAAATTTAGCAGAGTTTGTTTTGAAAGTTTTTAAATTTTCTGACATACCATGTAGATATCAAACACTCTCCCTTTTTAGTGTGTGTGTTTGTGTGCGTAGGAATGTTCTTTCTAAAGATTGCCACCCTTCATTCTAAAAATGTTTGGAAATTTTCCTTTTATTATAAATTTCATGCTGTATTTTACCAATAAAGTTGAATTAAAAAGAGTTGTTTTAATCCATATCCTCTCTAGCATTCTTTGCTTTTCCTTGACAATTCTTAAACCATGGACTTCTCTAGCGTTTCTAATCCCATAACTATGTGAATTTGTAACAACGAAGATTTATGACTTACAACCTTAGCTGGGCTTTCAATATTGCTTGGCAGTTCTGTGTTCCATTCCTTTATGTTTTCCTTTTACATGTATTATATACTCTTTCCTCTGTCCTTTAGGTCATTATCTTTGTCCTTCTCAGCAAATTATCCTGTCTCCTAATTTAGAGAGGGAGAGGGAGAGACAGGGAAAAAGGAAGGAATAAAACAAGAAGGGAGAGAGAAAGCATTTGTCTATGTTTGCACCTTTTCCCTTTAATATAGCTAAAAGGTTTTGTATGCTCTTGATCCTCTTTTCTACAGTAATCTCCTAGTCAGTATCCATTTTCCTTCCTGTGTTTATTGTAACTTCTTCCATCTTACTGACTACTTCTGTTTAGCCATTAAAAACTTGTTTAAATTTCTTCTATCCTAAAAATACCTCAACTCTGCTCTTTTAGGAACAACTCAATCTCATTCTTTACCTTTACTGTCAAACTATTTGACAAAGTTTACTTACTACTGTTTGACTTTATGTCCTTTTAGTCAGTCAAATATATTCTTATATGCACCATTCTATTAAAATTGTAAAGACTTCTTTGCAAAATTGGACACTATTGATTACTTACTGCTTTAAAAGTTAAAAAAAAGTTGTGATCAGATATTTACATGTTGTTTAGACAGACAGCAAGCTGTGGAGCCAGTATTTTCACCTCTCCAATGCCTGATTTTCACAATCCAGAGGCAACCACTTGCAACCCTTTTCTTATTTCTTCTGTTATTTACTTTTTTATGTTTAAATCAACATGTTTACACTGCTATTTATGTTACACTGATCACACTGATTTTGTATACATGCATTAGTTTCCTTACAGTTTCACACCTTCTACTCTGGATTCTTTGGATGTTCATTCCATTTTTAAATTAAAAATTCTCTTTTACTTGTTCATATACTAACTCTTAAAATTTATGTTTAGTAGAGCATCCTTTGAATTCTTTTTTTGATTATTGCAGGTTAGAAATCATTCCTCTTCTGCCAGGTTAAAAGAGAAAAGCACATATTGGCAGATGAACTTGCATTGTCTCCTTTCTCTGCTATACTCTTATGCAGTCTTTTTCTTTCAGCCTCACTGGCCATTTTACTCATCTTTGAACATGCCAAGCATGATCCTACTTAATGGCCTTTGTGTTTATTGCCCCTTCTGACTAGAATACTCCTTTTACAGATCGAATGTTTATGTTCTCCCCAAATTCATGTCAACACCTTATCCCTCAATGTGATGATATTAGGAGGTGAGGTCTTTTGAGAAGTAATTAGGATGAGATGAGGAACTCTCATGAATGGGATTAGTGCCCATATAAGAGTACAAAGAGCGCTCTCTGCTCTCCATCTGTGGAGATAGAACAAAAAGACAAGAATCAGGTTCTCACCAAATACTGAATCCTGAAGCTGTTCTCTTATTTTTCTTCTAAGAGTTTTATAGTTTCAGCTCCCACATTTAAGTCTTTGATTCTTTTTGAGTTAATTTTTGTGTATGATATAAGGTAAGGGCCCAACTTCATTCTTTTGCTCCTGGATGTCCAGTTTTCCTGGCACCATTTGTTAAAAAGACTGCTTTCCCCCATTAAATGGTCTTGGTACACTTATTGAATATCATAGACCATGTATACAAAAGTTTATTTTGGAACTCTCTGTTTTGTTTCATTGGCCTATATGTCTGTCTTTATGACAGTACCACACTGACTGCTGCAGCTCTGACGTGAGCTTTGAAATCAGGAGTGTGAATCCTCAGCTTTGTTCCACTTTTTCAATATTGTTTTGGTTATTTGGGATCCTTTGGGTTCCATATGACTTTTAGGATGGATTTTTATATTTCTGTGAAAATGTCATTGGGATTTTGATAGTAATCACATTGACTCTGTTGACCATTGTGGGTAGTATTGATATCTTAACAATATAAAATCTTCCAATTCATTAACACAGAATGTCTTTCTGTTGATTTATGTGTTTTTAATCTCTTTCAGCAGTGTTATGTAGTTTTCAGTGAATAAATCTTTTGCTTTTTTGGTTAAGTTTATTCCTAAGTATTTTACTTATTTTATTGTATTTATTTATTTGATTGTAAATGAACTCTTAATTTCATTGTTAGTTTATAAAAAGCAGTAACTTCATATATTTTTTAATATATGACATCACTGTATTACTTTATTTTCTGTCAGTATTTTAGTAGCAGTCAAGTGATTTGAAGTGAACTCAGTGGAAACTAAAAATCGGAATAAATGATAATTTCTGAATTGAATCCAGGTATTAAAATTTTATTTAATCTTTGTTAATTAAATTAAGGCTTAAATCTATCAGCTGTACCAATTTGAAAGTATAGACCTGGAAGAATATCAGCATATCCAAATAACCTTTGAAATAATTCAGTTTGAGCCCTTGATTACATTAAAATAAGGTTCTGAAAATGATATTTCTGGTGTATAATGGAGAGCTTGTAGCTCTTATTGTATCTTATTGATGCTTCTCAGAAGTTACTGGAAATTAATAGTATTGAATGTTGTTTACATTTTGAGAGTGGGGTATGCAGTTGAGTACAGATTATAGATGATATAGCTTTACTCTTTTTAATTTACAGGCCACAGAAACGCTATTTAGAATGGGTGTAGCAAGAGGAACCATCACAACATGGAGAAACGGAGAAGTAAGATGAGAATTTTGGTATAATTGCTAGTTCTTTATTTGTAGTTGGCTGTTTTTAAGACATAAAATGTGAATTCTGTGATGATTTATATAAAAAATTGAGAAATAACCTGATGTTGAGTAAATCTGACCAACAAATCTATTTCATTTGAATCATTGGAAGCAGATCTTGGGTTGAAAATAAATTGTGAGCTTTTTAATTTTTGGTTACTAGGTGTTTGTACTTTTCTTAAAAGAAAATGGCATTAAAAAAACCTTCTAATATATATTTTTTAATGAAAATAATCCATACTTTTCCCTTTCTTCCTATTTTTATATTCTGCAGATCTGATACTTCTTAGGATAAAAAAATTTTAAATGTTGACATTTATCACAAAGAGAAAAAGGAGAGGGAGGGAAGGAGGGAGAGAGAGAAATGAAATTCAGTCTGTTCTTTCTTGTATTTGAGGTTCATTGAAGACACGCATTCTAAGTTTTGATTTTTCTAAATGCTCCTGCCTGTTCTTAAAAAAAATTTATCACCTGAAATAAATTTCCATTCTAAAATTATTTCCAGCCTAATTACTACTCTATTTTTTTCTTTACTCACTTCCTCACCAAGAGATACTTAGGTTGGGATTGAATATAATGTCACATTGCCATATTCCTTTTTCTATTCTACTAGCAATTACTTAAGGGTAAAATATAGTGCATCTAATTCTGGAATTAAGTTCTGTGTTATTTCATGTAATATTTATAATTCAGTAACCTAAATATTTAGTAGTAGACATGAGTGAGTAGCTAAGGAGTTAGCCGAAATTCTATTGCAATATGATTATAAAATTTATTGGCCGATTTATCTGCTTGTCAGGTGAAAATGCACAGTCATTTGGAAATCTTATACCCTTAAATGTTTAACTGTATATTGACAAATCATTTTGATGTTAATTTGTAAAATATATTTTGTCTATGAAAATGACTTAATTGATCCTTTGTAGTCTCAACAAACTTGCCGTTTTTGAGAAAAGAAAACATTCCAGTTAATAAAGTCAGACGTACTTATCTGCCTAGAATGTGTAAAAATGAATTTCAGATTTTCGTAATTACGGTGTATATTCTCATGCGGCAATGAACTTTTGAACTTTATCTCTGTTTTAAGAAGGCTGGGGAAATGTATGCAAGACAGGTTTATAAGTAATCTTCTGAGAATATCAACAGATATTAGATATGTACATATTTTACTTAATGGAGAGGAAGTAATTAAAGCAGTTGGGTTTTGATTCATTTCTTCCCCAGTTACTAGAGATTGCTTTAGTCACTAACCTGGTTTAACAGGTATTAATGTTGGATAAAGTTTTTAGGCACTCTCTGACCTCAGTTTCTAAAATAAGGTTAAAACTGCAAAATGCACACTTTTTTTCCCTTACAGTTTAAGATCTCTGAAAATGAAATGTATCTTCTAATCAATGACACCTCATAGTCACCATTTACTCTTCTCACATTTTAACACCTCTAAAATTATGAATTTCTTATAAGTCTATGATATTTTATAGTTGATAAAATATGACAATATTTTGTAGTTTAAAAAATACAAACTTATTTTTTTAAGTATTCATAGCTAGGATAGGCCACAAAATTAGTTTTAGTTTAATTATTTGACTTTGGGTAGTAGAGAATTAAGGTAAAACAAAACAAAGATTATGGAATACGTATATATACAAGTGGCGTAGATTTTAGGAGATGGTGGGCTAAGTGCTATGCAAATACATTACATAATACATTGTTCCTGCCTTTAAAGGAGCTTATTCTCTGATGGAGGAAACAATGGCATCAATACTTGGGGAAAAATTTTGGGAGACAATAAGACTGCTTAGTTTAAGTTGAGTCTGAAAGGAGTGATAATACAGATTTTAGTTAGAATGTGCTAAATCTCAGTATCAAGGCAATAATAGAGAATTCATTTAGGAGTAGGAGATAAACCAGAAAATTAGCAAGTTAGTGGATTATTTAAAGAGAAGCTGAAATCACTGTGTTTATCATATTGGAGAATTTATGTTACGCTAAGAGAGGAGAGTGGCAAGGAGTTTACTTGTCCTAGGGCATTAAAAAAATTGTTCTAGCCCATTACTGCAAAAATATCTGTTATACAGGATTAATAAGTAACCCCATGACAATGACATCTGCTAGGAAGAATAAAGACTGGTATATCCAAATTACAAAACTATCAGTCTTTGAGTAAATTTGTTAACTGTATGCATGGTGACTCTGAACTTTGCTACCTTCCCTGTGTTCTGATACTAAGCCTACATTTTGTCTAACTATTGGACCTTTCTGCTTGGATATTTCAAGAAATGGTGAGGCTCCTCTCTCGGAAAGTAAGAAGGTATTTTTGAAGGAGTTTGAAATTTACTTTCTAAGTTGTAATGAATCACTAGCAAATTTAAGCAAAGGAGTAACACATCTTTTTTAACTTCATCACAGCTCTGCAGTTTATATCCATCTTAGAGATAAACTGAGGCTCAAGAAGTTTAACATTTTGCCTGTGATCAGCTTCCCAACAAACCATAGGAAATGGGAGTGCTAGAATTTGAACACCAGTTTGACTTCAAAGCATATTCATTCCACTATACAATATAATTCCCTCTCAATGTAATTCACTTACTTAGGCTAGAATTTTCTAATTATTCAATTGTCCTATAGTTTGACAATTAAAAAATAGCTTAGTAGCTAAGACCTCTAACATTATGTGATCAGCAATGATTGCTTATGCATTCTAATCTCACTGTTAACTTTTCATACATTTTAAGAAATAGATGGCTTTAAATGAATAGAAAAAAAAATACTGAGTTTTCACAATTACGTTTTGCCACTGAATGCCTGATCATGGTGATATGTTCTTTGTACACTCCTGTATGGACTAGCTGGATTTTGTATCTTATTAAATTATATAAGCTAGAAAGTAGATTCATTTTTTGGGTAGAATTTTTTATAATGTGTTTCTTTATTTGGGGGAGCTGACTTGTAAAATTATCACTGTCAATAGTTACTGAATGTGCTTAGCACAAAAATTATACTTTTGTAACTTCTTCAGGAAAGGTATGATCCTGTTTTCAGCTTTCTAGATATTTATATATAGGTTGAAACAAGTACTTTATTAAAAGATAAATTACTCTCTTAAATTTATGTGTTTTAATAATTATCTACTATTCTTTTACATAACTTGAGACCCAAGTAAGCCAGAATTGGTGTTTTTTTCATTAGATTATTCTTAATGTTTATAAAAGAGAACACAGTTTGGCAATTTTTTTTACCATAGAAAAGTGGAATTTTAAATGCTAGGTCTTAATTTAATCTTTTATCTTCTGTTTCATCAGCTGACACTATATCCCCAGTTCTGAAAATAATGACAGGAGTCACTGATGAAGAAGCTAAGTGACTTCCAATAGCCAGTGAGTTGATTCATCTGTTTTAGCTGTATTAGTTTTTTAAAAAATTTTATGAATTTCTAAAATATCAGGAATATCTATTTTCATTTTTTAAAAAAGTTTAATTTTTTACATCTGTGTTTTTAGCATTACATTTGGAATTTTGGAAGAGATTCATGAATGGAAGGAGAAATAATCCTAGCTTGCTCATTCTCAAGTTTTATTGAGCACCTTCTTTGTTGACAGTATTGTTTTAGGTGCCTGTGATCCATCAGTGAGCAAAACAGACCAATATCCTTGCCTTTGGGGAGCTTATATACTAGTCCATTAATAAGCTGTCTTCTAATTATGAAGAAAACATGTACAAAGCAACTAGGAAGTAATTACAATTATATAGCTTCAAAAGAAGGTATAAACAGGTATATGGTTTAAAAGTACACATAATTTAAATAATGAAAGAAGAAACAAGTAATTAGAGTAAAGTTACTTGAGAAGATTTCTTAGGAGGTACATCTTAAACTGGGTCTTGAAGAAATTTATGAGCATTATTGAAGGAGAGGAGTTCAAAAGGCAGTACCAGTTAGAAGAAACAATATAAAAAGGGGCATAGTTAGGGAGAGATATCTTGATAGAGAGTCAAAAAGTAAAGGGGAGGGGAGGGTGTGGTGTTGAGGGAAGGAACATTTGTTGAGTGCCTTTTCCAGCCACTTTATAACTACTCAGCTCATTTTATACATCAAAACAACTTTCTATTTTAGATCCCTTTGTCACCATTCTTTCCAAAGGAGAGATATCTGAGGTTTAAGAAAGAGTAGGGTTTTTATTTTTAATCATATTTTCCTGGGAATTTGTTATTGAATGCTTATGATTTTGATTCAGCTTGTGCAGAATCATGAATGATTCTTGATTTTATCTTTTATCTCCCCTACCCCAAGTGGAGTAGCCAGGCTTGTGTGACAGAAAGGGTATTAGTCTGCATGCCAGGAGACCTGGTTTCTCTTCCTGGTTTTACCATCTATGTGATCTTGGATAATTAACTTAATGTCTCACAACTTAAGATTCATACTTTAGAAAAGAGTTGATTAGATGATCTTTAAGGTCCTACAAATTTCACATTTTCTAAGTCGAGGCAGCTTTGTATATACTTATTCATAGTTCTCAGCCTTCACTCCACTTGAGAATTGCCTATGGAACTCTGCAAAACTCTAAATGCCTGGGCTCCAGCCCCAAAGACTTTGTCCATCAGGTCTAGCATAGGACTCCAATATAACATCCACTGATTTTAATGCTTAGTCACTGTTGTAATCTACTGTTTTAGAGTATTTTTCAATTTTATGTCTTTTCTGAACTTAAGGAATGTACAGTTTGAGTAAGGTAAAACAGATAAAGAAATAGCAAAGAAATTTGTAGTGCATTTAAAGATTTTAGTATATAAAGTAGAACACAGCAGCAGGGTTTGTTCCTATTTTGGAAAGATGGATCTGAGATTTGACCCAGTATCTAATTTTGTTTTATGTTACTGCATGGTATTATGTATTCTGCATGTTTTATTAGGATGGAAACCTTTTTCGCCTTCATGGAGCATGCTTCAATTAGTAGTATAGACTATTTTAGTTTTAGTGTGATTGCTGCATTGAAGGTAGGAGCTTTTTGTTATGGATTTCTGTTTTTTTCAGGTTTAGCACTTGCCTAACACATAAGTATCTCAGTTGATGAACAAATAATAGATTTATTTAGGAAGAACTTATATGGTAAATATTACTTTGATTTAATTAACTCTCAGTTTAAGATAAATATAACCATAAATATCTTTATAGATTTATATGTATACATGTAAATACTAGGTCTATATTATTCTGAAATTAAGAAGTTTATGATACAGTGGTACATTTTTTGACATCAGATTTTTTTCATGAATTAAGAAATATTTGAAGAGACTTAAATTTACATGTATTTATTCACAAAGTTAATTGAATATTCAGATGCTAAGATACATTTCCGGCATTGTGGAATTGTTAAGAACTGTTCAGTTTAATATAATTCTTAAGTTAATATTTTCTTCTTTTTGAATGTGAATTCTTTATATAAGGAAATGTAGAAGTAAACTTTCATATGTTTATATTTTTTAAACTGCATCTATTTTTCCTTGAATTTTTTTCTTTTTATACTATTTCTTTTTTAATACCACTTCAGGAAATGTGTAAGTCTTTAATAAGCAAAGTGTTTGTATTTCAAATAGTAAAGTCTCTTGAGGCCTGGTGCACAGTAAATTGCCAATAACTAGTCATTGTAAAATCTAATCAAATCAGTGAGTCTTTATTGAGAGCATCTTAAAGGCAGATTTGATACATGGCTCTAGAATCGGATCTAGTGTCTCTTCCCTAAATATTGAGTGCCAGGGACTATATTAGGTGCTGGGTTTTAACAGCAAAAAAAACTAATATATGTTTGCTCTCAGGGAGCTTTATAGCTTTATGGCTGGATCTGTAATGTGCCACTTAGGACCTTGTTACTCAGTGTTTTCCTCTGTCAACAGGAATAAAAGTGTCCATTTCATGCATTACTTTGTGAGAAATAAATGAGATATTACATATAAAGCAGCTAGCACAATGTCGGGCATATACTAAATAATAACTATTTTTTATTTAGTTAAATATGAAGTATTTTCTCTATTAGGGTGAATATATGGAGATCTCTGGATTGTGGTTATTTATAACAGTATGTGAATTGGGAGTTAGTAATGAAAGACTGACTAGATATTTTGGGTCCCTAGCCATGTTAATACCAGTATTACTGGTGCTTTTGAATGATCATTTCCTTGATCACTTCCTTCCTATGAAACTCAAGGTTTTTAGGTCAGCATATATTGCCAGTGCCCTCTGCTGTCTAGTGCCAGTAGCTCAGTAATATACAGAATATATGTTTAGTTACAGACTCGAAGTGTACTACTCAACCAAATTCCACTGATCATGATTTCATTACTATATGTAGAATTAAACATAGCATGGGGAAGTGCAGTTGTAGAAAAACTGATGTATAAGCAAATAGAATCCTAGTAGAAAAATAGGGCAAAGTCATTACATAGTGAAAACTTAGTTCTACTGACAATTGCAGGTCTTCATTGGGCAAAAGTCCCGCCGACAATGGCGACTAAGGCTCGTCCTAGAAGGGCAGACTAAGGCTCATTTAATCTGTGAAAGAAAATTGGATTATCTCTGCTGTAGTAAGATTTTTCATATATGTATTCATTTTACAGGAAAACAAATATTAAGATACTTTACACATGTCCATTGCCATTGAAATATGTTGTTTGTTAACTTGATTAGCTTCTTTCCATGTCCCCATATCATCTAAGGAAAAAAAAAGGAATTCTGACCTCTCTAGAATGTTCCTGAATAACTTAGTCAATGATTTTTTTCCTACTGGAAATGATTTCCAAATTCTATGCTTATTGATAAGCTATACAAATAATGTATTAGAGGTTAGCCTAGAAAAGTTATGTTTTTTCCTTTCAAGTAGCACGTAGAGTATAGCTTAGAGAAAAAAAAGGCACGTGGGGAAAATGGATAGTATACAGAGAGGAAAAAAGAAATAAGTATGGAAAAGGATCTAGAAAGAAAGGCTGAGGCCCAGGGAATATTTATAACAAGTGAGATATCTATATATAAGGAAGCCCCAAATTTATCTCTAAAAGTAAGAAGAAATGAGTTTTGACTGCAGAACAAAAAGTTTGGGATAACTGAAGCTGCTGGTCATTACTTCAGGGTGATGAAACATTAAAAGAGGCTTCAAAGAGGTTGTGGGATTGCTATCTTGCTCGTTTTTACAAAGTTGTTATTTCTTAATAGCCATCAATTTGATGGTTTAGATGTTAAAGTGCCAGAGGCAGAAGGCTGGTCTAAGTAACGTCTTGATTTTTTTTCAGTTTTTCAATTCCATGAATCAAAACAACATGTTGTATTTTGGCAGGTGCTTAGAAAATTTAGAATTCATGCCAGAATTGCCTCATTAAACATTGATTGACCTTCAGAACTTATATTTTATTCTTGTAGGAATATTTTATTTTTGTCACTAAATCTGCTTTAAATGGCTCATCGTGCTAAATGCTGTGGCATTATTTCATACTCTTGATGAATAGTTTATTTGGAAAATTCTGGTGCAGATATAGTAGGCCAAGGGCCAAATTGAGGTTTTAAAAATATCAGATCACTATGTTTAAGCTTGGTGTGCTTGTCTGTACCAACTCTGTATGTGCCTTTTTATACTGAGATGATTATCTTTTATGCCTTTATTTTCTTCATAATAGTAACTCTGTTTTTGATTTAAATACAAAAATAAATGTGCCATAATTTTGTCCTTAAACAAAACAAACAATATCTGGACAATATCTGGCTAACTGTGGAACACTTAGGTTTTATTTTTCAAAGATTGGAAGGGTTCTTAAGATAACATCAGTTTGTCTTGATCCTAATAGGAAGAGCTTTAGGCCAGAAAACAATTATTTCCATATGGGTAAGACCAGTCCCAACTACCTCCCCTCCACCAGCCACAAACTGAACTTAACCTTGCCTACCATGGTTATATAGCTAAATGTGGTTGAATGCATTAGAAAATACAGGTTCTGTTTTAAAAATAAAGTCTTTTGATGTACAGAAACTGTTTCTTTGTACAGAGCCTACCAAAAGAATTTTGTGCTTGATGTTGGGGTGAGTTTTGCAGCAATTAATTTAAACTTTTGAATTTCAAAAGAAATTAAAGTTTATACACATATATCCAAATATAATTTTACCATTTAGTTTGTATGGTCATTTTTCCTTTCTTTGTTGACACTTGGGTGTGCTCTCAATAGGTGACTTAGCTGTGTACAGCGAGTATTATTTGTGGTGGTTCAGTAGGAATATGGCAGATCAGAAAAGAGAAGATTTATTATTAAATGATGTGGTTGGATCTGATGATGAGCCTTGATCCTAAAGTTATCACCATGAATCACCTTATTAGCATAACTGATACTCCTATTGCTTAGGAAGCTCTAAGGACTTTTGTAGCTATACCAGGAACTGGCAACAAAAACCAGATATATTCTTTATTATAGCACAATTGATAGATTTGATTTCTCTGAAAATTTCTTATACATGGAATTATACAATATGCATTTTTTATGTCTGACTTCTTTTACTTAGCATGTTTTTGAAGTTCATCCCTATCAGTTTTTCCTTTTCATGACTGAATAGTATTCCATTATATGGATAACATTTTGTATATCTGTTAACCAGCTAATGAACATTTGGACTGTTTACAGTTTTTGGCTAATAATAATATTTCTCTGAGCATTTGCATACAAGTCTTTGTGTTGACATGTGTTTTAATGTCTTTTGGGTTGAAACCTATGAGTGGAATTGCTAGGTCACATGAGTAACTTTTTAAGAAAAAGTGGCTGTGTCATTTTACATTCCCTGCGACAAAGGACAAGCAGACCAGCTTGCCAGCATCTTTGCCAGTATTTGGTATTATCTATCTTTTTGATATAGCTGTTCTAGAAATATGTAGTGGTATCTCATTGTGGTTATAATTTGCATTTCTTTAATTTATTTAATTACTATTGATGATATGCTTATTTTTCTTGTATATATTTTACCCATTTCTTGTTAGGCTTGTTTCTCATTATTAAGTTGCCGAAGGTGACTTTTTAAAAATTCTGGATACAAATCTCCTATTAAATATAAATATATGGCTTGATTTTTTTAATTCCCAGTCTGTGACCTATTTTGAAAATAGTGCTTTTTGGAAAGAAAAAGTTCTGAATTTTGATGGCATTCAGTTCATTAATTGTTTTATTTTTGTTTTTGACGTCATATCCAAGGAATTGTTTGCTAGCCAAGGGTCACAAAGGTATTCTTCTATGTTTTCTTCTAGAAGTTTTATAATTTTTAGTTTTTTTTTTCTTTTATCAAATGTACATCACCATGGTTCAACAGTTCCCCTCCGCCTTGGTAACCACTATTCACTTCTTAGTGTCTATGAGTCTAATGCTATTTTGTTCCTTCTGTTTTGCTTTGTTTTTATATTCCACAAATAAGTGAAGTCAAATGATATTTGTCTTTTTCTGCCTGGCTTATTTCATTGAGCATAATACCCTCTAGGTCCATCCATATTGCTCCAAATGGCAGGATTTCTTTTCTTTTTATGGCTGAATAATATTCCATTGTGTATATGTACCACATCTTCTTTATCCATTCATCTATTGATGGACACTTAGGTTGCTTCCATATCTTGGCTTTTGCAAACAGTGTGGGGATAAACATAGGGGTGCATATCTTTTTGAATCAGGGATTTTGTTTTCTTCAGGTAGAGTCCTAGGAGTGGATATAATTTTTAGTTTTGCACTTAGATCTGTGATCCACTTTGGGTTGACTTTTGCATATGATATAACACAAAGTCTCATTTATTCATTGTGCACTGGATATCTAATTGTCCCAGCAGCATTTGCTAAAAAAAACTCTCCTTTGCCTATTGAATTACCCTGACAACTTTGTCAAAAATCAGTTGATCATAAATATTAGGGTTTATTTCTGGAGGTTTTGTGATTCGATTTCTGTTAAGATCGAAGAAGAATGGTCTTTCTAGCTTTCCCATTGATTATAACTAAAACCCCTGAACAGAATGTATCTGAGATCTCCAGAGAGTAAATAATAACAGGAGGTTTGGGAAAGGTCAAAACTGGGAATGTGACTGATAACAGTGAGTGTCATATACCCTCTTATCATCCTTTATCTCCTGGTTTGGACTCTAGGAAATCCCCTATTCTTGATCTGCACTATGTATCCAGGCAGAAAAATCTCTAAGAGACCCTCTGTTCCTCTGCTTATGATCAGAAAACTCTAAGAGAGGACCCCTACGTGAAGGAGACAATGCAGAAAATCACCGTTTCCTTTCTTTTCTATTTTGGCTTTATTCTTCTGGTGGGTTGCAGGCAGGCCCCAGCCATGAGGCTCTTCTCCAGTAACAGGGGCAACAGCAGCTATGTAGCCATTTAAAACTTTGACCAGAGAAACTGGACAAAGGGGCTCCTGTAGTCCAAAAAGAGTATAGAGAATATCTGTTATTTTTTTGCTCTGTTTTCTTTCTTGCCCCTTTACCTGTGAGGCAAATGTAGTTGCAGGAAATGTGTGATGGTATGGATAGGCAAAAATCCCAATGTAGGCAAAGGATCAAGAAAAGGGCTCTGAGAGACAGCATGGGAAAATCACAGAGAGGTAGGAAGTAGAGAAAAAGATGACATAAATCTGTGTTTGAACTTTGAACCAACCCCTGAGCTCAGCATATGTGGAACTTAGTTGAGGAAGCATAATGAAGGCTTGGAGAACTGAACTATAGCACAGACTACTGTCTGTAGGTGGCACATATGGGATAGATTGAGTAGCACTGAAGGACTTGGGAAACTGAAAATGATATTAAAAGTGCAGCCCACAGAAGTGGGTAGGGCATTGTGGCTGGAACCTAACAGGGTTGATTGCATACAACAACAATAACAACAAAAACATCCACAAAAACAACAAGAAATCAATTCCTCAGAGGGCAAGATGTATACCATGACCAAGAGTGTCATAGTGCAAGTCTCTGGAAAACAGTCCAAAGTATTTGACATATGAAGAAATGAGGAAATCATAATCAATTGTGGGGAAAACAATAATCAATAGATGCCCACCCTGAGAGGACACTGATGTTGGAATTATATTAAAAAGTTCTCAGAGCAGCTATTATAACCCTGCAAAAACTTTTGAAATGAATGGAAAGATTGAAGCCTCAGCAAAAAAAAAGAAACCAATTTGGAATTTTAGGACAGAAAATTAAAATAACTCAAATACTAATATTGAACATTAAAATAACTAAAAATTTACTCCATTAGTTCAATAGCAGAGTAGAGAAAACAGGGGAAAGAAAAGTGAAGTTGTAAAAAGCTCAATAGTAATTGTATAATCTGAACAATAAATGTTAAAAGACTGAAAAAAAAATGCACAGAGCTTAAGGACCTGAAGGACAATGACAAATATATAACATTTGTGTCTTGAGAGTCCTAGAAAAGAAGACAAAGATTTGTGCAGAAAAAACATCTGAAGAAATAATGGCTACAGACTTTAAAATTTGGTGAAAGACACACATTTATATATTTATAAAGCTCAGTGAATGCCTACAAGGCTAAATATTGTATGATTCTATTTATATGACATTTTGCAAAAGCCAGAACTTCAGGGAGGGGAGAACAGGTCAGTGGTTGTCAGTGATTGGAGGTGGACGAGAGGTTGATTACGGAAGGACAATTGAGGGAGTATTTTTGGTGATGAACTATTCTGTATCATGATACTGGTGGTGGGTGCACAGCTCTATGCATTTTTCAAAATCCATAGAGCTGTGCACTGCAAATAAGTTTTTTTTGTATGTAAATTAAAAGGAAAAGTAATGGTTGAGACAGTAAAGTGTATTGAGAAATAATACATTCAGAACTCTGTTTCTTTTCTTCTGGACTGATAAAGATTAAAGAGCATAATTAAGGAGGCTAGTTCTACAGTTTCTTTCTTTCCTTTGTCTTCTTTCAGTATTTTTTCTTTATCTTTGATTTTCTATAGTTAAAAAATGATATGACTAGGCATACTTTTTTGGCATTTATCTGGCTTGCTGAATCTATTGTTTGGTGTCTGACATTAACTTGGGGAAATTCTGTCATTGTCTCAAATGTTTCCCCTGTTCCTTTCTTTCTTCTCTTAGTATTCCCCTTACACACGTTACACCTTTTGTAGTAGTCCACAGTCCTTGGATTTTCTGTTCTGTTTTTTCTAGTCTTTGTTCTCTTTGCTTTCCAGTTTTGGAGGTTTTTATCAATATATCCTTAAGCTCAGAGATTCTTTCCTTAGCTGTGTCCAGATAAGCCTATAAGTAGCATTGTTTTATTTCTGTTAATAAACCTATAAATAGCATTTTTTATTTCTGTTACTTTTAAAAAAATCTCCAGTATTGTTTTTGGTTCTTAGGATTTCCATCTCTCTGCTTACATTGCCCATCTGTTTTTGCATGCTGTCTACTTTGTCCACTAGAGTGCTTAGCATATTAGAGTTGTTTTAAATTCATGCCCTGATAATTCCAACATCCATGTCATGTCTGGTTCTGATGCTTGCTTTGTCTCTTCAAACTGTTTTCACCTTTTAGCATATTTTGTAATTTTTTCTTGATAGCTGGACATGATGTACTGGGTAAAAGGAACTGCCATAAATAGGACTTCAGGAATGTGGTGGTGAGGTATGGGGGCAGGAGAAGCATTCTGTAATCCTATGATTTTGTTTGTCTTTCTGTGAACCTATGCCTCTGAACTGTGAGCTTCACTGGTGTTTCTCAGTTTGTTCAACCCCTTTAGGTGAGACAGGATGGCTAAAGTGGGCTGGAGCTGCATACCTCCTCTCCCCCAAGTCAGTTAGGCTCTGATAATACAGCAGCAGATTAGGCTCTGATTAACGGGTTTCCCCTGAGCACAGGCTTTGTTAAGAACAGAATGCTCTGGCTTATTTCAAAATGGTTCATTTTTCCCTTCCCTTCCTTGTAAGGGGATTTTCTTCTGATGTTTTCTGTGAGAACCTAGTCAAGCCTTTGGAGGTTAAACTCACAAAAAGTGTGAGGGTCCCCCTATGACTGGGTGCCCTTGGGGTTTTTAACTCTCAGACTTGTCCATGGTGAGCCTCCAGCAACTCAATTACATTTCAGGTTTTCTGTTTCCAGCACTGGTGCCCACAGTTTTCACTTGTCACTGTTTGCCAGGCTTTCCCCCCAGTCTTGGGGGCAGTAGTTTGTCCCAGGTCCTCAGTTCTCTTGTGGATCCTAGTATTGTTGGGTTTTCAGTTTGCTCAGCTTTTTACTTGTTAGGATGGAGTGGCAACTTCTAAGTTCCTTAGGTGTAAACCGAACACTAGGAGTCCCCCAGATTCTTCTAGGAGAATTGAATCCTTGAATTCAGTATTCCTATATGCTGTTGAAGTATTGAATTCCTTTTGAATGAGGGTGATAATTTTTTTTTAAGGAAAGGATTGGCAACTTGGAATGTATTTGAAATGGGAGTAATAAGCCTTAATAAAGCCCAAGCAAAAGTTGAAAAGCATTTGCCAAAACTAGAAATTCAGAACAGAATTTAGAATATGTAATGATATTTAACCATACTAAAATGACATCTTTGTTTATTGTCTTTCCATGCAGACTTTGTAAGTTTACATGCCAAAATGAAATGTATATATGTTTTGTGTTTCCTGTTAACAGTAGGTATATACAGTGTACATTTTATGACCCGCATGCTATTTCTCTTTTTTTAACTCTATTTAAATTAGGAGGAGAAATATAAACCAAGGTCCTTTCTTGTATGTGTGTTTGTTTAAGTTACAGTTTCTTATTCATTGTTCAGACTTGTGATGTTGAGTAGAGGATTGTGCTTGATGCAACTGAAAACAAGGTGGGATAGTTGGAGAACTACAGACTCAAATAAGAATTTCCAGTTGGTGACCTTTTTGCTCCAGATCTTACAGCTCTGACAGCTATCTTAAAGTGTTGTTTATCTTGTGTTTTAAAAATATTGATTCCTCTGTCTTAAGAGCTGTCTTCAGATTTTGTTTACCTGGGTTTTGTCAAGGCTATTTTGGCAGTTATAGTAAGTTTTTTTAAAATCATTGCATTATGTTTTCACCTAAATGTTAAATATAGAAGAAAACCCTTGAAAAGAAAGTCAACTTATATACTAGGTATACAGCCTTTTCTTAAACATGGCTTAGTACTGAGACACTAATATAAATTAACATCAACTTTGCCAAACATAGTAAGAACAGTTACTCCCAAATAATTACAGTAAAACCCTCTGGAGGGGTTTTCCTTTTCCTGTGCTACATGGGCTGTGCAACAGTATGGGGAGGCAGAACCCCAAACTTTGCAGTCTATGGCTACCTCTTCTGTCACCACTACTGCCAAAGAAAAAAGGAATCGGTATTTGCTTACCTCACAGAATGCTAGAGAGCAGATGGTAGCCAGCTCTACCATTCCAAAAAATAATGAGATTCAAAAGCAAATAACTATTTGTTGAAGACAGTGTGCCCTTGCCTATTTCTTCCATTTTCCATATTCAAATCCCACTCATTCCTCAAGTGAGACCCATTGCAATTGTTACCTACTCTGTGAAGTGTGCTTTGATTTCCCCAGCTGGAAGTCATTTTTCCTTTCTCTGAAATATCACAGCACAGTATTTGTACTCTGTAAAAAGCCTTTAGTATTTCCTGCATTTCCATTTGTTATTTAGTTATTTGCCTTTTGTTTCCTGCTAGATTTTAAGCTCTTCAAGGATGGTTTTTGTGACTGATTTTCCTTTGCATTCTGGATAGCACTTGGTACATAATCCCAAATTATATTAATGGAAGACAAACTGATAATAAATTAAGAGGAGAAAACCAAAAATGAAAGTCCTCTCATATGTATGTTTAAGTTACAGTTACTTGTTCACTGCTTAGGCTTGTGATATTGGGTGGAAGGTTATTCAGTATGGCCTGTAGTAATTGCATATACCTTTTACAATAGAGTGACTAAAATAGTAGCACCTTTTATCAGGGTGCTGTGAATTGTAGGGTGTGAAAAATATGTGTCTTTGGGTAGGTGTTTAAATCTCCTTATATCTCCAATACCTAGGGTTATGCAAATATAATTTCTTCCTCTATTTTGTGGTGGTTGATTATTAAAACAGTTGATTTTAGTGTTAATGTGATAGGAATGTCTGAAGATAACTGCATTACTTACTACTTATTTTTTTACTTAATGAAGATCAGATTTGCTTTAGGAAATATTTTATCTTCAGAAACTTAGAAAATTTAGAAAAACTTTTCTAGACGGAGGGGAAAGTAATGAGAAGACATGGCCTGTGCTTTCATAGATCTCACTTTTTAAAGTATAGTTTCACATGAAACTAAGTTATATATCTTTCAATTTTTCTCTTGATATTTAGAGTCAAATGTTTTAAATGTGATTTTTTTTGTTAGTTTGCTTTTATAAAAAATGTAAATAAAATAATATTTGTTCTCACTCTGGTATTCGATGGAAATTTTCTCTTTCACATGCATATGACCTAGTAGGGTGTAATTACTTCTACCCTAATAGAACCTAGTTCCAAAGAATTGAGGTTAAGGAGGGCAAAGAAAGAAAGCTGTTGCTTGAAGCTAAAAGTTCTATTGTATCTGAATTGTAGCTGTCTAAATGACTGATATTTCTTTGCAAATGGTATAGTTGAGTAATTATTTTAAAATTTTGTCTACTCCCTCTATAGTCTATAGTAAAGTTAAAGGCAAAATTTAGCTCTTAATGTTTTCATTCCAGAGCACTTTTTTTAAAGGACATTACAGTTAAATCATTTGATAAAAGCAAACTTTTCTGCAGATGGATTTCTTAGGTTAATTGAAATGTAGGCACTGACACTGGAACTTGCAAATCACGTATTTTCTGTATGCTGTTTCTGTACAGCACTTCTGTCTGAAAAATCCCAACAGAGTTTGATTAATTTTGATCTTTTTTTTTAAGGGCATGTTTAGTGAATGTTCTCTAAATAGAAAAATTTTGTAATATATCTTTCAAGTATTTTAGAATCTTTGAAATTCAAAAACACTGTGTCACAGTTATTTCATTTGCTCTTTTGGAAAATAAAGAGAAATGGAAACTTTTTCTCTATATATTTATTGTGAATTATCTGTGATCCAAGAAACTCATCAGAAAAATTAAAGAACAGTTACATGAATATCATATATACATTGCATAAGGGCAGTTTAATTTTAGATGACCTTTCTACTTGGTATTACCTCCATAATTGGGTTATTTATTTTTTAATTCAAAGTTTTCAATCTTTAATATGCCTTTAAATGTTGCTTTTTGAAAAATGCATAGTGAGGCATTAATCTGTAATTTTGCCTGATAGAGTGACTTTTAGATAAGAATTTCATAGGAAGAAGTATCTGAGTACTTTAGATCTTTAAAAACAATAGCAATACAGAATGACTTTTAGAAAATTACTGTTTAGTCCATACAGTAAATGAGAGAGCTTCTAATGGCAAATATGTTTCAGAATCTATAGACATGACAAGTTGTGTTGTGTTTAAGTATATATAGCAGCTTGAAATGCTCCCCTCTTTTTTTCCTTAAATATTCTTGTGTTATGTGTTTTCCATATAGTGAAGTTACCATCTTCATTCTATATACATTGCTTTCTTTATTGAATACCTGTAGCATCTAATCTAATGGCTGGAATGTAGTATATGTCAGTAAAAGGTTGATGTTGTTAAATACTCTTTTGGGTAAACACTGATTTATATCATTTAAAAATACCCAGTATAGAAGTATTAATACACATTGATTTACGTCTCTTTATGAAAACCCAGTAGGCAAACAGCCTTTTTGCTAAATGAAAAATTTAGCATACCATTTATTATATTACAAAAGGATGTTTCTGATAAAAATTTCTTTTTGTTATGGAAAATTTCAAACTCACACAAAAAACAGCCATCTTCCAGCTTTAATAAGTATGCACTGATTGCCAATGTCTTTTACCCATATCTACACCCACTTTCCTATTAGCTCCTCTCAATCAAATTTCAGCCATCGTTCTGTAAATATTTTAGTATGTATCACTAAAAGACAAGGACTCCCTTTTAAAAATATAAATACAATGTCATTTCTCACTTAAACATTTTTCCTAATTCACCTAATATATTTAATCAGTGTCCATATTTCCCCACTCATCTCTTTCTCTTATTTGCTAAAGTGAGAATGCAAATAACATTCCAATTGGTTAATAAATCTTATATTTGTTTTATTGATTGGTTTCTTTTCCAATCCATCTCTGGTTTCTTAGAAACCAGCTCCAAAAATGAGTAATGAGGTTTTCAAAATTATTATTATAAATTTATAGGTTTAAGCATATTTTATTGTTTAAATTTATTGCAGTTATCGTTCTGGATGGTCAGATTGTCCCTTCTTTGGCCAGTGAAAGCCTCTACAAATCGGTGCCTGAATCCTTTTGATCTAACCCTAGTAGTGTTCTGGTGAGGTAGGATGATCTTGTTCATTTGCTGGCCCCAACTAGAATCAGTCATTTCTCTAAGGAGCCATGGCTAATTTACAGAGGATTTTTAACTTGGAAAATATTTCTGTATTTAAAAGCAACCCCTTCCACATGAATTTAAATTTTCATTTGACTTAGATAGCTTTGATTGTATTGGATGCATGAGTGGGTCATTTCTTAACATTTGTCCACTGTTGAAGTTAGTAGTGTGGGATTTAGTTATTCCCCTTAGGAATTTCTGTTACTTACAATTAAATTTATCTTTAAAGATGATTAAATTTTTGTGATGTATGATTTGAATGATTAGCCTTATAATACTCATTTAGCTTCATGCATGTATTTATAAAGTTATCTCCACTTTGTAAGTAGGAAAACATATTTATAAATTTAGGATTTTGTTTTGTTTATGAGACACTGTGAAACACTCAGTAATTTGAGTTCCAATATTTTTCACTCACTGATATGTCACTTTAGGATTTAAAATTGGTGTGGGAGTAAACAGTTGTTTTATAAAACAAGGGAAAATTAAAGATAACCGCCCCCAATATTTAAAGAAAAATAATCTACAAGAAAAAGTGCTTTTTATTGTGTGATTAGTATTATGAATACTTTGTTTTCATGGTTTATAATAAAGTGAGTCTTAGCCAAAATAATAGTTTGACCAAATGCTCAGATGATTAGTTAAGAATATTATATACAGCCTATTGGATTTTCAAACTTTTTCTCACTTTGAAAATTTAAATGTTTAGAAATATCAGTGCTTGGTTTGTGTCTCAAAGGGAGATATGTCAAACCAAGTAAGAGTTCATGAATAGAAGTCTTAGAATTTATTTCCCACAGAGGTTTAGCTTGAATTTAGATGTCAGAGGTTACATAGAAATACTTCACAGGAAGTCTCTGAGGTAAAGATAGTAAGTTAGCAGGGCCAGGCAGGGAAGGCATGTGTACCAAGTTGACTAAGTGGAGTACCTGAGGTCAGATTCTGATTAATGTGTTCACATGAAGTGAAAACAGGAACGGAGAAATAGTTACTGACTGTCATAAAGTATTGTGGTTGGGCTGGAACTGCCAAACCTAAGAGATCCTGTTGAACTCAATGTAACCCTCCCGTGGGCTTTGGGGATCTTTCAGATCTTGACCTTAACTGCCTTGGACCTTCAAACCACTCTCTCTTTGAGCCCAATTGGAGTGTGGGCTGGTGTAGGGATTGCAGTAAGATGACCCGAAATGTGCTGTGTACTTGTGTGTCTGTGAGCACTTGTATGCGCATCTTGTAGTATTTGATTGGCTTTACGCTTATCATACTTTGACTACTGAAAATCTCTTTATGGTAGTTGACAAATTTAGATTTCAAAAATTGGAGAATTTTTCAGCCAAAGTGTAACTGTTAAGAAAATGTGTAGTTACCGTGCTGCTTCAACAATTTCTTATTGTTTGTGGTAAAATAAACAAAGTCAGGTTCCTTTACATTTCATTCATCTAGCACAAAATGTTGCTTATGCCTGGCTAGCAGGTGTTTATTTGCCAATCTTCCAAAGTTAAACCTTCTTGGACTCTATTATACTTTGAGACTCAGTTCATTGCTTTATCTGACTTTGTTTAGAAAGAGTGCTTTGTGTTTATGCTACAGGATATTTTGATAAATAAGGTTAGTTATTCAGAATTCCCAGCTACCAGTTCAGAGTTGAACAATGACAGAGAGCATCATCACAGACTCCTCTTTGTTTTGATGGTGAAGTTTAGTGGACAACACATGGTATTCAGATGCCTATTTCTTTAGAATGTTGTAGAAGGGGGAGGGAGCCAGTGCAGTTTGCACAGTCATTTTTTTGTTCATTCTGCACCCCCAATCTCATGCAGTGGCTTTTATAGAAAAAAAGAGTTTAAGTCATGGACTTCCTCTAGATTAATTGAATTGAACTAATTTGAAGTCAAATCTAAAAAAGTAAGTTTCAGCCTGGCATTTTGTGTTTTGTTTGTTTTTTAATCACTTTCCACTTCTCCTTATCCCATCTTTTGATGTTTCCCCTCGCTTTTTAAAAAAGCATGTTAATAAGTAAGAAGTGTGTAGAAATACATAAAGTGTAAATGAATGCCCCGCCTTTTTTTTCTCTGTTTCATTTTCACCCTCTGGGTTAACCACTGTTAGCAGTTTGATGTTGTATCTTTCTTGACTGTTTTGTGTTCATCCACATACTTAAGCATATATCTGTATAAGTATAGAAAACCTATATATTATGTACTTACTTTAATAGTAAAAAATGGGATCATGCACATTTTGTATATCACCTTTTTCACATAAAAGTAGGTCATGAAGATTCTACTAGTTGGTACATATGCCAACCCAATTTATTCTTTATAACTGTTGTATAATTATTGTGTTGTACAGCTACACCATCATTTATTTACTTATTCTCTTATGGTTGAACATTTGGAGTGCTTTCAGTATTTTATTTCTTTAATGGTAAAATGATCATCCTTGAGTATCAACTCTTAGGCACTTTTGTTTATTTATTCTTATGTTGGATAGATTTCTGGAGGAAGAATTGCTGGGTCAAAGTGTGTATACATTTAAAATATTGATCAATATGGCTAACTTGCCTCTCCAAAAGTTAGGACTAGTTTATACCCCAGCACACACTGTGAGAATGTATTTTTCCTTACACCTTTGCCAACACTGACACTTCAATCTTTGGCTTTTTTAATAGGTTTTAAAAACTCACTGTTTTTACCCTTTTTAAAAAATTCAAACTGCTTCTTAGGTTTCTTGAATTAGTCCCCTGATTTGTGACATTTTTTGGCAGCTTACAAAAAAAAATACAGGCTATAGCTAGAGATTTCATTGAAAAAAATAAGGAAGGGTAACAATGGTAATGTTTCTTGGCAGTTTAGAAAACTTCTTTCTTCAGTATTTGCTATTACTGTTCAAATGTGAATCAAACTTGTTATGTTCACTCATGCTGGAGCACCCAAACAATATCACTTATGTAAAAATTCACGTTTTTATAATTTATACCAAGATTGACATTTTAGAAGATGAATGATGAAAAGTGATACAGTACGATAGCACATTTTCAAAACTCTTAAGTCGATGAAACATAATAGAGTGTTCTTTTAACTTTTAAAAATTTCTAGACTTGATTTTTTTTTAAAGTAGGCAGTAAACTCTCCAGGGCAAAAGCTCTATCTTCTACTTCTGTTTTTAACTCCACAGACTCTTCCATACTCCTTAGTAAGGACTTGTTGACTTGGGCTGACTTACAGTCGAGTGTTGGACATTGGACATTGAGTTATCCTGTAAATTCATGAAGGGGATGTATTTATTAAAAACATTTCAGAATCTCAAATTTGAAGAAGTTGTCTTACTTAATGGTATTTCTTTTCAAGTACAGTCAGTGCTCACCTGCCTGGGACGATAAATTACTAATTTTGTGAAATACTTTCATGGTCACTTTGAGTCTTGGTTAATTGTAGCCCTTGGCTATTCCCCAGCTTTAAAGTATTTTTCTTTGATACTATTTTCTGTTACCTTCTGCAGTGTGTCTAGGAAATTCAAACTAATCTTAGGAACATCTTGTGAAGACTATATTAGGAATATATATTTGCATAAGCCACCACAACATAAGATAAATTCTAATGCAAATGCAAACTCTGTATTTAAAATTATACACATATATTTCATATGCTTTTTAATTTTTTATATAAATTTACTTAACTTTTTAATACATATTTCCTCCTAAGTATTCCATTACATGCTAGTCACTTTTCCTTGATTTTATGCTGTTTTTAAATTTTTTTCTGTATATTATCTTGTTATCTTCCTAAGTTCCCAGCGGGCATAGATTATCTTTGTCATTCTTTGAATTATATAAAAATTTCTAAATGCACTATATTCTTTCCATGATTGTGTTAAGTAGATTTTTTTTTTTAAGTCTTATTATTGGATGGTGTCATGCTCCTTAAAGGCTTAACCAATCCCATGCGTAGGATTATTACCTATAATACGCCAACTGTTGTTCGTGATCTTCCTCACACTTCCCTTCTAGGAATCCCAGGCATTCTCAGCTGCATAGTAATCATTATAAACATGTTAAGAGTTTGTATAGTGTTGAGGATGGCAGAAAGACCATCTCAATGGGCAGCAGCATCCCTCTGGTAATGTTTGTTTGACAAAAACATTTATAGGACTGGGAAGTATGCATTTGGAAACTGCTATTAAAATAGGATTCAGAAAATCATTTTGAAGGGCTAAAGACAGAGCAGCAGATCCAGATTATCTTTTTAATTTGGTCATGCAGAGCAAGGTGCTATTTTAACATTTTTGAATCTACTGATTCCTAAGTGAGCTGTCTTAACAAAAATCTCACTTCGTTTCATAACTTTGTCAGATAAGCCCCAAATTGATCTACCCCTTAAATTCTTTCTTGTTTACAGATATCCTCCAGACTTCAAAGCTCTTACTCTGATAAACATAATCACCATCTTTGTGAAGTTCTGTCATTGCCTAATTCCAGTTTATTTTTGACTGCTGTCTTTGAGGATTGTTACAGATAATGCCCTGGAAAATAGAAAACCATCTGGTTTAAAGTGAGTTAGTGGTAGTAATTGTATTGAGATAGTGGAGTGGGGAGGGGTGGTGTAGGAATGATGTATATTTTTAATATGAATCAGGCAAACTTTTTCTTAGTTTTTCTTTTTTGTTTCTTTTTGGGTGATATTTAGTAACTCGAAAACTTGAAACTGACTCCTGAACATTCACATCCTCGTACTTAGAAATCTTTTGGAATTTCAAAGATTTACAAAAAATCTATCTTAACATGTGCCGGAGTGAGTGTCCAAGGGAAAGCAAGGAGGAAGTCACAATGTTATGTCCTGATTTCATAAGTCACACGCCATCACTTCAGCCACATTCTACTCATTAGATGGAAGGTCACTAAGTACAGCCAACACTTAAGAGGAGGGAAATGAGGTCTACCTTTTGAAGGGAGGAGTGTAAAGAATTTGCTCAATGTATTTTAATACCACTAAAGTCACAAAATGTGATCTTTAAAATTTTGCTCTAAGAGTCTTATTTGGGGTGTTTGCCATGATATTAGTAAAAGTACTGTGGTTTGTTTTTATGAAGTTTTTAAGTTTTGCTATCACTTTACGGAAATAACTTGGAAGTTTTCCTTATGTTTTATTGTTTGGAATACTTTCAAATGTAAATGGGTATTCACAGTTTTTAAAAGTATGCTAGAATTCTCCTGAGAAACCATCTTGACCTGGGGGGTGTTTGGTGGTCTTTTTTCTTGGGAGCTGTATAACTACTTTTTCTAATTCTTTCATAATGTTTGATTTATATAGACTTATGTCTCTACTAAAGCCATTTCTGGTAACAATTTCAGTAGTTTTTAAGGTAAAATTTGAAAGCAAATTTATATTCCGAAGACCATATCTTTTGTTTTTGTACTATAAACCAATGAGAATAAAAAAGAAGTTACATTCTTATGTGTTTTACATATAGGCAAACATCAGAAATACATGACTTCTCTAAAGAAAGGTGTGTCTTTCTTATACATATTTGTTTTTTAACCTGTAGCTGAAAGCATTCTAGTTAGGTAAATATGAGTGAATGTAAGAGTTTTCAAAACACCATGTATTTACTTTCTTTGCATTGTGTGTGCTGTTTGAAGATATCAGTCATCATTATTACTTATAAATGAGAGAGATGACCTATATCCCATGTAATTTGATATACTGATTTGAATTTGTTGTTTTTAGATCTATTCTCATCTAAATAATATTGCTTGAGTTTATTTTTCTATAAAATCAGTTTACATATTGGTAAGAACTTGACTTGGTAAGAATGTGTAAATGAGAAATATGATACTGCTTTTAATGTATATTTGGGTTGTCAGGTTTCCATTCTTTGTTTATTCATTCTTTTTTCCTTAAATATTAAAATCCATTGTTCAGTTAGGATTGGGTGTTATATAACAGTGGAAGTAGCTCTTGAGGCACTTGTGTCTAGTAGATTCTGAATTAGAACATTAGTAGTAAGATTTGAGAAATATTTAGGAGGTATCTGAGAATTGTAAAAGACATTTATAAAATCACTTTGTCTACAGTTTTTCTGGAGATAAAGATATGGATCATTAAATAGGCTAGCCTCTGTTAATTTTTATCCATTTTCCTTGTAATTTATACAGTTTTCAGGTTAGTCCACTTTATTTTTCCCATTTATTTTTCTATAAAACTAAATGTTAATGAGACTCCAGATACCAAAATTATTTTAGTTTGATATTAAGAATTGGAAATGAACCCTTTTCTGAGAAGTAGCTATTTATTTATTAATTGCTATAAAGTACCCAGAGAATAACTATTTAGCTTTTAATTTTGTAGTTATGATGTAAAGAGTATCTAAATTTTCTTTTCATTTTATAATAAGAAAAAGAGAATTAAGAACTCAATTTCCTTTCTTTTCGCCCCCCCCTTTAGTGGGTTCCCATTCATGTCTTGACTATTCATAAATGAGGAGAATTATATATTATTCTTGTTTTGAATTTTTCTGGTCATAGGGCCATGCTTGAATATAGTAGACAACCCAGTAAATCTTGATCCAATTTGTGTATATTGAAACACTGCTATGGAAAATGATAAAATATTTTTGTGGTAAGACATAGTCTTGTCATTTTTGTATTTTTTACTTACTGGCAGTGAAGGTTACTGTAGTAATGTAGTAATTATGATATTCATGATAATTCTTTAAAATCTTCATAATATGTCTTTTAAATCGGGTAAATGCATTTAAAAGAATATGTGAATTTTAAGCCTTTTAGTGGTTTTTACTTCCATTTTATTTAATGAAGAAGAAAACTTTTAGCTTCACAAAAAGGCAGCATTTTCTCTGCTCAAGTTAAAAGGAAAATATATTGCTAAATGTAGGTCTTCATTGAGTGAAGTGCTGGGAAAGTTACTGTTTCTTGCATGAATTCTTTTTTTTCAAAGTGTATTTTTTTAATTGAATGATAGTTGCTATACAATATTATATTGCTTTCAGGCATACAACATGGTAATTCACCAGTTACATACATTATTAAATCTTTACCCCAACTACTGCAGTTGACCAACATATTATGATGGAGATTTTTGTGCCCCTTATCCCCCTCATTTACTTCTCCCATCACCCAAGCATCCCCCATGGTAACCACCAGTCACTGCTCAGTGTCTATGAGTCTACTGCTGTTTTGTTCATTTTGTTTTGTTTTAATTTTAGATTCCACATGGAAGTGAAGTCATATGGTATTTGTCTTTCTCTGCCTGGCTTATTTCACTTAGCATAATACCCTCTAAGTCCATCTGTGTTGCAAATGGCAGGATTTCTTTCCTTTTTATGGCTGAATAATATTCCATTTTGTATATGTACTACTTCTTTATCCATTCATCTATTAATGGATATTTTGTTTGCTTCCATATTATGACTATTGTAAATAATGCAGCAATAAACCAGTGTGCATATATCTTTTTGAATCAGGGATTTTGTTCCATTTGGGTAGGTTGCTACAGGTGGAATTACTGGGTTGCATGGTATTTCTATTTTTAGTTTTTTGAGGAACCTCCATACTGCTTTCCACAGTGGTTGGACTAATTGACATTCCCAACAGTGCAGGAGGGTTCCCTTTTCTCCACATCCTCATCAACACTTGTTATTTCTTGTCTTTTGGAGAGTGGCTGTTCTAACTGGTATAAGGTAGTAATGTCATTGTGGCTTTGATTTGCATTTCCCTGATGATTAGTGATGAGGAGCATCTTTTCATGTGCCTGTTGGCCATTTGTATTTCTTCTTTAAAGATATGCCTATTCAGGTCCTCTGCCCAATTTTTAATAGGATTATTTGTTTTTTGGGTGTTGAGGTGTATATGTTCTTTATATATTTTGGATGTTAATCCCCTATTGGATAAGTTGTTTATGAATATATTCTCCCATACTGTAGTTTGCTTTTTTGTTCTGCTGATGGTGTCTTTTGCTGTACGGAAGCTTTTTAGTTTGATGTAGTCTCATTTGTTCACTTTTGATTTTATTTCCCTGCCTGAGGAGATATGTTTGGGAAAAAATTGCTCATACTTATGTTCAAGGGATTTTTGCCTATGTTTTCTTCTAAGAGTTTATGGTTTCATGTCTTACATTCAAGTCTTCAATCCATTTCAAGTTTACTTTTGTGTATGGGGTTAGAGATTGATCCTGTTTCATTCTCTTGCATGTAGCTGTCCAGTAAATGGTTTTACAACAGCATTTTTTGAAGAAACTGTCTTTTCACCATTGTATGTTCATGGCTCCTTTAACATATATATATAATTGACCATATATATGTGGGTTTATTTCTGGGCTCTCTATTCTGTTCCATCGATCTATGGGTCTGTTCTTATGTCAGTACCATAGTATTTTGATTACTGTAGCTTTGTAGTATAGCTTGAAGTCAGGGAATGTGATACCCCCAGCTTTGTTCTTTCTCAGGATTGCTTTGGCTATTCAGGGTCTTTTGTGGTTCCATATTAATTTTAGGATTATTTCCTCTACTTCATTGAATAATGCCATTAGTATTTTGATAGGAATTGCATTGAATGTGTACATTGCTTTAGGCAGGATGTCCATCTTAATTCTTCCTGTTCATGAGCAGGGGATAGATTTCTACTTACTTGTGTCTTCTTTAATTTCTTTCATCAGTATCTTATAGTTTTCAGATTACAGGTCCTTTACCACCTTGGTGTTTATTCGTAGATATTTTATTCTTTCTGATGCAATTGTAAATGGAATTTTTTTCCTGATTTCTCTTTCTGCTAGCTTATTGTTAGTATATAGGAACACACTAGAATCTGTGTTTAAATTTGGTGTCCTGAAATTTTACTGAATCCATTTATTAGTTCTAATAGTTTTTTGGTGGAGTTTTTAGGGTTTTCTATATATAGTAGCATGTCATCTGCAAATAGTGACAGTTTTATTTTTTCCTTACCAATTTATTCCTTTTATATTTTTATCTTGACTGATTGCTATGGCTAGGACCTCCAATACTATGTTGAAAAAAAGTGGTGAGAGTGGACATCCTTGTTTTGTTTCTGATATTAGAGGAAAAGTTTTCACCTTTTCACCATTAAGTATGATGTTAGGTGGGCGTTTGTTGTATATTGACTTTATTATGTTGAGATATTTATCCTCTATACCCATTTTGTTGAGAATTTTTATCATAAATGGATATTGAATTTTTTTCAAATGCTTTTTCGGCATCTATTGAATGATTGTATGGTTTGTATCCTTCCTTTTGTTAATGTGGTGTATCACATTGATTTACGAATATTGAACCATCCTTGCATTCTTGGGATAAATCCCATGGTCTTTATGGATGATCGTTTTGATGAGTTTTTGAATTCAGTTTGCTAATATTTTGTTGAGAGTTTTTGCATCTAAGTTCATCAGCAATATTGGTCCATAATTTTCTTTTTTTGTAGTGTTTGCCTGGCTTTGGTATTAGAGTGATGCTGGCCTCATAGAATGAGTTTTAAAATATTCACTCCTCCTCTACTTTTTTGGAGTATACTTTAAGAAGTATGGGTATTAGCTCTTTTTGAAATGTTTGGTAGAATTTAGCTGTGAAGCCATCTGGTCCTGGAATTTTGTTTGTTGGGGGGGTGCTTGATTACCAATTCAATGTCATTACTGGTAATTGTCCTGTTCAGATTTTTCTGCTTCTTTTTGGGTCAGTCTTGGAAGGTCCTACTTTTCTAGGAATTTTGTTTATCTTCTCAAAGAACCAAATCTTGCTTTCAATGATTTTTTCTATTGTTTTATTCTTCTCTGTTTTATTTCTGCTCAGATTTTTATTATGTCTCTCCTTCTACTAATTTTGGGTTTCATTAGTTCTTTTTCTAGTGTCTCTAGTTGTTAGTTAAGCTCTTTATTTGGATTGTTCTTGTTTCTTGAGTTAGGCCTGTGTTGTTATATACTGCCCTTTTAGAACTGTTTTTGCAGTATTTCACATATTTTGAACATTTGAACTTTTGTTTTCAATTGTCTCCATGTATTAGTTGATTCCCTCTAATTTATTCATTGATACATTGATTATTTAGAAGCTAGAACATGTGTTGTTTAGCCTCCATGTGTTTGTAGGCTTTTTTGTTTTCTTTGTGTAATTTACTTCTGGTTTCATACCATTGTGGTTTTAGAAGCTGCTTGATACACTTTCAGTCTTTTTAAATTTATTTAGGCTCTTTTTGGGGCCTAGTATGTGATGTATTCTGGAGAACAATCTGTGTACACTTGAGAAGAATGTGTATCCTGCTGCTTTTGTGTGGAGTTTTCTGTATATATCTGTTAAGTCTGGTCTACTGTGTTATTCAGTGCCTATTTCCTTATTTGTTTTCTGTCTTGTTGATCTTTCCATTGACAGAAGTGGGGTGTTAAAATGCCCTAATGTGATTGTACTGCTGTCTATTTCCCCCTTTAGTTCTGTTAGTATTTGTTACACATATTTAGGTGCTCCTATGTTGAGTGAATAGATATTTATAATTATATTCTTTTGTTGAACTGACTGACCCCTTTATCATTTTGTAATGTCTTTATTTTTCTCTTGTTACTTTCTTCGTTTTGATGTCTAGTTTTTCTGATATAAGTACTATTACTTCTGTTTTTTTCTCCCTTTATTTACATGAAGTGTCTTTTTCCATCCCTTTAATTTCAGTCTATGTATGTCTTTAGGTCTCAAATGAGTCTCTTGTTGGCAGTGTATATATGTATCTTGTTTCTTTATCCATTTCTACCATCCTGTGTCTTTTGATTGGTTCATTTAGTCCATTTACATTTAAGGCAGTTATTGATATGTATGTACTTATTGCCATTTTATCAATTGTTTTCTGGTTGTTTTTGTTGTTCCTCTGTGTTTCCTTCTTCCTCCCTTATTGTCTCATGATTTGGTGGTTTTCTTTAGTGTTATGCACGAATTAAAAAAATTTTTGTGTATCTGTTATAGGCTTTAGGTTTGTGGTAACTGTAAGTTTCATAGATAGTTTCTTAAATGTCTAACAGTCTATATTAAGTTGATGGTTGCTCTATTTTGAACGCAATCTAAAAATACTACTTTCTTAATCTTCCTCTTCTACATTTTATGTATAAGGTCTCAATCTACATTTTTTTGTGTATGCCTTGACTGATTTTATGTATAGTTTATTTTACTACTTATGCTTAACTTATTACTTGCTTAGTATTTGGTCCACTACTTTTACTGTAGGTTTATTTTCACTGGTGAGAAATATTTATGCACAAGAACATTTCTATCGATGGAAGTTCCTTTAATATATCCTGTAAAGCCAATTCAGTGCTGGAAAATACTTTAACTTTAGTATCTGGCAAACTTTTAATCTCTCCTTCAGTTATAAATGATAACCCTGCTGGATAGAGCATTCTTGGTTGTAGGTTTTTACGTTCCAATACATTAAATATTTCATGCTACTCCCTTTTGGCCTGTAAAATTTCTTCTGAGAAATCTGCTGATAGCCTTATGGAGTTTCCCTTATAGATAACTGTCCACTTTTCTCTTGCCTTCTTTAAAATTCTCTCTATATCGTTAATCTTTTCCATTTTAGTTACCATATGTCTTAGTGTTATCTTGCTTGGGCTCCTTTTGTTAGGAGCTTTCTGTGTTTCCAGATCTGGGTGTCTATTTCCTTCCCAAGTTTGGGAGGTTTTCGGCTATTATTTCTTCAAGGAGACTCTCTACTCCTTTGTCTCTCCTACTTCTGGGATACCTATTATGTGAATTTTTTTGTTTGCTGTTGTTACACAGCTCTCTTAGCATCTTCTCATTTTTAGAAATATTTAGTTCTCTCTGTTTATCAGCTTGGTTATTTTCCTGTTCTCTCATTTCCAACTCATTGATTATTTCCTCCACTTCCAGCAGTCTACTATTCATTCTCTCCATTGTATTTTTCATTTCTGTTATTGTATCTTCAGCTCTGAGTGGCCCTTTTTTGAATATTCTATCTTTTTGTTGAAGTTTTTACTGAGATCATCAATTCTTTGTCCGAGGTCAGTGAGCATCTTTATGACTGTTACTTTGAAATCTTTATTAAGATTAGTAATCTCTATTTCATTTAGCTCTCCTTCTGGTGTCTTACCCTGTACTTTTGTTTGGAACTCTGCCTCCTTATTTTGTCTTGTGTTTCTGTATTTCTTCCTTTGTGTTATATAGATCTGCTATGCCTCCTGGTCTAGAAGTCTAGAAGGTAATGGCTTCATGCAGAGCATGTCCTGTGGTGCCCAGAAGCTTGCGATTCTTTGCTCACCAGTGCCTGGGTCTTCTTTGTTGTGGAGCCCCCATTGCTGTTGGTAGGCTGTGGCTGAGGCCACCTTTTGCCCTGCCTGTGGGTGGTGCCTTATCTGTCAGCAGAGGCTAGATCAGCCAGCCCTTTGTATTCAGTGGGGCAGTTCTGCAGGGATTGTTGTAGGTGGGGCCACCCTCTGCCTGCTGGGCAGCAATGACAGCTGCTGCTGGGTTAGTGGGGCTGGTATGCAGGGTAGCACAATGCAGGGCCCAGCTAGCAGTGAGGGAGTTTAAGTATTTGGGGCTGTGCTCAAGAACGCCTGACAAGGTGGGCTCAGGGAGTGTTGGGGAAGTGTCATCCACCTGCCTTTTCTCCTCCAGAGAGAACTCCCTCCAATCCCTGCCCCTTTGGCACACTTCCCACTGCTCCTAAATCGTTCAAACTGCCATCTATGTGTTGGGTCTCAGCAGGTCTGATGGAGCATGCCTGTCGCCCACATGTGGCAAGAGTCGCTACCTCCCAGAGTGCTTCAGGTGTCTCTGGTGTCCATCATGTTAATTGTCAAAGCACAATGCAATGTAGACTCATGTTCACAGAGCAGAGGTCCAGGGCCAGATGTGTAGGATTCCTGCACTAATTTCCTCTCCTTCCTCTCCTTCCTGCCTAGAAGCTGGAATGGGGAGAGGGCATGGGTCCCAATCAGTTGATGCTTTGCCACTTTATACTTCTCAATGTGATTTTCTCTTCTTCACTAGGTATAGATGGGCTGTTCTGGAGTCTTCAGGTTATTTTCTGAGTTAGTTGTATTTGCTGTAGTTGTTTCCTTGGTGTATATGTGGGAGGACATTTTGCCTTGCCTTCCTGCTCCACCATCTTTTCCACAGCTCTCCTTGCAGTTTTCTTAAAATAAACAATATACTACGATAAGATAATTAGCAGCTGTAGTTGGACTTACAAAGCACCATCCACCATTCTAACATTTGCAGTATTTTAGTCTAGCTAACTATGTGTCATTCTGCAAATTTAAAAAAGAATCTCTCTGATCTTTCAGTGGACAAAGCTTTAGAAATTCTTTCCTGTTACAGTATATGAAGTCTTCTTTGGAAGTATTTACATTCTACTTTAGTTTCCTGTACATTTTATAGTTATATTTTCTTGGGGAATAATAACACCAATGCCAATAATAATACCAATATATTTATGTGTAATGGAAAATTTGATTATCATAAAGTATACAAATTAAAGCAACCATTAAACTTTCCTTAACATGATTTCCTTTTATTCCTCACCTACTACATTGAGCAAGGTTCCTGTTGTGCTTCACATCCTCCATCAACCCTCCAGAATTCTCTGAAGTCACTGCTTGCTGCAAGTATGGTAGTAAAAAGAGAAAGGAAAACTTACTCAGTGTACTTAGAACTCTTGTTGAACTCCATGACAGTTTGTTGTGAATAAATGTGTCCCTCTTTCATTTTTGAAGTATCTATAATATATAACAAGTCACATGTAATAAATTGCTTTTAAGAAAATTAGGTATCTTGTTAACTTCCTGATGCTATCCCTGATGCTGTATAATTTTCCTCTTGCATAACATCATAAATAGGTGAATTACATCTTCTTACTAAAGTGACACATGAATATGCCATTTAATGAATATTGGATTCTATTTCCCTAAAGTTTTTTAAGACCATAAAGTATTACATATTTTATTTTTTAAAAAATATGCCAACTTCTGGGAAGATGGCAGCATGAGCAGGGTGGAAGAAATCTCCTCCCCAAACCATATATATTTATGAAAATACAACAAATACAACTATTCCTAAAAGAGAGACCAGAAGATACAGGACAGCACCCAGCCTGCATCTACACCTGAGAGGACTCAGGACCCCACGAGGCGGGTAAGATACGGAGCCATGACCTGGCAGGACCTGAGCAATCCCCCACCCCAGCACACCGGGGGGAGGAGAGGATTCAGAGCTGGGAGGGAGTGGAAGTACAGGCCCATGAAATAACCAGCTCTGGTGATCTGCGCAGGAGCACTGACACACATCATGTGGTGTATCAGAGATTGGAGAGACAGAGGGTGCGGGATCGGAGCCAGGGAAGCACCCGGGTCCTTGCAGCCGGCTCCCTGGGACAAAACAAAAGCGCGTGCTTTTTTTAGTGGTCTTAAAGAGACAGGGGCCCAACAGAGGAGCAGGATCATTCGAGCACACTCAGCCCACCAGGCTGGGAGTCCTGGGAAATTTCAGACCCCTTGGCTGGCGAACTGGAAAAAGTAGCCGCACTGAGACTTCGCACAGATATCAGCAGCCTCCCATTCATTGCTGCCCTGGCCAGAGCTACAAAGGGCCCCACAGAGTGGTGCAGCCGCGGCTGCGGAATAGTGGAACAAGAGCGCCACCTACAGCATCCTCATAGAATCTATTCCCGGTGGGCTTTTTTTTTTCATTTTTCTTTTTTTTCTTTTCTTTCTTTCTTTTTTTTCTTTTTAAAAGTCTTAAAGAGTCCAGCTGACATAAGTGGCACCTACCAGTGATGACTTCTATCGCCATGAAAAGACAAAGGAATATGGTACAAACAAAACTTACCCAGACCCAGAGAACACCAGAGAGGGAACCTGAAGGGATGGAAATGCACACCTTCCTGCAAAAGAATTCAGAACAAAAGTCATAATCATACTGATGGATCTACAGAGAAATATGCAAGAGCTGAGGGAGGAAGTGAGGAAAGTGAGGAAAGACAATGCAGAAATGAGACAAGCGATCGACGGGCTTAGCAGCAGACTGGGCAAGATGCAAGAGGCTGTTAATGGAATAGAAACCAGAGAACAGGAATACAGAGCAGCTGAGGCAGAGAGAGATAAAAGGATCTCTAGGAATGAAAGAATATTAAGACAACTGTGTGACCAATCCAAACGGACCAATATTCGCATTATAGCAGTACCAGAGGAAGAAGAGAGAGAAAAGGGATAGAAAGTGTCTTTGAAGAAATAATTGCTGAAAACTTTCCCTCGCTGGGGAAGGAAATAGTCTCACAGTCCACGGAAGCCCACAGATCTCCCAACATAAGGGACCCAAGGAAGACAACACCAAGACACATAATAATTAAAATGGCAAAGATCAAAGTTAAGGACAGAGTATTAAAGGAAGCTAGAGAGAGAAAAAAGATCATCTACAAAGAAAACGCATCAGACTATCATCAGACTTCTCAACAGAAACCTTACAGGCCAGAAGACAATGGCATGATATATTTAACGTTATGAAACAGAAGGGCCTCGAACCAAGAATATTGTATCCAGCACGATTATCATTTAAATATGATGGAGGGATTAAACAATTTCCAGAAAAACGAAAGTTGAGAGCGCTTGCCTCTCATGAACCACCTCTACAGGATATCTTAAACGCACTGCTCTAGAGGGAAGTACCCCTAAGGCTAAAAAGCTGTCACCAGAGAAAATAAAATCATAGCAAAGAAAGCAGACCATCCAAATACGAACTAAAGGCAAAGAATAAAACACCTAGTATATACAGAATGGAGGAGGAAGAATAAGAAGGGAGAGAAATAAGGAAACATCAGACTCTGTTTATAATAACTTAACAAGAAAGTTAAGTTAGACTGTTAGATAGTAAAGAAGCTACCCTTGAACTTGTGGTAACCACGAATCTAACGCCAGAATGGCAATAAGTACATATCAATCGATAATCACCCTAAATGTAAATGGACTGAATGCACCAATCAAAAGACACAGAGTAACAGAATGGATAAAAAAGCAAGACCCATCTATATGCTGCCTACAAGAAACTCACCTCAAATCCAAAGATATACACAGACTAAAAGTGAAGGATGGAAAAAGATATTTCATGCAAACAACAAAGAGAAAAAAGCAGGTGTTGCAGTACTTGTATCAGACAAAATAGACTTCAAAACGAAGAAAGTAGCAAAAGATAAAGAAGGATATTACATAATGATAAAGGAGGCAGTTCAACAAGAGGATGTAACCATTATAAATATATATGCACCGAACACAGGAGCACCGGCATATGTGAGACAAATACTAACAGAATTAAAGGAGGAAATAGAAAGCAATGCATTAATTTTAGGAGACATCAACACACCACTCACTCCAAAGGACAGATCAACCAGACAGAAAATAAGTAGACACACAGGCACTGAACAACACACTAGAACAGATGGACCTAACAGACATCTACAGAACTCTACACCCAAAAGCAACAGGATACACATTCTTCTCAAGTGCACATGGAACATTTTCCAGAATAGACCACATACTAGGCCACAAAAAGAACCTCAGTAAATTTTTAAAATATTGAAATTCTACCAACCAACTTCTCAGATCACAAAGGTATGAAACTAGACATAAATTTTAGAAAGAAATCAAAGAGTCTCACACATACATGGAGACTTAACAACATTCTCCTAATTAATCAGTGGGTTATAGACCAAATCAAAACAGAAATCAAAGAATATATGGAGACTAATGATAACAACAACACAAAGCCACAACTTCTGTGGGACGCAGCAATGGCAGTTCTAAGAGAAAAATATATTGCAATCCAGGCCTATTTAAAGAAAGAAGAACATTCCCAAATGAATAGTCTGAAGACACAATTACTGAAATTGGAAAAAGAAGAACAAATGAGGCCCAATGTCACCAGAAGAAGGGACACAATAAAGATCAGAGAAGAAATAAGTAAAATTGAGAAGAATAAAACAATAGAAAAAATCAATGAAACCAAGAGCTGGTTCTTTGAAAAAATTAACAAAATAGATAAACCCCTAGCCAGACTCATTAAGAGAAAAAGAGAATCTACACACATAAACACAATCAGAAATGAGAAAGGAAAAATAATGACGGACCCCACAGAAATACAAAGAATTATGAAAGAATATTATGAGACTCTATATGCTAAGAAGCTGGAAAACATAGAAGAAATGGACACCTTCTTAGCAAAATACAACCTCCCAAGACTGACCAAGCAAGAAACAGAAAAACTAAACAGACCAATCACCAGCAATGAAATTGAATCGATAATCAAAAAACTACCCAGGAACAAAACCCCCGGACCTCATGGATTCACCTCTGAATTCTACCAGACATATAGAGAAGAAATAACACCCATTCTCCTTAAAATTTTCCAAAAAATAGAAGAGGAGGGAATACTTCCAAACTCATTCTATGAAGCCAGCATCATTCCAGTAGCAAAACCTGGCAAAGACCTCACCGAAAAAGAAAATTACAGACCAATGTCCCTGATGAACGTAGATGCAAAAATACTCAACCAAATATTAGCAAACCGAATTCAAAAATACATAAAGAGGATCATACACCATGATCAAGTGGGATTCATCCCAGGGATGCAAGGATGGTACAACATTCAAAAATCCATCAACATCATCCACCACATCAACAAAAAGAAGAACAAAAACCACATGATCATCTCCATAGATGCTGAAAAAGCATTTGACAAAATTCAGCATCCATTCCTGATTAAAACTCTCAACAAAATGGGTATAGACGGCAAGTACCTCAACATCATCAAGGCCGTATATGACAGACCCACAGCTAACATCATACTTAACGGCGAGAAGCTAAAAGCTTTTCATCTAAGATTGGGAACAAGACAGGGATGCCCACTCTCTCCACTGTTATTCAACTTAGTACTGGAGGTCCTAGCCATGGCAATCAGACAAAACAAAGACATACAAGGCATCCAGATTGGCAAGAATGAAGTCAAATTGTCACTATTTGCAGATGACATGATACTGTACATAAAAAACCCTAAAGACTGTACTCCAAAACTACTAGAACTAATATCTGAATTTAGCAAAATTGCGGGATACAAAATTAACAGACAGAAATCTGTTGCTTTCCTATACACTAACGATGAACTAACAGAAAGAGAAATCAGGAAAACAATTCCATTCACAATTGCATCAAAAAGAATAAAATACGTAGGAATAAACCTAATGAAGGAAGTGAAAGACCTGTACTCTGAAAACTACAAGATACTCCTAAGAGAAATTAAAGAGGACACTAAGAAATGGAAATGCATCCCATACTCTTGGCTAGGAAGAATAAATATTGTCAAAATGGCTATACTACCTAAAGCAATCTACAGATTCAACGCAATCCCTATCAAACTACCAACAGCTTTCTTCAATGAACTGGAACAAATAATTCTAAAATTCATATGGAACCACAAAAGACCCCGAATAGCCAAAGCAATTCTGAGAAGGAGGAATAAAACAGGTGGAATTACGCTCCCTGATTTCAAGCTCTACTACAAAGCCACAGTAATCAAGACAATTTGGTATTGGCACAAAAACAGACCCACAGACCAGTGGAACAGAATAGAAAATCCAAACATTAACCCAAACATATACAGTCAATTAATATTTGATAAAGGAGCCTTGGATATACAATGGGGAGATGACGGCCTCTTCAGCAGGTGGTGTTGGAAAAACTGGACAGCTACATGTAAGAGAATGAAAGTAGACTACTGTCTAGCCCCATACACAAAGGTAAACTCAAGGTGGATCAAAGACCTGAATGTAAGTCAGGAAACCATAAAGCTCTTAGAAAAAAATCATCGGCAAAAATCTCTTGGGACCTAAACATGAACGACTTCTTCATGAACATGTCTCCGCGGGCAAGGGAAACAAAAGCAAAAATGAACAAGTGGGACTATATCAAGCTGAAAAGCTTCTGTACAGCAAAGTACACCATCAGTAGATCACAAGGACATCCTACAGTATGGGAGAATATATTCATAAATGACATATCCGATAAGTGGTTGACATCCAAAATATATAAAGAACTCACGCACCTCAACAAAGAAAAAGCAAATAATCCAATTTAGAAATGGGCATGGGGCATGAATAGACACTTCCTCAAAGAGGAAATTCAGATGGCCAACAGGCACATGAAAAGATGCTCCACATCGCTAATCATCAGAGAAATGCAAATTAAAACCACAATGAGATATCACCTCACACCAGTGAGGATGGCCAACATCCAAAACACAAACAACAACAAATGTTGGCGAGGATGTGGAGAAAAGGGAACCCTCCTACACTGCTGGTGGGAATGCAAATTAGTTCAACCATTGTGGAAAGCAGTCTGGAGGTTCCTCAAAAAACTCAAAATAGAAATATTTGACCCAGGAAATCCACTCCTAGGAATTTACCCTAAGAATGCAGCAGCCCACTTTGAAAAAGACAGATGCACCCCTATGTTTATTGCAGCACTATTTACAATAGCCAAGAAATGGAAGCAGCCTAAGTGTCCATCAGTAGATGAATGGATAAAGAAGAGGTGGTATATATACACAGTGGAATACTATTCAGCCATAAGAAGAAAACAAATCCTAACATTTGCAATAACATGGATGGAGCTAGAGGATATTATGGTCATTGAAATACGCCAAGCCGAGAAAGACAAGTATCAAATGATTTCACTCATATGTGGAGTATAAGAACAAAGAAAAAATACTGAAGGAACAAAATAGCAGCAGACTCACAGAACCCAAGAATGGACTAATAGTTACCAAGGTGAAGGGAACTGGGGAGGATGGGTGGGAAGGGAGGGAAAAGGGGAATAAAGGGGTATTACGATTAGCAGATGTAATGTTTGGGGGCATGGGGAGGGCTGTGCAACTCAGAGAAGAGAAGTTGTGATTCTATAGTATCTCACTACGCTGATGGACAGTGACTGTAATGCGGTTGGTGGGGGGGGACCTGATGAAGGGGGAAGTTTAATAATCATAATATTGCACATGTAATCGTAGATTAATGGTATCAAAAAAATTAGGAAAAAACGAAAAAAAACCAAATATGCCCCTTTATTAGATTGTGAACCATATATCAAAAATTAGTTGTTAGTTGTATAGTATTTGAATTGTTTTGTCTAGTAACACAGTTATTCTTTGCAAGATAATAAATGGAAATACAACTAGCCAAACTTAGGTAGTTTGTTTACAGTGAAATATTTTTCTTTCCTTCCTTCTTCTCCCCTTCTTCCTTCCCTTCTTTTCTTGCATATGATACTGCAGAGAATGGTAGATTTCCATCAATACAGTTAAAAAGTCTTTTCCCAGTACACAGAAGTGAAAACTGTTTTTATGTCTTTTACCTTCAGCCTGCAGTGTCTTGGAGTCCACCTCCTACTGTTGATATTCTGTGTTAAAAACAATTCAGTAAGATTTAAGAATTTCTAAAATATCGTATATAGTTGATATTATTAAGGTGAAATCTAAAAGTAATTTTTAGTATTGGAGCAAAACTGTTTTGCAGCTGTTATAAACTTGTGTGGAATGATACCATTCTGTTGGCTGGAAACATTAAAGAAAACAAATGAATTTTTGAAATCCCCCTTCATAGTTTTTGTTTGGAGAATAAAATCATGTAAAAATTGTATTTGTGCAAGTTTTATTGGGAAATATTTTGGGATTTTACGCTAAAAATATTATCTATAACTTTCATTAACCTTTCTGAGGTGAAATGTTAAAATATTAAGTTGAATGTTTGATTAAATAATGCGGATCCATTATGATAATAACTTTTGGTATAGTATATTTAAAGTAAAAATGAATGTCATTGAAATTACATTATCATTTAAAAACCTTTTTATTTTCACTATAGTTAGTTAACCTGGCATAATTGCTGAGGAAATAACATGAAAAAGAATGATAAAATCAGAAGAATCTATTATATGTTTGATTATTTCATGATATGCCAGTCTTTCTAGCTTAAAATTTGTAATTCAACTGTGTCAGATTTAGAAGTCTGACTATTGGAATGTTTTCTTTTCTTTTTTTTTGCACAGTTGGAACAATTATTTTTGTGTAATTTGGTGTGGGCAACCCGAAATTGAGACTTAGTTTCAGAGTTGTTAGGAAGTAGATTCCAAATGTAATTGTGCCCAATCTGGCCACTTATTCAGTATTTCCTGGCTTTCTTATAAGACAAAGGCTAGATTGAGTGAAATTTTTAGTGAAACCTGAACTTTTAGACTTTAATGCATAATCCTACAAGTGGGATAATATAGTATATACTTTTAGTGGGCTTTCAAAAATGCTAAGAATTCCTTTTGAAAATTACTATCCAAAAATGGACTAAAATTACTTTATGAGCAGATTTTTTTTTTTGGAACACATATTATCTAATAGAGATTTAGAACATTGAAGGGATACTGAAGAAGCATAGTTAGGTTCTTCCAAGTTAAAAAACATGAGTTGAACTTATTTATAGTACCAAAAAAAAAGGAATTAAAGTTATTTTTGTTTCAGACTATTTTTTATCTTCAAACAAAATGAAATATTTTACATTTTTAATATTTCCTGATGCAAACAGAAGGCGCAATAGTTGCATGGTTATGTATACTTTTAATTTATTGCAAGAAATTCCAATTCAGCAGAAATGGTAAAGCAGACCCAACTCTCATACAGAGTATTGTTAAGTAGTGTAAAAGGCAACACACATTAAATTCCTTTGTGTTGAAACATAAAAGAGAAAATACTTTATTTCTGTGTTAGAATCAAGAAAGAAGATAGTAACATATAATTTGACATTGGATACAGACGTCTTTCTAAGTTAGCAAGTGAAACCTGCTAAATTTGTACTATTGATGATAGATTTCTTTATTATGGTATTTAACAGTCCTATTAAAAGTTGTAGTTTTTGTTATTTTCATGGTTTGGACGGTGTGGTTTAGTGTGGCTTGGCAAAACAGTTTCACGTAGTTGGGAGTGAGTCCAAGGTTAAATTTTATTTTCATATTATATGAAGTGTTTCTTACAAATCCATTATCACAGGTGTCATAAATGTATTGCTAATTAGAATGAAAAAGTCACAAAATGGTTTTTTTATTTGTATGTTATTAGAAAAGAAAGTTGACATTTCAAAAATTTGGAAAACAACAGTACAAATTAATTCCATTTCAATCCATTTTTATTTTGTTTCATTATACATTTTTATCAGGATACCTCTTTTCAACTAAATTTATTTAGGAGGTGGCATATTAGCATGGAAACCCTTGGAAACCCTTGAAAACCACTGGAGTATTCCAGAGAAAAAACAGAACAAGAAAAAACAGCAAGACAAGTTAATATGGTTATCTCCAAAGTCAAAACGTCTAAGGCCTGCGTTTGGTTAGTTGGTCCTTCCTTACTTGCACACCTACCCTCCTTTTGTTCCTCCATCCCTCCCTCTGTCTCTCTCTCTTCCTTTGTTTTCAATGAATGAATACTTGATGATTATCCAGGCACTATGCTAGGTGGTAGGGACAAGTAAAAGCAAAGCAATCAAAATTTTAAAAGATGGTTACAATGAAGAACATTTGACTGCCTAGTTTGTAAATTCATTCAACAAATTTTGATGTGAGGTTTTTTTTTGGATTTTGTCAGGCACTAGGGATTTTCTTGCTTACAAGATGCTCATAATTTAAATGTATTCGGTGGTATAAACAAGTATGTACAAAATGCCATGGGAATCTAGAGAAAGGAGCATCTTAGCCCTTGAAAAAGAATCTTTATGCTCTGATTTGGAAGCCTAGTTCAGACACCTTATGTGTTTTAACATTAGTTAATATCAGAATTTATGAATTTCTAGCCTATCTTTTTACAGAACCAACCTTAATGCTACCCCAGTTTGTTTAGATTTATGGATGAGTGGCAGTGGGAAAACATTCTCTACTGAGTTCTCTTCTGCCTGTATTCTGGTGAGTAAGTAGTCACCACACTTGTAGGCTGGGGATAGGGAAATAAATGTTTCATTCAGAAACTGAGATGTTCGTTTTCAGTATTATGAAAGGATGGCTGTAGCTGTGCTCAGAGCATAAGCTTTCTTGGAGCTGGTTTCATGTTCATTTCTTGCTAGGTTGCTCAGTTAAAGACGTGTGTGGTCTCCAGTTCATTACCTTCTTGCCACAGTCCTTTTACCCTATAAAAAATATTTTAAAAGTTTTTAGATTCCAAGTCTTGTTCCCAGAAGTGTTTATTGGATCTAAGATTTAGTAGTAATGTTATTTCCCAAAAATCAATTTAAACTTTTAAATGATAAAACCATGTGTAAATAAAAGTTTCTTGGAGTAGATTGCAGTATATGTTCTGGAATTTTGATCCACTTCTGATTTTTCTAACCAAAGGAATGTATAACATTTTTTATAGTATCAGCAGAATATAAATAGCTAAAAATAACAACTTTAAAGATGATTAACCACTTTAAAATTTTTATGCTTTTTCAACGTGTTTAAAATTGTCAGAGAAAAATCAAAGGCGGTATTCCATGGAGGGTTTATAAACTGAGATTACTTGAATACTTAGAAGCCAGAACACACGTAGAATTTTATCTGGTCCTTCTAGTTTCTACATTTGTTAATGTACCAAAGTATATATTCTTCCATACTAAATTCTATACACAACTAAATTAAAAGATATGATTTCTACCTTCAAGATGTTTACTCAATTGACCTCTTAAGGCACCTAGAATCAGTATTGGTATTCGCAAGTAACTTCTGCTATTATTATTATTTAATGTAGCTTTCTCTATCTCAACAAACCAGGCACCTCCTCCCTCCCATCACCATTCCACCCTCCCTTTCTCCCTTACTTCCTTCTCTTCTTTCTTCCCTCCCATGAGAATGAACGGTGGGTTTGAAAACAGTTTCAACTGGCAGAAAATTTTGATTGTTGATAATTATCTTAGAAACCTCAATGTAATATGAGAATGAGTTGTTAAATGCTCTGTAATGTGGTATATAAATGTAAAGTATTATTACAATTGCATAGATAAATATAGAAAATATAGATTAATATTTACTGGGCATACAAAGATTAAGTACTTGTCCCTATTCCCCTAGGACTTTGATTCTATATTGAAGGCCAACAGCTATTTAAGAAATTCTAATAACAGTTTCAGCCTTAATTAGCACATATTATAGAGTAGCATCTAGATTTTGGGGAGACAGTGATGTATTTAATTCCTTTTAATTCTAAACTTCATGCTTTTCACAGTACCTTGGAGGACTTCGGAATACAAAAAGATCTAAAGAAGTTCAGTAAATCTGTTTAACTTGAGATTGTGTTGTAGGAGTATATTAGGAGGTAAGATTTAAAGGTTGAGACCAGAATTTGGAAAGGTCTTAAACTGCCTTAGAGTACACAAGCTTACATCTTTAGTAGTAATTTCTTGTAGATTTACAAATAACACTTCGGAGATTATGGTTTTTATTATTGCCCTGTGAGAGCTTTTTCATTCCCAAGACCTTGGGTAAGTACAGGTGTTTAATATAAAGGAAATTAAAGTCTTTGCTACTACTAATTTTGAAACACTATTCCCTTTAGGATCAATCATAAGAACATTTAATAAAAATGTGATATGAATGGCCAATAATAAGAAAATAGGAAAGCTCTTCCATTAGAGACAAGTTATTAGAAGGTAAATAGAAATAAATCCATGTTAAGCACTAAGGTTTGCAATCAGTGTAACTCATGCTGATTATTTTACAGCAGAATCATATCTTTGAGAATATTTTACTTTCTCAATTTTTGTCTTTCTTTAGCTGTCATTCCCATTTTCCTTGAGAAAAGATTCACAATTTGGGAAGACAATTCAACTGAATATTTTTGACATCCCTTTTGGGGAAAGAGTAAAGATGCATTCTTTTTAGAATTCCTCTTTCTACTAAGTATACCTTATTTGTCTTCAGCTGTCTTTATAAATGGAATTTATAGTACTTGAGGTTAGGAAATAAAAAGAGTTAAATGGTGACAGTAATTAATCACATGTTGGAAGAAAGATTTTGATAAGCTAAGCTTTTTGGTCATTTTGTAATAAATTAGGAGTGGCTCTCTTCATATATAGGACAAAGAAAAATCATAAACACTTAGGATGGCCCTTGTATTATAATTCCTTGTTTTGCCTTCTATGAATTCTTTGCATGATGCTATTGTAACTGTAAAACTAAAATAGTCATAAAAGGCACTAGAGTTCAATGATAGTTAAACTTGATGTATTTTACAGGATTTTGGATCAGTATGTCTCTTATTAGCATGAATTAGATTCTATTCATTGGTTGCAAACTAAAATTGTCCAAGAAGTTTTCAAAAAATAAGTAAATATTTCTCTTGAGATTCATAATAATTGTTTTGGCATCTCCAAAGCATTTTATATTATTGGCTAGATTTTGAACAGTAGGTCTATGTATATTCTAAACAAATTTGTTTATGGTAGTAATTTTTTCTACCCACAACCACACCTCAAAAGTCAGTTTTTGATGTTAAAATAGTGTTAGAAGTCCTTATAACTGCTGCATCTTATTAGTCCAAGAGCATTAGCCAACAGTTATAATCTATCAAGTCTGTGGT